>JAWWUD010000086.1:0-551264 GCA_033964015.1 Scolanthus callimorphus | reverse complement strand
ATAATCGTCTAAATAATCGTCTAGATAATCGTCTAAGATAATCTCTAGATAACCGTCGGATAATCGTCTAGATAATCTCTAGATAATCGTCTAGATAATCGTCTAGATAATCGTATAATCGTCTAGATAATCGTCTAGATAATCATCTAGATAATCGTCTAGATAATCGTATAGATAATCGTAAGATAATCGAATAGATAATCGTATAGATAATCGAATAGATAATCGTCTAAATAATCTTCTAGATAATCGTATACATAATCTCTAGATATCCGTCTGGATAATCGTCTAGATAATCTCTAGATAATCGTCTAGATAATCGTCTAGATAATCATCTAGATAATCGTTCTAGATAATCGTCTAGATAATCGTTCAGGTAATCGTATAGATAATCGTATAGATAATCGTATAGATAATCGTATAGATAAGCGTCTAGAGAATCGTCTAGAGAATCGTCTAGATAATCGTCTAGATAATCGTATAGATAATCGTCTAGATAATCGTCTAGATAATCGTCTAGATAAGCGTATAGATATTTGAATAGATAATCGTCTAGATAATCTCTAGATAATCGTCTAAATAATCGTCTAGAAATAGTCTAAGATAATCTCTAGATAACCGTCTGGATAATCGTCTAGATAATCTCTAGATAATCGTCTAGATAATCGTCTAGATAATCGTCTAGATAATCGTATAATTGTCTAGGAATCGTCTAGATAATCATCTAGATAATCGTCTAGATAATCGTATAGATAATCGTTCAGATAATCGTATAGATAATCGTTTAGATAATCGTATAGATAATCGTATAGATAATCGTATAGATAATCGTATAGATAATCATCTAGATAATCGTCTAGATAATCGTCTAGATAATCGTCTAGAAATCGTTCAGATAATCGTATAGATAATCGTATAGATAATCGTATAGATATGTATAGATAATCGTATAGATAATCGTATAGATAATCGTATAGATAATCGTATAGATAAGCGTATAGAGAATCGTCTAGATAATCGTCTAGATAATCGTCTAGATAATCGTCTAGATAATCGTCTAGATAATCTCTAGATAACCGTCTAGATAATCGTCTAGATAATCGTCTAAATAATCGTATAGATAATCGTATAGATAATCGTATAGATTATCGTATAGATAATCGTATAGATAATCGTTTAGATAATCGTATAGATAATCGTATAATCGTCTAGATAATCGTCCAGATAATCGTCTAGATAATCGTCTAGATAATCGTCTAGATAATCGTCTAGATAACCGTCTAGATAGTCGTCTAGATATCGTCTAGATAACCGTCTAGATAATCGTCTAGACAATCGTCTAGATAATGGTCCAGATAATCGTCTAGATAATCGTCTAGATAATCGTCTAGATAATCGTCTAGATAATCGAATAAATAATCGTCTAGATAACCTCTAGATAATCGTCTAAATAGTCGTCTAGATAATCGTCTAGATAATCGTATAGATATCGTCTAGATGATCGTCTAGATATCGTCTAGATAATCGTATAGGTAATCGTCTAGATAATCGTCTAGATAGTCGTCTAGATAACGTATAATCGTATAGATAAGGTCCAGATAGTCGTCCGGATAATCGTCTAGATATCGTCTAGATAATCGTCTAGATAATCGTCTAGATAATCGTCTAGATAATCGTCTAGATAATCGTCTAGATAATTCGTCTAGATAATCGTCTAGATAATCGTCTAGATAATCGTCTAGATAATCGTCTAGATAATCGTCTAGATAATCGAATAAATAATCGTCTAGATAACCTCTAGATAATCGTCTAAATAATCGTCTAGATAATCGTCTAGATAATCGTAGAGATAATCGTAGAGATAATCGTAGAGATAATCGTAGAGATAATCGTAGAGATATCGTAGAGATAATCGTAGAGATAATCGTAGAGATAATCGTAGAGATAATCGAATAATAGAAAATCGTCTAGATAATCTGTAGATAATCGTCTAAATAATCGTCTAGATAATCGTCTAGATAATCGTATAGATAATTGCATAGATAATCGTCTATATAATCGTCTATATAATCATCTAGATAATCGTCTAGATAATCGTCTAGATAGTCGTCTAGATAGTCGTCTAGATATGGTCTAGATAATGTCTAGATAATCGTCCAGATAATCGTCCAGATAATCGTCCAGATAATCGTCTAGATAATCGTCTAGATAATCGTATAGAGATAATCGTGTAGATAATCTCTAGATAATCGTCTAGATAATCGTCTAGATAATCTCTAGATAATCGTCTAGATAATGTCTAAATATCGTCTAGATAATCGTCTAGATAATTCTAGGTAATCGTCTAGATAATCGTCTAGATAATCGTTCAGATAATCGTCTAGATAATCGTCTAGATAATCGTCTAGATAATCGTCTAGAGAAAATCGTTAGATAATCGTCTAGATAATCGTCTAGATAATCGTCTAGATAATCGTCTAGATAATCGTCTAGATTATCGTAAAGATAATCGTCTAGATAATCGTCTAGATAATCGTCTAGATAATCGTCTAGATAATCGTCCAGATAATCGTCCAGATAATCGTCTAGATAATCGTCTAGATATTCGTCTAGATAATCGTTAGATAATCGAATAAATAATCGTCTAGATAACTCTAGATAATCGTCTAAATAATCGTCTAGATAATCGTCTATATAGTCGTTTAGATAATCGTCTAGATGATCGTCTAGATAATCGTCTAGATAATCGTCTAGATAATGGTCTAGATAATGGTCTAGATAGTGTCTAGATAATCGTCTAGATAATCTCTAGATAACCGTCTAGATAATCGTCTAGATAATCGTCTAGATAATCGTCTAGATAATCGTCTAGATAATCGTCTAGATAATCGTCTAGATAACGTCTAGATAATCGTCTAGATAATCGTCTAGATAATGGTCCAGATAATCGTCTAGATAATCGTCTAGATAATCGTCTAGATAATCGTCTAGATAATCGAATAAATAATCGTCTAGATAACCTCTAGATAATCGTCTAAATAGTATAGTCGTCTAGATAATCGTCTAGATAATCGTATAGATAATCGTCTAAATGATCGTCTAGATAGTCGTCTAGATAATCGTATAATCATATAGATAATCGTCTAGATAATGGTCCAGATAGTCGGCGGATAATCGTCTAGATAATCGTATAGATAATCGTCTAGATAATCGTCATAATCGTCTAGATAATCGTCTAGATAATCGTCTAGATAATCGTCTAGATAATCTCTAGATAACCGTCTAGATAATCGTCTAGATAATCGTTTCTAGAATCGTCTAGACAATCGTCTAGATAATCGTCTAGATAATCGTCTAGATAATCGTCTAGATAATCGTCCAGATAATTGTCTAGATAATCGTCTAGATAATCGTCTAGATAATCGTCTAGATATTCGTCTAGATAATCGTCTAGATAATCGAATAATAATCGTCTAGATAATCGTGTAGATAAAGGATAGATAATCGAAGCTAGCATAGTAATCGTATAGATAATCGTGTAGATAATCGATGATAATCGCATAGATAATCGCATAGATAATCGTAGAGAAATCGTAGAGATAATCGTCGAGAAATCGTATAGATAATCGTATAGATATTCGTATAGATATTCCTATAGATAATTGTATAGATAATCGTATAGATAATCGTATAGATAATCGTATAGATAATCGTACAGATAATCGCTTAGATAATCGTAGAGATACTCGTAGAGATACTCGTATAGATAATCGTGTAGATAATCGTATAGATAATCGTGTATCTGTAGATAATCGTATAGATATCGTATAGATAATCGTATAGATAATCGTATAGATAATCGTATAGATAATCGTATAGATAATCGTATAGATATCGTATAGATATCGTACATATAATCGTGTATATAATCGAGCAGACTAGCTGGGGAGCTCTGGGGTACGAGAATGACAATCGTATAGATAATCATATAGATAAACGTACAGATAATCGTACTGATAATCGTATAGATAATCGTATAGATAATCGTATAGATAATCGTATAGATAATCGTATAGATAATCGTATAGATAATCTCTAGATAACCGTCTAGATAATCGTCTAGATAATCGTCTAGATAATCTCTAGATAATCGTCTAGATAATCGTCTAGATAATCGTCTAGATAATCGTATAATCGTATAGATAATCGTCTAGTTAATCGTCTAGATAATCGTATAATCGCCAGATAATCGTCCAGATAATCGTCCAGATAATCGTCCAGATATCGTCTACGTTAATACTATACTTCACAAAGGGCATAACCATGACGTGAAGGTAAGGTCTAGATAATGGTCTAGGTAATCGTCTAGATAGACGTCAAGATAATCGTCTAGATAATCGAATAAATAATCGTCTAGATAACCTCTAGATAATCGTCTAAATAATCGTCTAGATAATCGTATAGATAATCGTATAGATTATCGTATAGATAATCGTATAAATAATCGTATAGATGATCGTATAGATAATCGTCTAGGTAATCGTCTAGATGATCGTCTAGACAATCGTATAGATAATCGTCTAGATAATCTCTAGATAATCGTCTAAATAATCGTATAGATAATCGTATAGATAATCGTATAGATAATCGTATAGATAATCGTATAAATAATCATATAGATAATCGTCTAGATAATCTCTAGACAATCGTCTAAGTAATCGTCTAGATAATCGTCTAGATAATCGTCTAGATAATCGTCTAGATAATCTTCTAGATAATCGTCTAGATAATCGTCTAGATAATCTTCTAGATAATCGTCCAGATAATCGTCAGATAATCGTCCAGATAATCGTCCAGATAATCGTTCAGATAATCGTCCAGATAATCGTCCAGATAATCGTCCAGATAATCGTCTAGATAATCGTGTAGATAATCGTCTAGATAATCGTCTAGATAATCGTGTAGTAATCGTATAGATAGTCGTCTAGATAATCGTCTAGATAATCGTCTAGATAATCGTATAATCGTATAGATAATCGTCTAGTTAATCGTCTAGATATCGTATAATCGCCCAGATAATCGTCCAGATAATCGTCCAGATAATCGTCTAGATAATGGTCTAGGTAATCGTCTAGAGAGGTCAAGATAATCGTCTAGATAATCGAATAAATAATCGTCTAGATAACTCTAGATAATCGTCTAAATAATCGTCTAGATAATCGTCTAGATAATCGTATAGATTATCGTATAGATAATCGTATAAATAATCGTATAGATATCGTATAGATAATCGTCTAGGTAATCGTCTAGATGATCGTCTAGATAATCGTATAGATAATCGTCTAGATAATCTCTAGATAATCGTCTAAATAATCGTATAGATAATCGTATAGATAATCGTATAAATAATCGATAGATAATCGTCTAGATAATCTCTAGACAATCGTCTAAGTAATCGTCTAGATAATTGTCTAGATAATCGTCTAGATAATCGTCTAGATAATCTTCTAGATAATCGTCTTAATAATCGTCTAGATAATCGTTCAGATAATCGTCCAGATAATCGTCCAGATAATCGTCCAGATAATCGTCTAGATAATCGTGTAGATAATCGTCTAGATAATCGTGTAGATAATCGTGTAGATAATCGTATGGATAGTCGTATAGATAATCGTTTAGATAATCGTATAGATTATCGTTTAGATAATCGTATAGATAATCGTGTAGATAATCGTATAGAGAATCGTCTAGATAATCGTCTAGATAATCGTATAGATAATCGTCTAGATAATCGTCTAGATAATCTCTAGATAACCGTCTAGATAATCGTCTAGATAATCGTCTAGATAATCTCTAGATAATCGTCTAGATAATCGTCTAGTTAATCGTCTAGATAATCGTCTAGATAATCGTATAATCGTCTAGATAATCGTCCAGATAATCGTCTAGATAATCGTCTAGATAATCGTCTAGATAATCGTCTAGATAATCGTCTAGATAGTCGTCTAGATAATCGTCTAGATAATCGTCTAGATAATCGTCTAGATAATCGTCTAGATAATCGTCCAGATAATCGTCTAGATAATCGTCTAGATAATCGTATAAATAATCGTATAGATAATCGTCTAGATAATCGTCTAGATAATCGTATAAATAATCGTATAGATAATCGTCTAGATAATCGTCTAGATAATCGTATAGATAATTGTAGAGATAATCGTAGAGATAATTGTAGAGATAATCGTAGAGATAATCGAATAGATAATCGTCTAGATAATCGTCTAGATAATCGTCTAGATAATCGTCTAGATAATCGTCTAGATAAATCGTATAATCGTCTAGATAATCGTCTAGATAATCGTCTAGATAATCGTCTAGATAATCTCTAGATAATCGTCTAGATAATCGTCTAGATAATCTCTAGATAATCGTCTAGATAATCTCTAGATAATCGTCTAAATAATCGTATAGATAATCGTATAGATAATCGTATAGATAATCGTATAAATAATCGTATAGATAATCGTCTAGATAATCTCTAGATAATCGTCTAAGTAATCGTCTAGATAATCGTCTAGATAATCGTCTAGATAATCGTCTAGATAATCTTCTAGATAATCGTCTAGATAATCGTCTAGATAATCTTCTAGATAATCGTCCAGATAATCGTCCAGATAATCGTCCAGATAATCGTCCAGATAATCGTTCAGATAATCGTCCAGATAATCGTCCAGATAATCGTCTAGATAATCGTCTAGATAATCGTCTAGATAATCGTCTAGATAATCGTGTAGATAATCGTATAGATAGTCGTCTAGATAATCGTCTAGATAATCGTCTAGATTAATCGTATAATCGTATAGATAATCGTCTAGTTAATCGTCTAGATAATCGTATAATCGCCCAGATAATCGTCCAGATAATCGTCCAGATAATCGTCTAGATAATGGTCTAGGTAATCGTCTAGAGTGACGTCAAGATAATCGTCTAGATAATCGAATAAATAATCGTCTAGATAACCTCTAGATAATCGTCTAAATAATCGTCTAGATAATCGTCTAGATAATCGTATAGATTATCGTATAGATAATCGTATAATAATCGTATAGATGATCGTATAGATAATCGTCTAGGTAATCGTCTAGATGATCGTCTAGATAATCGTATAGATAATCGTCTAGATAATCTCTAGATAATCGTCTAAATAATCGTATAGATAATCGTATAGATAATCGTATAAATAATCATATAGATAATCGTCTAGATAATCTCTAGACAATCGTCTAAGTAATCGTCTAGATAATTGTCTAGATAATCGTCTAGATAATCGTCTAGATAATCTTCTAGATAATCGTCTTAATAATCGTCTAGATAATCGTTCAGATAATCGTCTAGATAATCGTCCAGATAATCGTCCAGATAATCGACTAGATAATCGTGTAGATAATCGTCTAGATAATCGTGTAGATAATCGTGTAGATAATCGTATGGATAGTCGTATAGATAATCGTTTAGATAATCGTATAGATTATCGTTTAGATAATCGTATAGATAATCGTGTAGATAATCGTATAGAGAATCGTCTAGATAATCGTCTAGATAATCGTATAGAGAATCGTCTAGATAATCGTCTAGATAATCTCTAGATAACCGTCTAGATAATCGTCTAGATAATCGTCTAGATAATCTCTAGATAATCGTCTAGAATCGTCTAGATAATCGTCTAGTTAATCGTCTAGATAATCGTCTAGATAATCGTATAATCGTCTAGATAATCGTCTAGATAATCGTCTAGATAATCGTCTAGATAATCGTCTAGATAATCGTCTAGATAATCGTCTAGATAGTCGTCTAGATAGTCGTCTAGATAATCGTCTAGATAATCGTCTAGATAATCGTCTAGATAATCGTCCAGATAATCGTCTAGATAATCGTCTAGATAATCGTATAAATAATCGTATAGATAATCGTCTAGATAATCGTCTAGATAATCGTATAAATAATCGTATAGATAATCGTCTAGATAATCGTCTAGATAATCATATAGATAATTGTAGAGATAATCGGAGAGATAATTGTAGAGATAATCGTAGAGATAATCGAATAGATAATCGTCTAGATAATCGTCTAGATAATCGTCTAAATAATCGTCTAGATAATCGTCTAGATAACGTATAATCGTCTAGATAATCGTCTAGATAATCGTCTAGATAATCGTCTAGATAATCTCTAGATAACCGTCTAGATAATCGTCTAGATAATCTCTAGATAATCGTCTAGATAATCGTCTAGATAATCGTCTAGATAATCGTATAGATAATCGTATAGATAATCGTATAGATAATCGTTCAGATAATCGTCTAGATAATCGTATAGATAATCGTCTAGGTAATCGTCTAGATAATCGTATTGATAATCGTATAGATAATCGTATAGATAATCGTATAGATAATCGTATAGAGAATCGTATAGAGAATCGTATAGAGAATCGTATAGATAATCGTCTAGATAATCGTCTAGATAATGTTCTAGATAATCGTCTAGATAATCGTCTAGATAATCTCTAGATAACCGTCTAGATAACCGTCTAGATAATCGTCTAGATAATCGTCTAGATAATCGTCTAGATAATCGATAATCGTCTAGATAATCGTTCAGATAATCGTCTAGATAATCGTCTAGATAATCGTCTAGATATCGTCTAGATAATCGTCTAGATAATCGTCTAGATAATCGTCTAGATAATCGTCTAGATAATCGTCTAGATAATCGTCTAGATAATCGTCTAGATAATCGTCTAGATAATCGTCTAGATAATCGAATAAATAATCGTCTAGATAACCTCTACATAATCGTCTAAATAATCGTCTAGATAATCGTCTAGATAATCGTAGAGATAATCGTAGAGATAATCGTAGTGATAATCGTAGAGATAATCGTAGAGATAATCGTAGAGATAATCGAATAGATAATCGTCTAGATAATCTCTAGATAATCGTCTAAATAATCGTCTAAATAATCGTCTAGATAATCGTATTGATAATTGCATAGATAATCGTCTATATAATCGTCTATATAATCATCTAGATAATCGTCTAGATAATCGTCTAGATAGTCGTCTAGATAGTCGTCTAGATAATGGTCTAGATAATCGTCTAGATAATCGTCCAGACAATCGTCCAGATAATCGTCCAGGTAATCGTCCAGATAATCGTCCAGATAATCGTCCAGATAATCGTCTAGATAATCGTCTAGATAATCGTCTAGATAATCGTATAGATAATCGTATAGATAATCTCTAGATAATCGTCTAGATAATCTCTAGATAATCGTCTAAATAATCGTCTAGATAATCGTCTAAATAATCGTCTAGATAATCGTCTAGATAATCGTCTAGATAATCGTCTAGATAATCGTCTAGATAATCGTTCAGATAATCGTCTAGATAATCGTATAGATAATCGTATAGATAATCGTATAGATAATCGTCTAGATATTCGTCTAGATAACCGTCTAGATATTCGTCTAGATAACCGTCTAGATTATCGTATAGATAATGGTCTAGATAATCGTCTAGATAATCGTCTAGATAATCTCTAGATAACCGTCTAGATAATCGTCTAGATAATTGTATAGATAATCGTCTAGATAATCTCTAGATAATCGTCTAGATAATCGTCTAGACAATCGTCTAGATAATCGTCTAGATAATCGTCTAGATAATCGTCTAGATAATCGTCCAGATAATCGTCTAGATAATCGTCTAGATAATCGTCTAGATAATCGTCTAGATAATCGAATAATAATCGTCTAGATAACCTCTAGATAATCGTCGAAATAATCGTCTAGATAATCGTCTCGATAATCGTTTAGATAATCGTCTAGATGATCGTCTAGATAATCGTATAGATAATCGTCTAGATAATGGTCTAGATAATGGTCTAGATAATGGTCTAGATAATGGTCTAGATAATCGTCTAGATAATCTCTAGATAATCGTCTAGATAATCGTCTAGATAATCGTCTAGATAATCGTCTAGATAATCGTCTAGATAATCGTCTAGATAATCGTCTAGATAATCGTCTAGATAATCGAATAAATAATCGTCTAGATAACCTCTAGATAATCGTCTAAATAGTCGTCTAGATAATCGTCTAGATAATCGTATAGATAATCGTCTAGATGATCGTCTAGATAATCGTCTAGATAATCGTATAGGTAATCGTCTAGATAATCGTCTAGATAGTCGTCTAGGTAATCGTATAATCGTATAGATAATCGTCTAGATAATCGTCTAGATAATCGTCCAGATAATCGTCTAGATAATCGTCTAGATAATCGTCTAGATAATCGTCTAGATAATCGTCTAGATAATCGTCTAGATAATCGTCTAGATAATCGTCTAGATAATCTCTAGATAACCGTCTAGATAATCGTCTAGATAATCGTCTAGATAATCGTCTAGATATTCGTCTAGATAATCGTCTAGATAATCTAATAAATAATCGTCTAGATAATCGTGTAGATAATCGATAGATAATCGCATAGATAGTCGTATAGATAATCGTGTAGATAATCGATAGATAATCGCATAGATAATCGCATAGATAATCGTAGAGATAATCGTAGAGATAATCGTAGAGATAATCGTAACGATAATCGTAGAGATAATCGTAGAGATAATCGTATAGATAATCGTAGAGATAATCGTACATTCTCGAACCCAGAGCACCCGGCTCGTCACCTCGCGGGGAAGGCTCTGGTGACAGCCACTGAAGCATGCGCTAGATTTAATACAAAGCCGCTGATAATCGTATAGATACTCGTATAGATAGTCGTATAGATAATCGTATAGATAATCGTATAGATAATCGTATAGATATTCGTATAGATATTCCTATAGATAATCGTATAGATAATCGTATAGATAATCGTATAGATAATCGTATAGATAATCGTATAGATAATCGTACAGATAATCGTATAGATAATCGTATAGATACTCGTAGAGATACTCGTATAGATAATCGTAGAGATAATCGTGTAGATAATCGTGTAGATAATCGTATAGATAATCGCATAGATAATCGTATAGATAATCGTATAGATAATCGTATAGATAATCGTATAGATAATCGTATAGATAATCGTATAGATAATCGTATAGATAATCGTATAGATAATCGTATAGATAATCGTATAGATAATCGTATATGTAATCGAGCAGACTAGCTGGGGAGCTCTGGGTACGAGAATGACAATCGTATAGATAATCATATAGATAAACGTACAGATAATCGTACAGATAATCGTATAGATAATCGTATAGATAATCGTATAGATAATCGTATAGATAATCGTAGAGATAATCGTAGAGATAATCGTATAGATAATCGTATAGATAATCGTATAGATAATCGTATAGATAATCGTATAGATAATCGTATAGATAATCGTATAGATAATCGTATAGATAATCGTATAGATAATCGTATAGATAATCGTATAGATAATCGTATATGTAATCGTATATATAATCGAGCAGACGAGCTGGGGAGCTCTGGGTACGAGAATGATAATCGTATAGATGATCATATAGATAAACGTACAGATAAACGTACAGATAATCATATAGATAATCGTATAGATAATCGTATAGATAATCGTATAAATAATCGTATAGATAATCGTATAGATAATCGTATAGATAATCGTATAGATAATCGAAGAGATACTCGTAGAGATAATCGTAGAGATACTCGTAGAGATACTCGTAGAGATAATCGTATAGATAATCGTATAGATAGTCGTATAGATAATCGTATAGATAATCGTATAGATAATCGTATAGATAATCGTATAGATAATCGTATAGATAATCGTATAGATAATCGTATAGATAATCGTATAGATAATCGTATAGATAATCGTATATATTATCGTAGATAATCGTAGAGATAATCGTATAGAGAATCGTATAGACAATCGTATAAACAATCGTATACATAATCGTATAGATAATCGTATAGATAATCGTATAGACCAAATCGTAAAGGCGTGGTGGCTTAGCAAATTAGTACACCAAAGCGAGGCTTATTATGTAAACAGCTGGAACGAAGGCAGAGAACAGTATCACAAATCCAGTTTCCTCATGTATTTTGTCTTTTTAAGAGAGTTTTAGGAAACTTTCGTATTAGTTGAATTTCAGTTTGCTACGTGTATAAGGAAGTAGCCAAGAAGACGAATTTTAGAATTAACGGTGAAGGAACACCAAAAATGCGCTTTCATCGATATTGAGTTTCACGAAATCATGTCGGGCGAAAATGGCGTCTCGATCTACAAAGCTTACTTCTCAAAATTCCCTGGAACAAAAGTCAAACTTGACAAACTAACATAATACAATATAGCAAAATGTTGCCGTTTTGGAAAAGAACTAAAAGGACAACAGCAATGGGCTGCAAGTTTGTCAATCTAACGGTGATATCACGAGATTATGAGAATGGTAAGTTGATTTTGGAAATTCTATTAAAAGTACTTACATCATCCATGAAAAATCTAAGCTTTTATAAAGATCTTGTGTTCAATTCATTAGTTAAATTTACAGTGTATTTCAGCTATTGAATTGTTGTATTTTTGTTGAAAAAATCGAAACCTCTAGATTAACAATATTCCATTTGTTTTGTTCAAAGTTTCAGTCAGAAGTCTTAGAAATGCAAAATGAATATCAGTACCTCAGATACCTTTGCTATAAGTTTCAGATAGGGATTCCACGCCTGTATGACACTCAATAAAGAGTTCTATATGTTTGGTACCCAAGAAGGGGATTCTGGGATGCTTGGGGTCACCTGGATACACCACTGTGGGCACACCACTAGTTTTCCTTTTGTTTTATAGGTGATAATTGGAGGTGTGCTGTCAAGTTTTATTAGTGGCCTGCCCTATGTTTACCATCGTTGAACTGAAAACATTTTAGGACTCTGGAAAGATACATAAAATGAGAGAGCAGAAGATATGTTTTATAATTATATGGGCAATATCAGTGGCAGATGAAGACCCTTAAGAAGGGGGATGGCTAGTACAAAGGATATACTACAGAGTTCAGACCAAGGGGGTGGCTAATCTTAAGGTTTTTACAAGAAATATGAGAACAAGGGAGGTGGCTAGACACCCTAATCATCCCCCCCTACCCTAGATCTGCCCTTCGCAATATGTCATGTTGCAAGCAAAGGCAATCTATTAATTGTGTGGTTCCTGACATGAATTGTTGCACATGTTATGCTGGCAAGACTGTACATTGTTATCACATGTATCTCTTATTAGAACTTTCATTAGTAGAAACCCACTCGCATACTATCACGAATCCTGCAATCTGATTGGCTTGGACACTACTCGCTATCTATCAATCACGTAATAGATAGTGAGTAGCGAAAACGCTAGCACAGAACTTCCTAAAACCATGAAAATAAATATGTTTTAGCAACAACACGAAGGTAGTACGCTAGTGGTTTCTACTAAAGCAATTAGACTAGTGGTTCTTGTTTTCTATGAGTCAAATAGTCAACTCAGCGCTACTTGCTTCGTTAACTATCTATTGACTCATAGAAAACTCGAACTCGAATCAAAACAAATCCCTGAATTATTGTCATGTGCATACATACCATAATATGACTGTGCTGTTATCTAAACTATGTGGCTGTTCTGTTCCTCAAAGAAAGGGGGTTTTGTGTGTGAGGGGAGGGGTGTGGGGGCTGAAGGCATGACTGTCAGAAATCTGGAATACAGTTGACTCTTGCCTCACAGCCAGCTTGCACATGGGAGCACCCCAAGGGGGGTTCTGTCAAGTAAACACTCATGACAGTGAGGGTCCAACAAAGCTTTTTTTGCTAACCCCAAAAATTGACAGGCCCAAAATTTCATACACAAAACATTCCTAGATACAGATTTTGTACCAAAAAAATCTGATACATAGTTCCATTGACCAAATAGCAAAAAAAGTCATTAGTTTTTTAATGAAATGGACTGTCATATTTGTGTTTATAAACCAAAAGATTATAATCTGTTGGACCCCTTCCCCCACCCCTGGGATAAAGCATATCATGTAAAAGCCTGCCATCATGGAAAGAGTAATCAAGAAACCTTATTTGACAACATAGAATTTATAAGGCGCAATGTGTATAAACAATGTGAAAAGTTAGTCCTATCCGTCCAGATCAGTTTACAAAAGAAATACATCTGATGAATATATTTAGTTCATGGCATCAGAAAGGAAATTGATGAGGAAGACTGGTTATCCACACTACACAGTGTAATGGAGAAAGTTTGAAATTCCACATGTAGGGTGGAGGGGTGAATACAACTCTTGCAAAGAGGAAATTCCAGAGGGGATGGATGGGGTCCTCAGGTAAATCCCCCTTCACCCTGTGCTGATAGTATGAATGATTTTTGAATTACACAATTTGGCAATTTACCCCCCTTTTTACCTGCAGTTTCAAAATAGATGGTAATTTCTGTGAGTCTGTAGCATGAAGCAATTGTACAAGCTGATAAATGTGACATCTCAGTTTTACCATTACTTAGTTTTACCATGTCTGCTTGTAAATACCAACAACTGATGATTGGGTTCTCCTTCAGATGCCAGAAATAGTATTGTAGCGAACTGGGACTGCTGCTTTTGGGCATTTCTGTAGTTTCCCGCGCTTTCGGACGTATTTGGGCATGCTGCCCTTATATGGTGGATCCTGACATGTAAAATGTGACTGGCTCGTCAATAAAATCAGTCTTCACCCCCAGCTCTTGTGGCAAGTTGTTGTTTAGCGGCTTCGGCCGCCATTACAGGGCTTTCAAAGGCTCTGTAACCGGAGCTCGGTCCGTTACAATGGTGGCAGCGCGGTGGGATAGAACTACGACTGTTACAGTGTTTACTGGATTCAAAGAACGAGAGCAAGACGCGAAATATTCGGAAGACAGAAGGTCTACCGATTGCGATTCGCCATGTGCTCATAGTCGAGGATGTGTCACTGGGCGTCGCGTGTTGAGACGGACGTTACTCAAGACTACAACAGGCAAATGCCTTCAAGAACTTTAAAGGTGCTGCAGAACTGGCGTTGGGGACTCGAGGCGCCGAAATTTGTCCAACGGTGCCTCTAAAAGTGACAAAACTTGGACTTGCGTGAGATAACAACAGACTCTGGCTGTGAATGGTTTGGAAGTGACATGAGGGAATGGCTGCTGATTGTGAGGGCTGTGTGTGTGCTTGTTGGCGTTTTGGCCGATGGGCGCTCGACCTTTCAGTAGACAACGGGTCACAGTTCGTGTTTGAAGTGAGCTTTAGTGTCCGGCCTGTGTAGTGTGTGTGTTGGTGCCGAGGGAAGCAACGAAACCACGACTGTGTCATGTTTAATTGGTGCGACGTTTCGCGTGTGGAAACCTGCGTGTGTGATGGCTACAAAGATAAACTGATTTGCAGTTCAGAGTGGACAGTAAAGCACAGCTCAGGCCTCGCCGCAGTGGAGAGAATTGTCATGATGGGTTGCTGAAACGTACTTGATGCGCGAGGCCCGCGCCAAGGCTTGTGATTGGGAGTGGTTGTGGCCAGATCACTCCTGAGGTTCGACACAAGCTACAGCACGGGAGGCGACACACATTCGACGTCTATGCTGGTCGAGATTTGGGACAGTGCAGAAGTTTATAAGACTGGATTTGTCGAGATAAAAACACGGGGCTAAAAAGACCTTGACCGTAATGCTGTAATTTTAGCTGGATTTTATTGGTTTGATTGCTGTTATTTTGTGTAAATGCGGGACGCATTTCTAGAAGGAAGGGGATAATGTAGCGAACTGGGACTGCTGCTTTGGGCATTTCTGTAGTTTCCCGCGCTTTCGGACGTATTTGGGCATGCTGCCCTTATATGGTGGATCCTGACATGTAAAATGTGACTGGCTCGTCAATAAATCAGTCTTCACCCCAGCTCTTGTGGCAAGTTGTTGTTTAGCGGCTTCGGCCGCCATTACAGGGCTTTCAAAGGCTCTGTAACCGGAGCTCGGTCCGTTACAGTATGATATCTGCATAATATTTTTCAATATTTTTTGGCATGACACAGTGAACAATGTGGTAGATATTAAAATTCGCAAAGACATTCAGGGATTATATTAATTACAGCTTATATTTCTCTGAAATACTGTCCATTTGACTTTGTCACACTTACATGAGGAAATTTAAAAATCTTTTGAAATCGACCTAAACCCTTTTTTCAAACACACTAACTTTGGCATCTTAATTTGATCAAATCTTAGCAATCCTTCACATCCTAATACCATGAAATTTTTCCAAACTGCTTCCTTTAAACTAGCTTTCCAATTTCATTTTTTCATTTTGTGACAATAATTACTTTCGTGTTTTCTAGGTGATCATGTCCTTTTAAACTGAAAAATGTCAGTAGAAAATTCAACACTCTTCAGATTCTATACATTGGGACTTAAGCTTATACGAGAAATTAATTTGTAGTACGATTCCAGGGCCACTGTAGCAAGAAATATCAAAGAATTCGACTTAAAACATAAATTGAGAATGAGCTTGTAGTAGTACTGTTGGGGTTAAACTTTACTTTGGGCTTTTTGGGGAACTACGAGCTTTCGCTTATCCACCTTGAACTTCATAGATATCGCCAGTTTGTCCAGTCTCAAAGTGCATATTCTTTGCGTGACCTTGCTTACAAGTACATCAATTGTTTCCTTTTCTTTTTCGGTGTCATTCCACCACCAGTTGTTTACATGATATTGAACGTAAAACAGAAGTTTGCTGATATTCCGTCATGTTAATAGTTTACATCATTGAGATAACATGTTTTGACTCGCCTTCAGTTCCTTTTCCCTTCAGATTTCCATCTGTACCTGCTTTTTTACGCAGTTTTTTAGAGTAAAATCTCTTCGCCTACTCGACCTCCTCTGTCGGCAAAACTTTATCACGATCTCCGAGCAGACTTTGTTCGCGGCCTTTTTCGAGTTATTCCGTTACTCTTGTTTTTCTTTACACTTTCTTTCACCAGTTTGGTCTTCTTTTAGTATGTCCTTGAAAGCTCTTCATGTAATATTTTACGGTTCGGCAGAAATTGACCCGAAACTTGAGGCCCTTTCCGATCCACCGAACGTTTTAGAAGGTTTGCAAGTGCAAATGGCGGGGTTTACATCATAAGCCTCGTTTTGATGCACGCATAAGGCACGGTCTCTAAGTTTCCGATTTGGTCTATAGATAATCGTATAGATAATCGTACATTCTCGAACCCCGAGCTCCCCGGCTCGTCACCTCGCGGGGAAGGCTCTGGTGACAGCCACTGACGCATGCGCGAGATTTGATACAGAGCCGCTGAGATAAAGACCTTTCATCGCATGCTCCAACGCGTAAAATCAACCAATCAGCGACGGCCCTCACATGTATGTCACCAGATCCTCCCCTGCGAGCAGACGAGCTGGGGAGCTCTGGGTACGAGAATGATAATCATATAGATATTAGGGGAATTTCCTAATAAGGAAGTCTTTGAAGTCTAATAAGGGTCTTAATTTTCAAGATGGCGGTTGGTCGAGCACAAGACCCTGGAGGAGGAGGCTGAGTCACATGACCACGTTTTGAGGACAGTCATGATACCATAAGTTAAGTAGAGCCAAGAGTGGATTAACAAGAGTTAGAATCTTTCCCTACTGTATTTGTCCACATCACAGTCAGAAAAGTGTATATTTTAGATTTGAGTTTCGCGCGCGAAAGTATTCGAATGCTCAGGTTCGAATGCTCGTATACCCAATACACAACAAAATAGAGAATATTCTACCTTATCTTTGCGATTTTAACGGTTTTTCCATTGATCTGCGATTTAATTTTAGGCTGGATCTCACAACTGTTCGCGTGGCGAGAAAGTGGGAACCCTGTGGATGACGAATTTTCGCGGGCATCCTAGTTCTAAAAATAGACACTTTTCTGACTGTGATTCGGGCGTACATAGTAAATATGGAAACTCTTGGTAATCCACTCTGGTAGAGCAGTATTACTGCGGTTTTCATAATTCTGCGAACTCTCGCCATTGATTTCCAACCGTAAAACCGCCTTCTGGCTTCCATCAATCAAACTCCTGAGTCACTTCGTCGTTACTCTTTGTGCTTTTTTATTGTCCAGACCCCAAGCAATGCTTAAATGGCTTCCTGTCACGGTTACGTGCTGGCCAATCAAAATGCACAACGAGTAACGTTTAAAAGACCGGGAGTTTGATTGACGGAAGCCAGAAGGCGGTTTGACGGTTGGAAATCGTTAGCGAGAGTTCGCAGAATTATGAAAATCGCAGTAATTAGAACCTGGACAAGGTCCGATTGGCACACACCACATTTCTTTAGAATAATAATAATAATAATAATCAATTTATATAGCGCCACTTCTACTTAAAGTCCAGTGGCGCTTTACAATGATATATCATAACAATAGTTTAAAATGGAATAACTGATAAGATATTTACAATTGGCAATAACATGGCCTAGATTAAAATTCCTATGATAAAAACAAGTTATTGCAAGATATTTAAAATCATAAAACGTACAATAAAAATACTAAAATAATAGTAAAAATTACAATAATAGAATTAAAAGAAAATAAGATAAAATAAAAAAAGAGAACCAATAATCAAATCAATCAAAGTTTAAGCAATAATAATACTTCACTTAATCATGTTTTCCTAAAAAGAAGCGTTTTAACCAGAGATTTAAAAGCTGTAGCATTCGCAAGTTCTTATTTGAAGAGGTATAGCGCGTTTCATAGTTTAGGTGCCATATAAGAAAATGATCTAGAGTCATATGATTTAGGGTTGTATGAGGGCTGTATTAGAAGTCTCTTATTCATACAATACGTAACGCGTACAGTCGTTTGTGGCCTTTTTGTGTACTTCTTGGCGCAATGTACATTCCAAGTGAGGTCGCTAATGAAAACACCAAGTAATTTATAACAGGTGACCCTCTCTATTACAGCACCATTTAGTTGGATAGCAAGAAACCCCGCGGTTTTTGTTGTCTGCGCGCTCTGTTCTTGGAATAGCTCTAATGTATGACTAGTTTTACGGGAAAACTAGGTGGTCTGCGTCGGCGGAGACGTGAACATGAACAACAACAACCTACACGCACTGTTCTTTGTTCTCACACAAATTTTCATTTTGTCTGCGCGCACTGTTCTTTGTTACCTCACACTAATTTTCATCCTGTCTGCGCGCACTGGCTTTTGTTACCTCACACTAATTATCATTCTGTCTACGAGCACTGTTCTTTGTTACCTCACACTAATTGCCTTATTGTCTGCGCGCACAGTTCTTTGTTACCTCACACTAATTTTCATTCTGTCTGCGCGCACTGTTCTTTGTTATCTCACACTAATTTTCATTCTGTCTGCGCGCACTGTCTTTGTTATCTCACACTAATTTTCATTCTGTCTGCGCGCACTGACTTTTGTTATCTCAGACTATTGTCATTGTGTCTGCGCGCACTGGCTTTTGTTATCTCACACTAATTTTCATTCTGTCTGTGCGCACTGTTCTTTGTTATCTCACACTAATTATCATTCTGTCTGCGCGCACTGTCTTTGTTACCTCACACTAATTTTCATCCTGTCTGTGCGCACTGGCTTTTGTTATATCACACTAATTATCATTCTGTCTGCGCGCACTGTTCTTTGTTACCTCACACTAACTTTAATTCTGTCTGCGCGCACTGTTCTTTGGCCTCACACTAATTTTCATTCTGTCTACGAGCACTGTTCTTTGTTACCTCACACTAATTGCCTTATTGTATGCGCGCACAGTTCTTTGTTACCTCACACTAATTATCATTCTGTCTGCGCGCACTGTTCTTTGTTATCTCACACTAATTTTCATTCTGTCTGCGCGCACTGGCTTTTGTTATCTCACACTAATTTTCATTCTGTCTGCGCGCACTGTCTTTGTTACCTCACACTAATTTTCATCCTGTCTGCGCGCACTGGCTTTTGTTATCTCACACTAACTTTCATTCTGTCTGCGCGCACTGTTCTTTGTTACCTCACACTAACTTTCATTCTGTCTGCGCGCAGTGTTCTTTGTTAGCTCACACTAACTTTCATTCTGTCTGCGCGCACTGTTCTTTGTTACCTCACACTAATTTTCATTCTGTCTGTTAGCACTGTTCTTTGTTACCTCACACTAATTTTCATTCTGTCTGTTAGCACTGTTCTTTGTTATCTCACACTAGTTTTCATTCTGTCTGCGCCCACTGTTCTTTGTTACCTCACACTAATTTTCATCCTGTCTGCGCGCACTGTTTGTTATCTCACACTAATTATCATTCTGTCTGCGCGCATTGTTCTTTGTTACCTCACACTAATTTTCATTCTGTCTGCGCGCACTGTTCTTTGGTATCTCACACTAATTTTCATTTTGTATGCGCGCACTGTTCTTTGTTATCTCACACTAATTTTCATTCTGTCTGCGCGCACTGTTCTTTGTTATCTCACACTAATTTTCATTCTGTCTGCGCGCACTGTTCTTTGTTATCTCACACTAATTTTCATTTTGTATGCGCGCACTGTTCTTTGTTACCTCACACTAATTTTCATTTTGTCTGCGCGCACTGTTCTTTTTTTTATCTCACACTAATTTTCATTCTGTCTGCGCGCACTGTTCTTTGTTATCTCACACTAATTTTCATTTTGTATGCGCGCACTGTTCTTTGTTACCTCACACTAATTTTCATTTTGTCTGCGCGCACTGTTCTTTGTTATCTCACACTAATTTTTATTCTGTCTGCGCGCACTGTTCTTGGTTACCTCACACTAATTTTCATTCTGTCTGTTAGCACTGTCCTTTTTTACCTCACACTAGTTTTCATTCTGTCTGCGCGCACTGTTCTTTGTTACCGCACACAGATTGTCATATTGCCAAACTAATAACCAGGGCCGATTCCTAGAATGTCAGATAAGAGTTATCAGTAGATAGACGCTTATCCAACGGATAAATCCAGAACATATGCATGGATAACTTTATCCAACCATTCAGGAACTGGGCCCAGGTTGTTATGTCGCGTTTTCATTGTCATTCTGTCACGACTGTCGATTTATCTGCGCGCACTGTTATTGGTTACTTCACACGATTGTCGATTTGTCTGTGCGCACTGTTCTTGGTTACTTCACACGACTGTCGATTTATCTGCGCGCACTGTTATTGGTTACTTGACACGATTGTCGATTTGTCTGCGCGCACTGTTCTTGGTTACTTCACACGACTGTCGATTTATCTGCGCGCACTGTTATTGGTTACTTCACACGATTGTCGATTTGTCTGCGCGCACTGTTCTTGGTTACTTCACACGACTGTCGATTTGTCTGCGCGCACTGTTATTGGTTACTTCACACGATTGTCGATTTGTCTGCGCGCACTGTTCTTGGTTACTTCACGCGATTGTCGATTTGTCTGCGCGCACTGTTCTTGGTTACTTCACACGACTGTCGATTTATCTGCGCGCACTGTTCTTGGTTACTTTGTCTGCGCGCACTGTTATTGGTCACTTCACACGACTGTCGATTTATCTGCGCGCACTGTTCTTTCTTGCCTCACACGAATAACCCCTGTTCAAATTGCGCCATTGCTCACAAGGCAATAACTTCGAATCTGGCTCTCTTCATGCTCTAATACATTTACTATAATTTAAAATTGTCTTGTGATCAATAGAGGGTAAGAATTCGATTGTCACTTATAGACTGCGCGCAATTGTTGCTGTTACCTTACCGTATTCGTTTTTAAGTAAGCACGCACTCTTTTTTGCTACCTCACACTAATTAGCTGTTTTCACACTAGAGACGGAAAATTCGTCTGAGACGAGTTTCTAGCTCGTCAGAAAAAAGTTCCTTTCTTATGTCAATTCTACTCAGAAACACTTGCTTGTTATCTGTCTATACTTTCTTCTTCAAAAAAATTGTTTTTGCGTGATCACAAGAACAGGGAACCATGTTCAAGGCGAGAAACTCGTCTTACACGAGTTTTCCGTCTCTAGTGTGAATACAGCTATTGTGCATTGTAATTATCTGGGCGTATTTTCGTTTTGTCACGTCACACCAATTTCTGGTTTCGTTTGCGTACCCTCGCGATTATCATTAAGTAAGTATCATTAACTAAAACCAAGTATCAGATCCTCTTGGCTCGTTAAAAAAAACGTTGAAAACCACACATTAAAAAAAAAATGTGTGAGAGTAGTTAGAGATGTAACAAACCAGATAAAATGCGCAGAAAACGTTTTAGGGGGTCTAATTGCGTATAAAGACAATACCGCAGTGAAATAAACATCCAGTGGTGTACCAGAGCATGCGCAGCACTGCCAGTGCAGCGAGGACTGGGTGCAACTCCCAGCTGGGTGAGATTCTGTGGTTGTAGGAGTAAGATACAGCGAAACCTAAAGGGAGATAGGCGAGAAAGAGAAGATGTCAAAATGAGAGATACCGGTTTGTTTTTCATATGCGTGTATCATAAGGCTAAAAGTCTCGTAAATTAACATTTTTTTAAAATAAATAAATAAATACATTTTGAAGCTCAATACTCGCTCCGCTCGTAGTCAAAAGGAACTTGTACTGAAATTACAGGGACGCTGCTCAACGTGCGTAAGATGACGCGCAGACAAATTAAGGAAATTACTAGGTTCAAAGAACAGACAATAGCGCTGTCTGTTGTGCCAACTAGAGATCGATTGGTTCACAGAACAGAGGGCGCTATTCAATCTACGGTTGGCACATTAGCATTACAATGGCAATGTTGATAAACAGTGAATAGCGCTATAGAACGGCTTAATTATTTTGTGACGCAAATATTCGTTATATCACATTACGTAAGGCGCTGTGGTTTAGTGAATCCCTGACGGCTTAGTGGCAGAGCGCAAAAGCTGGTGCAGGTCTGTTAGTGCGAGTCTAGGGAGATATACGTATGTCTTCTTTTTCTCTTTTTCAATCAAACCACTACCAATCAAGCAACAATTAGACCTTGGAGTCAGCAAACGTTTGCGAAAAGAAAATGTAGAGTGTCAGACAAAATTAGTACGATGATGGTAGACTGGAGAACTGCTTTCGAGCAAATCAAGTGAGACGCATCTGAGTGGTTTTAGTTAAGAACGCAACTGACAACTTTTACATTGTACAACTGTTAAGATCATACCAGCACTCTCTACGCCGCACAGTGTCCACAGTACTTCAGCTTACATGTAACTCCATAACGCATAGTAAAGGAGTCTTAGAAAAAAGTCCTCAGATGACAAAAGTGACCAGGAGGAGTGAGTTAGGGTAGGGAGATTATAGCGTCTAGAACGTGGAGCGGCAAGCTTTCGATGGAGACCGGGATATTTCTCAATATTCGGAAGGAGATTTGCTTCTCTAGAAGAAAGAACACCAAGAGGACGACATGAAACACTATTTCAGCTTGCAATTGGAAGATTCCGGGTCGGGACAAAACACATACACATTTTACAGATAATTAGTAATGATATTAGTAATGACGTCACAAATATTTGATTGATAGGTTGTGTATGTGTTTGTTTATGTTGATTACATGTCAGGAGGCATTATATTTTGAGTTTACCTGTTTTCAGAGCTTTAAAAAGAAAACACAGGGTAGGCCACAGGGCAGGCCACGTTTTGTCCCGACCCGATTCCCCAGCGGCAGAAATCTTTGAATCGCTCCAAAATGCGCAAAATAATAATAATAATAATAATTTCCAACCACTGCCGCAAGTCTGAAATTGTATTTTAAATCAATCTAAGTAAAGTTCGTTTTGATTTTAGCGCGTTTCGAATTTATGAATATTCTGTTTCTGTTAATGAGATCTCATCAGGTCTGCTAAACCTCTCACTCATTGTCTCGTGTCAAAATATTCGAACAGCCAAAACTTTACCAAATCTTAACTAAATCACATCAGATTTACACAAGAAATAATGATTTACCTGTACAACAGTTTGATACGAACAATTTTTTATTTTACGTAATTTTTAATTTGACATTTTTCGGCTTTTTTGGCCAAAAATTCAAGTCCATCAATTTATAAGCATCAAAACGAACCTTACACAATTGAAAAGAGTATCAAAAGTTTGACATAATATCTAAACATAGGCTTAATCAGATGGCGATTGACCGAATTACGGACGTTTGAAATTTTAGGGAACTCGACTAAAATTCAGCCAGAAGTGTCAGGCATTCCTTGCAAAATGTCTTGAAGTCTATGCGTTACTCTAACTTTCTAAACTTGTATCTCGGTCAGTATTGATCTGATGTACACCAGAATTCAATTTTGACGTATCAAGCGTGGTACAAAAGAATATTCCGTTATGGGAATATTTGAACCATGTTTCAATTTATCATGAATTCGGCGAGAAAATAAAACTAAAGAAACTTTCCATTTCGCCAGGAATGCCTGACACTTCTGGCCGAATTTTAGTCGAGTTCCCTAAAAATTTCAAACTGTCATAATTCGGTCAATAATTACCTGATTAAGCCTATATTCAGATATTATGTCAAACTTTTCATGTTCTTTTTAATAATATAAGATTCGTTTTGATACTTATAAAATTGATGGACTTGATTTTTTGGCCAGAAAAGCCGGAAACTGCTAAATTTTAGAAATCGCTCCAAAATGCGCAAAATAAAAAGAAAATAGTTTCAAACCACTGCCGCAAGTCTGACATTGTATTTTGAATAAATCTAGTGAGAGTTCGTTTTGATTTTGGCGCGTTTCGAATTTATGAATATTTTTTATATGGGTCTCCGTTAATGAGATCCCACCAGGTCTGCTAAACCTCTCACTCATTGTCTCTTGTGAAAATATTGGCACAGCTACAACTTTACCAAATCTTAACTAAATCACATCAGATTTACACAAGAAATAATTCGTTACTCCCACAACAGTTTGACATGACCTATTTTTTATTTTACGCGTTTTTTCAATTTGACATTTTTCGGCCTTTTTGGCCAAAAAATCAAGTCCATCAATTTTATAAGTATCAAAACGAATCTTACACAATTAAAAAGAGTATCAAAAGTTTGACACAATATCTGAATATAGGCTTAATCAGATGGCGATTGACCGAATTACGGTGGTTTGAAATTTTAGGGAACTCGACTAAAATTCAGCCAGAAGTGTCAGGCATTCCTTGCAAAATGTCTTGAAGTCTATGCGTTTCTCTAACTTTCTAAACTCTTGTATCTCGGTCAGTATTGATCTGATGTACACCAGAATTCAATTTTGACGTCTCAAGCGTGGTACAAAAGAATATTCCGTTATGGGAAATATTTGAACCATGTTTCGATTTATCATGAATTTGGCGAGAAAATAAACTAAATAAACTTTCCATTTCGCCAGGAATGCCTGACACTTCTGGCCGAATTTTAGTCGAGTTCCCTAAAAATTTCAAACTGTCATAATTCGGTCAATAATTACCTGATTAAGCCTATATTCAGATATTATGTCAAACTTTTCATGTTCTTTTTAATAATATAAGATTCGTTTTGATACTTATAAAATTGATGGACTTGATTTTTTGGCCAGAAAAGCCGGAAACTGCTAAATTTTAGAAATCGCTCCAAAATGCGCAAAATAAAAAGAAAATAGTTTCAAACCACTGCCGCAAGTCTGACATTGTATTTTGAATAAATCTAGTGAGAGTTCGTTTTGATTTTGGCGCGTTTCGAATTTATGAATATTTTTTATATGGGTCGGTCTCCGTTAATGAGATCCCACCAGGTCTGCTAAACCTCTCACTCATTGTCTCTTGTGAAATATTGGCACAGCTATAACTTTACCAACTCTTAACTAAATCACATCAGATTTACACAAGAAATAATTCGTTACTCCCACAACAGTTTGACATGACCTATTTTTTATTTTACGCGTTTTTTCAATTTGACATTTTTCGGCCTTTTTGGCCAAAAATCAAGTCCATCAATTTTATAAGTATCAAAACGAATCTTACACAATTAAAAGAGTATCAAAAGTTTGACACAATATCTGAATATAGGCTTAATCAGATGGCGATTGACCGAATTACGGTGGTTTGAAATTTTAGGGAACTCGACTAAAATTCAGCCAGAAGTGTCAGGCATTCCTTGCAAAATGTCTTGAAGTCTATGCGTTTCTCTAACTTTCTTAAACTCTTGTATCTCGGTCAGTATTGATCTGATGTACACCAGAATTCAATTTTGACGTCTCAAGCGTGGTACAAAAGAATATTCCGTTATGGGAAATGCTTGAACCATGTTTCAATTTATCATGAATTCGGCGAGAAAATAGAACTAAAGAAACTTTCCATTTCGCCAGGAATGCCTGACACTTCTGGCCGAATTTTAGTCGAGTTCCCTAAAAATTTCAAACTGCCATAATTCGGTCAATAATTACCTGATTAATGCCTGTATTCAGATATTATGTCAAACTTTTCATGTTCTTTTTAATAATATAGGATTCGTTTTGATACTTATAAAATTGATGGACTTGATTTTTTGGCCACAAAAGCCGGAAACTGCTAAATTTTAGAAATCGCTCCAAAATGCGCAAAATAAAAAGAAAATAGTTTCAAACCACTGCCGCAAGTCTGACATTGTATTTTGAATAAATCTAGTGAGAGTTCGTTTTGATTTTGGCGCGTTTCGAATTTATGAATATTTTTTATACGGGTCTCCGTTAATGAGATCCCACCAGGTCTGCTAAACCTCTCACTCATTGTCTCTTGTGAAAATATTGGCACAGCTATAACTTTACCAAATCTTAACTAAATCACATCAGATTTACATAAGAAATAATTCGTTACTCCCACAACAGTTTGACATGACCTATTTTTTATTTTACGCGTTTTTTCAATTTGACATTTTTCGGCCTTTTTGGCCAAAAAATCAAGTCCATCAATTTTATAAGTATCAAAACGAATCTTACACAATTAAAAAGAGTATCAATAGTTTGACATAATATCTAAATATAGGCTTAATCAGATGGCGATTGACCGAATTACGGTGGTTTGAAATTTTAGGGAACTCGACTAAAATTCAGCCAGAGGTGTCAGGCATTCCTTGCAAAATGTCTTGAAGTCTATGCGTTTCTCTAACTTTCTAAACTTGTATCTCGGTCAGTAGTGATCTGATGTACACCAGAATTCAATTTTGACGTCTCAAGCGTGGTACAAAAGAATATTCCGTTATGGGAGATATTTGAACCATGTTTCAATTTATCATGAATTCGGCGAGAAAATAAAACTAAATAAACTTTTCATTTCGCCAGGAATGCCTGACACTTCTGGCCGAATTTTAGTCGAGTTCCCTAAAAATTTGAAACCACCACAATTCGGTCACTAATTATCTGATTAAGCCTATATCCAGATATTATGTCAAACTTTTCATGCTCTTTTTAATAGTATAAGATTGGTTTTGATAATTATAAAATTGACGGACTTGATTTTTTGGCCAGAAAAGCCGGAAAATGCTAAATTTTAGAAATCGCTCCAAAATGCGCAAAATAAAAAGAAATTAGTTACAAACCACTGACGCAAGTCTGACACTTTATTTTGAATACATCTAGTGAGATTTCGTTTTGATTTTAGTGCGTTTCGTATTTATGAATATTTTTTTATATGGATTTCCGTTAATGAGATCTCATCAGGTCTGCTAAACTTCTCACTCATTGTCTCTTGTAAAAATATTCGCACAGCTATAACTTTATCAAATCTTCACTAAATCCTATCAGATTTACACAAGAAATGATGATTTACCTGTACGATAGTTTGGTATGAACATTTGTTTATTTTGCGTTTTTTTTAAATTTGACATTTTTCGGCTTTTTTGGCCAAAAATTCAAGTCCCTCGATTTTAGAAGCATCAAACCAAAACTTATATCTTACAAAGAGCATGAAAAGTTTGACAAAAGGTCTAAATTTAGGCTTGATCAGATGGTTATTGACCGAATTACAGTGGTTTGAAACCTTAGGGGAACTCGACTAAAATTCAGCCAGGAGTGTCAGGCGTTCCTGGCAAAATGTAGTGAAGTCTATGCGTTTTTCTCACTTTTTCAACTTATACCTCGGTCAGTATTGATATCCGATCAACACCAGAATTCAATCATTTTGACGTCTCAAGCGTGATACATAGAGGATAATACATGGCCGCGCGGAGATACGTTTATCTTGAGTGTTGGAAATTTATCTCACGAATGAGCGCGGCGATGGACAGCATCGATAGTTTTGGAAAATAAGAACACTTCCCATTCTTCTACCATGGGAAATTCAGCTTTTCCCATGGATGGGTTTCTGTAGATCAAATTTCTGTGAATAACACAATGTTCCGCAGGTGCAATAATCGTAGACACAAATGGTCTTCCATTAGCCTGCATTAGATACTAGAACTCTATAGTTTCAGATTTCTCGCGATCGTAGACTTCTGACCTTCAATGGGGGACGATTCCAGCTATAAAGCCGCGCGCGCTGCATGCCGGTAGATGTGGGACATTTGTCGAACAAATTGTTAAAAAGCGCGCGCTGCATTCTGGTAGTCGTGGGACACGGCTTGGGCATTTCTGGATAAAGAAGAGCGCGCGCTTATAGCTGGAATCGTCCATTGTTTCCTCTATTTCGATGTCTCGCGCAAATTAACAAGCACCTCCGAGAGATAGCACTCGATCATTCCCATCAACCCCCGTGGTCAGGCATTGCGCCACTTTCCGTTGACCTATACTCGATCAAACTTAATTGAAATAAGTGTATACACCCGATAGATGATGCAATTGTGTTACTATGTATATGTACCGTTTCCGGGATACGTTGTCACAAAAAGCTTATAAGCTTCATGCGCTAGGGATTATGGGTAAAGATTTATTTAAATTTCTGTAAAGTATTAGAAACAAACATGCTTGGAAATGTACTGAAATTTAATCATTTCACCTGTGTTTGCGATCACTGTCTGAATTCAGATCAAACAGTAGCAGTTTAAATGCCCCCATCATCCTTTGCGCTTCAAGCTTATAGGCGTTTTGGGTGACAACGTTTCCCGGAAACGGTATATACTGTATATACACCCGTTAAATGTTTTATAGCAGTTCGCCAGCAGATATCTTTCACAGCTACAATTTACAACCCAGCTGGGAGTCGCACCCAATCCTCACCGCACACAATCGTGCAGTGTGTGCCCTAGTACACCACTGGATGTTCATAAATCGCATTGTGTTTTATAGCAGTTCGCCACCGGATATCCTTCACAGCCACAATTTATAACCCAGCTGGGAGTCGCACCCAGTCCTCACCGCACATAATCGTGCAGCGTGTGCCCTGATACACCACTGGATGTTCATAAATCGTCGCACTGTGTTTTATAGCAGTTCGCCAGCAGATATCCTACACAGCCACAATTTATAACCCAGCTGGGAGTCGCACCCAGTCCTCACCGCACATAATCGTGCAGCGTGTGCCCTGGTACACCACTGGATGTTCATAAATCGTCGCACTGTGTTTTCTAAGAAATACTGGGAAGGACCGGTCAATATTTATATTTATCGTCTGTGGGGAGGGGGGATTTTGGGCAATACACAGCCGATTCCCCCTCTATCACTATAAGTGCATGCTGTGGCTTGCGTGATCCCTCTCAGAGCTGTTAAATGTTTTAATGATCCTCCCTCCCTTATTTGTAGTGGAAGACGTTTTACAGAAATACTTCAAAAACAAAGGACCATACCTCCAGACGAAACTAGAGCGTCGTATGGCGACCGTACGGTTCTTACGCCCACGCCAGAGATTTCGACCCTGACAGTCGCTATCCTCGGTGTTAAATGCTCAGTAGCGACTAAGGGACTCGGCCCACAGGAACCTAGGTGAGAGAACGCCCGGCTGCCAGACTCTGTATGACTGGGCCCACTAGGAACCTAGGTGAGGGAACGCCCGGCTGCCAGACTCTGTATGACTGGGCCCACTAGGAACCTAGGTGAGGGAACGCCCGGCTGCCAGACTCTGTATGACTGGGCCCACTAGGAACCTAGGTGAGAGAACGCCCGGCTGCCAGACTCTGTATGACTGGGCCCACTAGGAACCTAGGTGAGGGAACGCCCGGCTGCCAGACTCTGTATGACTGGACGCCCCTTGTAATGAGTAATGAACAACTAACGATCTCTGTACATCCCTCAAAGCATTTATAGGTCTGGTCAGTGAAAGGAGTTTCCATGTGGGACACTTCATTTACGGTTCCATCAAACTTTGATTTATTCATTCTGCATTTTTTGTGCGTCATTCTTTGGAACAATCTAATACGAGGCGTTTAGCTCTATTTTTGCGAATGCAAACCTATATCGGACCCTGTCCGTCGCCCTGCGGAAGGGGACTCTGTTGACAGCCATTGACGCATGCGCGAAAAAGAGCCGTTGAAATAAAGAACTTTCTGCTCATGCCCAAGAGTGGATTACCAAGAGTTTCCATATTTACTATGTACGCCCGAATCACAGTCAGAAAAGTGTCTATTTTTAGAACTAGGATGCCCGCGAAAATTCGTCACCCACAGGGTTCCCACATTCTCGCCACGCGAACAGTTGTGAGATCCAGCCTAAAATTAAATCGCAGATCAATGGAAAAACCGTTAAAATAGCAAAGATAAGGTAGGATATTCTCTATTTTGTTGTGTATTGGGTATACGAGCATTCGAACCTGAGCATTCGAATACTTTCGCGCGCGAAACTCAAATCTAAAAATAGACACTTTTCTGACTGTGATGTGGACAAATACAGTAGGAAAGATTCTAACTCTTGTTAATTCACTCTTGTCATGCCCCAACTTTTAAAATCAGCCAATCAACAAAGACACACTATGGATGTCACCAGAGCCTCCCCTAAAGATTCACCCTCCCTAAAGATGGATGCCGTTCTATTAATCTGCTAACGATATACCATTCAATGCGCTGTTTATTCTTTCAATGCTTTTATCTTCACTACATGTTCTGGCTTTTACGATTTGCGTTACAATTTGGTGAGAAAAAAGGAAATACTAGTTCCCCACAAAGCACCATTTCCGTCCATCTGCGGCGTAGAACCACACGCTTGGCTCCGACATAAACATGTCGTCATAGCAACAACCGGCCATTAAACATTGTTCAGGTGTGACGTAAGGCGCGACCAGGGTCTCACTACAGAGTTCGCGGCTGGAAGAAATAATATCACAGGTCTGGTCTGTGGGGAGAAATAATGATCGTGTTTAGAAAATTAGAGTGGTTATTCAGATATTGAGTGTCGAACAACTGACCAATCAAAGGAGACAAGCTTAACAACTGACCAACCAAGGAGCGAGAGAAATTTAACAACTGACCAATCAGGAGGGAGACAAATTTGGCAACTGATCAATCAGGAGCGAGACAAATTCAACAACTGACCAATCAGGAGGGAGACAAATTCAACAACTGACCAATCAGGAGCGAGACAAATTTAGCAACAGACCAAACAGGAGCGAGATAAATTTAACAACTGACCAATCAGGAGCGAGACAAACTAAACAACTGACCAATCAGGAGCGAGACAAACTAAACAACTGACCGATCAGAGGACCAAGTTCAGGAAAATCTATTTGGGTCTGGAAACGAATTCCTAGACACCACAGGCAGCCCACGGAGTTTCGTAATAAACAAAGCATTCTCTTGGTGTGTACTCACTAATCGCTATTCTTGGCGTCACATTAATGACTGCATCAGCGTGATAGGTCGCACTAGCATGCGAAGCTGGTGCGTAATGAGCCGTCACATATGTGCCGTCATTCGCCTTGATATTTATACCACAGCCCAACATGGTTTCTGCTTTCCAAATCACCGCCTGAAAGTTGCCCACTGCTTGACCAGAAGCACTTTTGCCATTCTATGAGAGTAAACAAGGTAAAAGCTTTTTGAGTCGAGCGAATTCAGTTCAAGTTGAGTGTAACCTAAGGCCCTGCCGGTGACGAAAAAACTTAGGCGGATGGCAATGCTAGTGGAAAATACTGTGTCATGCGACAGGAGAAATGATAAAGTCTTATTTCAAGCAAGAATTCAAGCAAGAGCGTCTCGAAGTTTACATTATATCTAAATTTTGAAATTAAAATTAAATTAATTTTTAATTAAATCATGTATAGTTGGTAAAAGGCTTTAGCGCGCCTTTCGATGGCTAGATCAATGCTGGCGTATGGACTATGCTGGCGTATGGCGTATGGACTATGCCTAACTATGCAGTACCAAAAGTATTGTATTGTGATCAGAGGGAGAAATCGAGAGTACAGGAATGTGGTCTTGTATTGGCCCTCTACGACTTGGGTGTCAGCAGCTACCGCAATATGGGTTTGATTAGGGCCAATCAGGAGCGAGACAGATTTAACAACTGACCAATCAGGAGCGAGATAAATTTAACAACTGACCAATCAGGAGAGAGACAAATTTAACAAATGACCAATCAGGAGCGAGACAAATTTAACAATTGACCAATCAGGGGACAAATTAAAGTAAGTGCGTCTCATTCTTTGTCATACGATATGTCTAGTGGTAATATCATGTTGAGTCGATATCATGTAAAGCTTCGGCTAAACTAGGACACGTGTGTTGAGGCCACATTTGTAATAACCTGCCACATTTGTAATAACTGCCACATTTGTAATAACATTGTGCCACATTTGTAATAACAGCCACATTTGTAATAACATTGTGCCACATTTGTAATAACATTGTGCCACATTTGTAATAACTGCCATATTTGTAATACTACTGTGCCACATTTGTAATAGCGGAGCTCGGCCGCGGGTACCAAAGGCGCCCGCTAGCGGAGCCCCATAGCTACATGCAGGCAGAAAGGAAAAACACAAAAGTGTATATGAATCGACTTCCGGTTTGTGCATTCGTTCGTTCGTTCGTCCGGCATGACATCATCAAACTAGAAAAGTGTATCTCAACATCGCTAGGTGACCAAACTTGGGCATATTAAGTTCTGGTTAACCATTTCGCCTTATCTACAGTTATCTTATATAAGGCGCAATTCCCCTTAAAAGACACTTGAGCCCTGCCATGAATGACAAGCTCAAGTGGTGCCATCCAGTGTTTGGCTCTGATAAATACGATACGACTTTCGTCGATTTTCACTATTTGCGTGTAGCATTTTTCCCTCAATGTCAAATATCTAAAGTATTACCTGTATACCACCTGACGCTATTTAAAATAAAGTATCACTCTAAAAACTATCGAAAAAGTCAAAGAATTGGCTTTTGGTGGAGATACATATAATAATACGATACACACACTTGACCTTGAGGGGTTGCACCCCAAGATAACGTGGCATGACGTCATCTATGACGTCATCAAAACTAGAAAACTCAATATCTCGAGAAGGCAACTTTGCAAGGCAACTTGAGTTAATCAGTTTTTTTGGAGGCAAGGGGATACACCACCAAGGTCACGTGGCATTACGTCATCGATGACGTCATCAAAACTGGAAAGTCGATACCTCGATGACAGTAATATATTGATTCGAGCTCCGCTTTTAGGCAGGGCCTAAATCTATATATTATCTTTGTGACAACGAAAAACACTCTACCATATTCTACACAGATAATTCATTTAGTGTTCTCTGTTAGTGTTCTCACCAAACAGCGCCGGATGTCTTTTTGGCTTGTGGTTCTGGTTGTTCTGGAAGCAGCGGGGCATATGTCTAGCGTTGCACAGTAAAACCTGGGTTGCAAGAGACCGAACGGAGGCGCACCACGTGGGACCTTGTGCGTCCGGTTCCGGTTTTTAAAAAAATAATAGCTGTTTTCCACTTTTTTCCACTTGGTTCGATTGAAATCTTTTTTTGGTGAGGTCGATTATGGTCGATTACCGAAACCAATCAAACTCAATCGAGCGAACGTGTTTGATTGAGTTCCATTACCAAACGGTCGGCTGGATACGTCAGGTTTGTGAGAATGTCTCATTTTGACTTAGCGGCCTCGCGAAGCAATGGTGTACGTTTGTTTTGGAATTGTTGTGGAATTGAATAAAAACGTTTCTCAGCTCAAGACATGTCAAGACTATCGATTTAGAAATATCCTCACACCGGCCTGCACTGTAACCTGTAAGTTCAGCTCCCAATCTTCTTTACCTATTTTAAAGCTTGGCGTTATCGTTGACGTCTTCGATGACGTCATGCCACGTGACCTCGGTGGTGCACCCTCCTTGCCTCCATGATAACCTAATCCAAGTTTGGTCGCCTAGCGATGTTGCCTTCTCGAGACATTGATTTTTCAAATTTCCATCACGTCATCGATGACGCCATGCCACGTGACCTTGGTGGTGTACCCCTCTTGCCTCCAAAATAACTTTACCCAAGTTTGGTCACCTAGTGATGTTGCCTTCTCGAGATATAAACTTTTCTAGTTTTAATGACGTCATCGATGACGTTATGTCACGTGACCTTGGTGGTGCACCCCCCTTGGCTCCAAAATAACTTTACCCAAGTTTGGTCACTTAGCGATGTTGCCTCTTTTGTGTTGTTTCCTTTCTGCCTGCATGTAGCTCTATGGGGCTCTGCTGGGATCTCCGCTATTACAAATGTGGCACAGTGGTATTACAAATGTGTCAGTTATTACAAATGTGGCACAATGTTATTACAAATGTGGCTGTTATTACAAATGTGGCACAATGTTATTACAAATGTGGCAGTTGTTACAAATGTGGCAGGTTATTACAAATGTGGCCTCAACAACGTGTAGCACGCAACATTTGTGTCCTGCATGTTTTCCGAGTGGCTAAACTAGGAAACATCGCACGCGTGCCTCGGGCACATAAAATGTTTCTCATGACCCACACAAAACCTATATAGGTCGAATTTGCAAGGTTCGAGCGAAAAACCTAACTTTTCTGTCGGATGAAATTGGGACATAGAACCTAGAGTCAAAAGTGACGGCGAAAGGACAGGCCGCATATCTAGAATTGGACGGTCAGGCAGCCCGTTTAACACCCTATGAGCATACTAAACACGCTAATAATAAAAATGAAAAAATAATAATGATACGTTGCTTATATAGTACGCCATGCACCTGTTAGGACCAGCCCATTTAACACACTATGAATCTGATAGGACAGGCAGGACAAACAACCTACAAAAAACCCGCGTCTAAGAACTTGAATTTTTTAATTTAGCCTAAACAGGTTCTTATATAAATGGTACTTAGACCCCGCCCACACTACACCGTTTTCAAACGAAACGGATACTGTTTGCCCCGTTAAAAAAAAAAAAAATTGCGTCCACACTTATCGTTTTCATATCGTTTTCGCCCGTCCACACTTCAACGCGTATCCGTACGAAAACGCTCTTATGCATCAGTGCGCATGCTCAAACAAGCTCAACGCATGGTGCATTTTCATCTGTCGGCCCGCGAAATTGGTCGGGTTTGCTGTGGTTTACTTCATCGTTTTCAGCGTTTTCGTTTTCACCGTTTTCGTTTTCACCCGTCCACATTAGAAAACAGCGTTTTCAAACAGCTCCGTTTTCAAATCGCACCACTCTGGAGAGCGTTTTCGGATTGATCCGTTTTCGGTGAGCGTTTTCGTTCTCCGGTAGCCGGAGCAAAAAGTAGGCCGTTTTCGTTTGAAAACGGTGTAGCGTGGACGGGGTCTTAAAGCAAATTTAGGCTACCAAGGTTCTTAAAATAGGTTCTTATAATGCATGCGAATTTCACTTAAATATATTATAAATAAATGCTAGGAATTGGCTATTCAACACAATATACATACAACACAGAAGCTTGAAAAAAAAATAATATCAAGTTACTATTGAAGATAACCAGATGATAATCTTCCAATTCAGAAGTTTCTTCCTATACACTTTTACAGCAACACCACTGATAAGAACCTATAACTTAACATTTTGGGCTTAATAATAGGTTCTTATGTGGAGGGGGCCGGGGCGCTTAAAATGAACATTTTAGCCGGACAGGTTCTTAAAATCCAGGTTCTTATACGCGTTTACTGTAGTTATCACACTAGGTTCCTGATACCCATTTATCACGCTAATTACCTGATAGTTGTAATCGTTTTTTATCTCAGAATACCAGATTCTCACGGCGCCGGGAATGGCGCCTTCAATCGTATCCATGCCAGCCGAACCTTCACCCTTCCACGAGATGGTCTCTGTGAAACTGTCAGTCCATTGAGAATGTGCATATCCCCCTTCTCACTCGCCGCCGCCTGCTCATCTGTCCATTCCTGTGCCGATTGTGCCAGATCCGGGTCGCACTCCAATGGAGGCGAGTTGTGTAGGAAGCGATAGTAGTTGTGTTGTTTTAGACAGAGGAGTTGGCAATCGGGTCCACAAGCTGTAACGGGATTACATATCAAGAAAGTGCTATCGTTTTTATGGCAAATCCGCGCGGGTTGCCTGTGGTGTTCAAAACGTGACTCAGGCCCCTCGGCGGGGGGTAAAAACAAAATGGCGACCAAGAGAAGGATGTTTCTCGAGTATCTGCAAGTTTTGGTCAATTTTCCTTTTTTTTTTTTCGCTAAGATATGAGGAAAAGTACTTACAGACCTTCCAAATAAGGTAAGGGGGATTTCCTAATAAGGAAGTTTTGCAACGTCGGCAAAACGACAGCTTTTGGCGAAATTTTCTTGATATGCATAGGGGATTTTAGCCTGCTAGCCGGCTCTCCAGTGGTTTTTTCGGATTTTGATTTTTTGGTGCGCGGGATTCCTGTGCCTGCTAGCCGGCTCTCCAGTGTTTTTTTTCGGATATTTGATTTTTTGGTGCGCGGGATTCCTGTGCCTGCTAGCCGGCTCTCCAGTGGGCTTTTTCAGATATTTGAATTTGTGGCGCGCGGGATTCCTGTGTCGCGGGGGAAAGAATACACAGGAATCCCGCACGCCTGAAAATCAAATACCCGGAAAGAACCAATGGAGAGCCAACTAGCAGGCTAAGTGAATTTCTATGTTGTCGGCAAAGTGCTCAAGCGTAGGCGCCCAGACCGCTAGGGAATATTGGTATAACACCTTACGTAGAATAGACTGCTTCCAGCCCCTTCTTCGGCGAACGACCGCCGTAAGTCGAGTTCGCCGAAGAAGGGGCTGCAAGCAGTCTATACGTAGAAAAATAGAAATATTTTTGGTATTGCAAAGCACACGTTTTACTATCTTAGGCGGTGATTACATGAGAACGGTACGAACTCAGAGCGATCTGAGTTCATACCGGTCTCATGTAATCCCCACCTTTTTTAGCGGAGCCCCATAGCTACATGCAGGAGGAAAAGAAACAACACAAAAGTGTATATGCATCGACCTGTTTTGTGATGGACTTCCGGTTTGTCCGTGGTTCCGTCGTCGCACAGGTAGCCCACCAGTTTTGAGCGGGAAAATGAGCACGCGCGCGCTTGATTTTTATTTGAAAGGGATTTTTTTCTTTAGATATTTTGTCATTTCGTGTTTGAATTGTCGATAAGTGAAGGAAATTTTTTTCTTGTTCTTCATCAAAAAACTGAAACGTTTCTGAAACAAACTGTGAAATCAAGGTATTTTAGACTAAAAGTCAGATTTACCGGGATGAAGTCGAGACTGATATGTCGATGAACACGGGAGTTTCACAAGGGAAAAGAAGCGAAGTCAGTGGCACTAGAGACTAGAATGAGGGAGAAAAACCAACAGCGAGCGAATGACAAAACGACCGCTCGATCGACAGAGAACGGGAAATTAATTAATGTCTCCAGTAGGAGGATGGAGGTTACCCTGGCTAACATGTCGAAACCTTAAGATGTTAAAAAGGCAGAGACTATATAAATACAACGTTAAAAAGTGACCAGAACATTTTTCGAAGTCTCAGAGGAAAGGAAAGATAGACTAGAACAACAGCGCGGGATGACCGAAGGTTGAAACTCGGAAGACTGTCGTCGTGCCGTGAAGTGACAAGGAAAAATATTCTCAAGGTAGGTCCTTGCCACGAAAAAAGTTTAAGATTCAACCGCAGTTTTAACTTTAAAAGTTTTAACTTTTAACTTTAAAAAGTTTTAAATTTCCATTCAAGTTTTTTCGCGCCCCGGAGTCTCGCCATGCGAGCGATCGTGGTTGCTCGGTAGATTTGCGTTTAAGTTGTTTATTTGAGGATTCCAAGTGGAATACCGTCGCATGTTTTAAGTGATTTCAGTTTGACAGCGATTCTACTTCCGTTGCCATAGCTTTGAGTGATATTGTAGTTTGGGAGAATTTAAGTAAATTTATTTGCTTGCCAAAAGCAGCCATCTTGAATGGAATGAACGTCGAACTTTACGTCGGTCATCAAAAAAACTATGCAATGCAATCTTCAGACGCTTCCAAACTTCCGATTTAGGCAATGGTACAGTAATTATTGAATTTACTAACCTGTCACTCTTAAATTTTTGAATATTTTATCCATTTCGCTGAGGTTTGACTTCCCTAGCCAGCGTCAAATGCAGAGAAAGAGGCCTCTGCTAGCAGGGAAAGGGTTGACTGAGGAAACAAGTTACTAAGCTAACTCTTGACTGCTTGATTAATTTGCAGTTTTCCAAGATATTTTTCTGGCTCATAAATAGGGAGTACTTCACAGTGTTTTCCACATATAACAGGCAAGTGGAGATTTTAATCATAATAGATTATTTTGTTTCACTTTTTCAAGTATAATATTGTAGCGAACTGGGACTGCAGCTTTTGGGCATTTCTGTAGTTTCCCGCGCTTTCGGACGTATTTGGGCATGCTGCCCTTATATGGTGGATCCTGACATGTAAAATGTGACTGGCTCGTCAATAAAATCAGTCTTCACCCCCAGCTCTTGTGGCAAGTTGTTGTTTAGCGGCTTCGGCCGCCATTACAGGGCTTTCAAGGCTCTGTAACCGGAGCTCGGTCCGTTACAATATCTTGGATACCAAATACCGATTACGTCCTCAGTTGTAGCGCAAGTTTATTTGAGTTTATTTTTGTAGGCTCCCAAATCACTTTTAAGTTAAGTATTTAAATAAAAGTGTAACTATACTTATAAAACCATGGACTATGGAAACCACTCACAAAGTGCATCATTCACAGTTGATGAGGGGAATCAAGTGAAAATTTACAGGAAAAGAAACAAATAACGGAATTCAAAATAGCATGTTTTCTTAGAACAAAATATAATCTCCCTCATGATATTTGGCCTTTCAAGTTCAATAAAAACCTCGGATAATTCACAGATAATTCACCAGTCATAAAAAAGAAAAAGTGAACCTACAATCATTGTATCTGTAACTACAATTGTAGCTTCATGTAATTTTTTTTCAAAGTCATCTTGTGAGGATTTGCTAATTCCTGCAGTCATCACACTCAGTGGAATATCCTCAGTACTGACTGTAAGGCAAAAGCACATAAATTGTGTGGTTCCAGAAAGTATTCATCGCATGAGGGCTTGGAAATTCTAGAGTGGTTGGGGGTCAATTTACCTGTTGTGTTTTTTTTTTTCATGCAAATACTCAGCTATTTTCCTTTGGAAATTCCAGAGGGGTGTGTCACTTTTCAACACCCTTCCTTGGAGTGAGGGGGAGGGGGGATATTTTCTGGAACCACACACAACTGTTAATGCACCAGAAATCCTTGAATTAGTGCCTGCTGGCCAACACTATCAACATAAAACATTCCTAAGCATATTATTTAATCTGTCGGAAGCAACTAATTCCTAAAGTACTAACTAATGTTCTTACCATAGCATAAGTACAAATGTGTCTGAAACTAATGCTTCCATTGCCATATGTTGGGATGAAAAGTCCTCCCAGGCAATCAAACAATGGAAAGAGGGAGTGATTAAAAAAACAACCTATTTTCAATATACTCTTTTCAAAGTGGTGAATCTGAAAGACTGAATGTTATTCATTTTTATGGCTTTTACAAAGATAATGGGACTCCAGTATAATAATATCCATCGCTATATGCTTTTTAGACTGGAAAAGAAGATCTGTGTTAAAGTCTTTCATCAGACTTATTGGTTACCAATTCTCTTTCAATTTCGGTGACAGCAGCCAGAGATCGCTCTTGGACAGGCCATCCATGGCATAAGGCAAACATAATATTAACATAATGGCTGTAGTACATGGGCGGCAGAACATAAGTGAGGGGGCTGATTAGAGACTATGTATGGCAATGTAGTGGGCTGGGGGGGGGGGGGGGAGACAGACAGACAGACAAACATATTTGGAATCATATACAAAATGTATATAGACTTTAAACCCAAATAAATTTAAATAAAAAAGCATGTTTTCCCATTTTACAAACTCTTCAACATAATGTGTTTTAGGAGAGAGAGTGATATCATCTATAAATTGTGCAATTTTCCTTTGCATTTGAATATTCTTGCCTGTACTTCAGGCTTCTCTTAGGCTTCTCTGTCCCCTGAAACCCAACGCAATAGCTTTCCTTTTTTTCTGAAGGAGTTTTTTTTTACCTTACTTCACCAGGCCAAGCTTGTGCCAGTGTAGCAGGAACATACCAAAGAAAGCACTGTATACATATCAAGAGACAGGTTTTCTTGAAAAGCATAATGTAGCAAACATTGTACAATGGCAACCTTGTTTTTGTTTTTTCACACAGAAAAATATGTAACCGGGAGCTCCGCTTTTAGCCAGTGGCTAAATCTATATATTATAGTTACGTGAGACCGGTATGGACTCGAAAGTCGTTCGTGTCGGGTCAGCAACCGGAATGAACTCGTGCCAGTCAGGACTTTTTTTCAGACCGGCCTCATGTAAACACATGTAAAGAAATGTATGAGAACCGATACGAACTCAGATCGCTCTGAGTTCGTACCGGTCTCATGTAATCACCGCCTTATTCTCGATTATTTTCTTTTTCCCTCACAGTCTTACGTCATTATTCCTGTAGTGTGGTCGCGTTTGCTACGACAACGTTTATTGAAATAGCTGTATCGTCCACTTACTCAGCCCTTGTCCACATGTTCCCACGTTCATCCATGAAGTGTTCCACGCTCCATATGCCTCCACGCCGGTGAGCACACCTGCGTTTATTTAACAAAAAATAGACTGCGGATTTCTCATGGCCGTCGCGAAAACAATCGGCAATTGAGCAATCGCTAGCCAATCAGAATCAAGAGAAGTTGCACCTGAATGGCTTTCTTCTCAGCCAATAAACAAGCTGAACCAATTACTAAGTAATTGCAGGGGCTCAGTAATTGCACAACTGCAGAATTTTTACTGCAGAATTTGATTGGCAGAGAAAAATGAGTAGCCAATGAGAACGCCAAGCAATCGCAATTACATGACAAGTAACGCTCTATTTTACGTTGAACGGGTTACACACATTGCCGGATTTCATACCCGTGAGTTCCTGCGGCGAATCCCTTAGTATTACCATTATCGAAACGAGACAAAACCAGACCATATTTTTTGGCTGTGTGTGGGAGGGAGGGGGGGGGGGGGGGGGGGGGGGGGAAGGGGGAAGCCTTGGTCATCGCAGGGGCAGGGGCAAAACCCTATAGTTTGGCGTTGATTGTGTAAATTCCAATCACGACAATAGCTGCACGCCATATGGCCGTACACGCGCCTCGATACTTAAATACTTAAATAGTTTGCCCTAAGGTAGCTTTCGCTAAAGTCTAGGGAGCGGCGTGAGTTCTATAGTCGCCGCAGATGGCCAGGGATCGCGAACGATCGTACAGCAGGCAAGGCGCTGGCTTTAAAAGCTTCTAAAGTAGGCGAATCTGCTACCTGAGTTGGCAGCAGATTCCATTTCGAGGGAAAACATAATGATGATAATGAGATAGCCATTCCAGCCGAATCCACAAATTAATTATGGCGAATTCTGTGAGACCAAATACACTAAGTCAATCATGAACGAGAATCTAATTACTGCTGAATGGCTTCTTCATCAACCAATCACAAGTCAAGAAAAATAACGTTGTGCTTTAATGCTTTTACGATATAGCGGGAGAGGACCATGACTTTATCGTGAAATAGAGCATAGATTTGGACCAATCAGTGCGCGCGTTATATCGTAGCTGTATCATAATTTAGAAAGTTGAGCTTCTAATGCTTTAAAATAAACGAATGTGAATTACCATTGCTTTCCATCCATAAAATGATTACGGCGTAAAGAAGACAAATCATTCCCGCGGAGCGCTGCTGCCGGTGAGTCATATTGCTAGAAAAATATTATTAGATAGTATCAGTATTGGTATTAGCGGAGTCATATTGCTAGAAAAAAAGTATTAAGCAATTATTGGATGAGGTTTTGTGCTCGCCTGATTCCACTTGGCGAGACATTGTTTATTCTGGAAATCACAAAAACCGAATTCAATAATTGCTTTATTATACACAAGTGCCTTGGGGAAAACATTCAAGAAGTAATCTAGTTCCGTGATGCATTGCGCGCGTAGGATCAAGAATCAGCTAGATGATTCTTCAAGATGGTACTGGTGTTGGTGTTGGTACTGGTATTGGTATTGTGGTATTGATTTGTACTGGTACTGGTACTGGCAATATTGGTATTGGTATTGGTATTACGGACAGCAAAGAGGGGGATGGGGGACTCCCATATTTTTTGGTCGGGGATGATCGTCGGAAATTTTTTGTTTCACCCCTAAAAAATACCCTTAAAGGATGAGGCATTATATGCCAACTGCAGTCGCGAAAAAAGACAGCTAACAGGTTAAAGATATCCATCATTAATGTTGCCTAATTTGTCGTCTTCTCGTCGAGTAATCTCTCTTTCTTACACGGTTTTTAGAAGCACCATCATGAGACAAAACAATTTGGACACATTTCGGCCAAAACGATACCAATCTCCCTCAAATGTTACTGAAGATCAAGATCAGCGATAAAAGAGACCAAACCCCGTGATTTTATCCCCAAAAGAAACGCCGATCATCCCTGACTAAAAAATATGAGAGTCCCCCCCACCCCGGTTCCGAGCAACAATTGAACAGACAAATGAAACTTATTAGAGGGTCGTAAATTTATCTTTTGTTAACATCCACCACAACACGTATCAGTGACGTCAGTTACAAATGAAAAATACACGCGTGACATTTGCCTGTTGCATTTTGCGCCCGCCTATTCAACTGTGAATATTTATTAAACAATTTTTTTCATGAGCAATTTCTTCAGACGAAACTCGGTACATATTCTTCAATGCACGATCGGCGATGTTGAATGTCGTTCTTAAAATGTACATGTAATTGAATCACTGAAAACGTTACTTCGGGACAAGTTGAATCGCGTTGAATCAAGTTCAATCGAATCGTTCAACATTCGTGAAAAAGATCCGTTAAATTTCAAGGTTCTAATTCCCGTCGTGTAAAATGATTAAAATATTCACAAGTGCCAACTTTCAGCCATGGCTTTGAGCTGATTTGATTTTGCGTTTAGAAGAACAATAAAAAATTTAATGTGCATGGCACCTAATTCGTTATGAGCGTTTTGCCCGAATGATTTCACGATATTAAAAAGCTCTATTTAGCTTTGAAATACTGAATGAACTACCCCAAGAAAAGTTCATTTGCTATTCTTAAAAAGTCTTGACCTGTTTCCATGGCATTTTTTTAGGCTAGTTGTAGCTTTATAAACTTTCGTGAAATCATTGAGGCAAAACGTTCATTATGTAGCTCGCATGTTTTCTCGCAACACTCCCTTAAAATTCGCTAAATTTTCCAATTGTGTTACATTCATTGCCCTCTATCGATGTTCGTTTTATATAGCTCCATCGAACATTTTATGTCTGAACTTTGCTAATGCTATGGAGCTCGAACTGTGAACAAAATATAATCCCTCTATATAATTGCACTCCAATGTAAGCGGCTCTCTCAGCACTGAGTATGCACACAGAAGTACTAGTACACTACAAACCTTTCTTACCCTTACTCAGCTTTACAAATCCTTGACTGTTGTGGACTTTCTCCAAACACTCTTGATTGGGAGTTACTTGATGTGGCTTCCACCTTACGTTTATCGTAACAATGAATCACGACTTCCTAGTACGGTCCGATCTCCCTAATAAGTTTTTTTTATTGGCTGCAGCAGGCGAGGGCGTGTCTATTCCTATGGGAAATTGTGTTGCTGTTAGATGAATTTATTTTTTTTGCTGGAGGGCACGGTAACGAATTCTGCATTCTGATTGGTTCTTAGAGCGCGCGTGCGGAGGGGGCAATATATTCCTATCTCTGAGCTAGGTGAAGGTAAAGGCTGGTTTCCATATAGTCGTATCTGTCGTATCTTTCTTTTGTTTCACGGTTGACTGATGAGACAGATACGACAGATACGACAGATACGACAGATACGACAGATACGACAGATACGACAGATACGACAGATACGACAGATACGACTATGGAAACCAGCCTTAACCCGGCATTCGTGCGCGCTTGTTTGCATCGAAAATGTTTTTTAGAGTTGAAAAAATTGATAAGTTATTTACCAGCTTTAGGTCGGTCCGTATAGGGAAAAACTAAAAATATTGACTCTGGCCTCCGGTCTCATTTCCAGCAGGAACATTTTCCAACCCTCAGTCACAGTTTACCATATACGAACCTCCCAGCCCGGTAAAGAACATATAGATTAAAGTTATTAACCATTAATTGCGATACTAGCGTTCGCTATTGTAGACATTAGTTAGGACATAAATCTTCAGTGGAATCCGAGTAGAATATCTCCAAGACTATTTTCGGAATACTATGACCCGTCTTCTTGGACTGTGCCCTCGACCAGAACCATAGGTGATTATATTGGCAGAACCCTCGGTGCCTCAAAACAACCCTTACAAAAACTCTTGAAGGTTTATTATAGTTGCTGCTATCTGAAAGATCTAAAGACAAGTATAGACCTACTGATTGATAGATTTATCTCTATAAAAATCCATGAAGCCTTGTGTCTTATTTGTTAATACCTACCCGTGCGTGACGCGGGCTGCCTGTGTTGCTAGTGCCAGGCTCTTGGGGGCCAAAACAAAGATGGCGGCCAACACGAACAACAGTTTTGACGAACTTTTCGCCAATTTAGAGTAAGAAATAAGCTAAACTTCTGGAATTCCTTTACATTATGTTTTAGTGCAAAGCAATGAATAATGAGCAGGGTGACGGTCTTCGCCTTGAAGGACCAAACATTTTAAAAAGAGAGAAACATTCTGAGAAGTGGTTGAGTAATCACAGAGAATATCTGCAGAAACCCATCCACGGCCGGGAAAGCTGAATAACCCATAGTAGAAGAATGGGAAGTGTTCGGATTTCCCATGGCTATCCATGTCGCCCTGAGGAAGGACCGTAATAAAAAAGTCCGAAACGTTGGCATATTTTGCGTTTCTCTTTGGGAGAGGACAAAACATGGAGTACTACTCCATGGAGTACCCTTTGGAGTACCTAAAATGGAGTACCCCTGAAAAATGTCCGTGATCATTTCCATGTACGCACCTTTGTTTATTTGAAGCGTGAATGCTCATCGATGTTCAAGTATTAAAGTTCAGCGATTTTGGCCGCCATCTTGAAATTTAGTGGTTGGTACTTCAAGTATACATCATGTTAGTATCTGTTAGTACAACATCTACATACATCTTCACACCTATCCACACCATCATCATATGCATCATCATTAAAAGGGGTTCTCGCACGCTAAAATAAGTAAAAATTGTAACCGTAAAAACACAGCACATTTGCCCGTAATAATCAAAATAGTCCTCCAGGTTGATAGAAAAACCTTTTAAGTGTTAGACAAATGCAATTCTAGGTTGTTTTGACCTGTTATCATCACCTATTGACACAATCAACAGCTATCCACACACCATCATCACCTATCCACACCATCAACAGCTATCCACACCATCAACAGCTATCCACACCATCAATGGCTATCCACACCATCGTCTGCTATCCACACCATCATCTGCTATCCACACCATCATCACCTATCCACACCATCGTCACCAATCCACACTATCATCGTCACCTTTCCGCACCATCACCAGCTATCCACACTATCATCACCTATCCACAATATCAACAGCTATCCACACTATCATCACCTATCCACACCATCATCCGCTATCCATACTATCATCACCTATCCACACCATCATCACCTATCCATACTGTCATCACCTATCCACACCATCATCACCTATCCACACTATCACCAACTATCCACACCATCATCAGCTATCCCCACTATCGACACCTATCCATGATAGTGATGATAGTGCATGTTGATAGGTGACTATGGCTTGGATAGCTGTTGATAGTGTGGATAGGTGATGATAGCTGTGATAGCGTGGATAGCTGTTGGTGTGGATAGCTGGTGATAAAATGGATAGCTGGTGATGGTGTGGATAGGTGATGATAGTGTGGATAGCTGGTGATGGTGCGGATAGCTGGTGCTGGTGCGGATAGCTGGTGATGGTGCGGATAGCTGGTGATGGTGTGGGGTCGAAGTTTTTACTTTGACTGGTGCATAACATGATACACTTCAGTTCAGGATCCGTACTTGAAGTACCAACATCTAAATTTCAAGATGGCGGCCAAAATCGCTGAACTTTAATACTTGAACATCGATGAGCATTCATGCTTGAAATGAATAAAGGTACGTACATGGAAATGATCATGGGCACTTTTTAGGGGTACTCCATTTTAGGTACTCCAAAAGGGTACTCCAAAAGGGTACTCCAAAAGGGTACTCCAAAAGGGTACTCCAAAAGGGTACTCCAAAAGGGTACTCCATGGAGTAGTACTCCATGTTTTGTCCTCTCCCTTTCTCTTTTGGTTTTCAATTCTTTGTCATTATATACCTCAAGCCAAGGCATCCCAAAGGGATCCAGAAACACGTTGCTGTTTGCTTACCTTTGATTTTAAAGAAGAAAATGCAGAAATTCCCTGTGAATACAACTCGAGATGTCCATAACATTCCAACAGGTGTAAAGTACAGGTCACAGGTCACTAAAAGTCACGGGTCACCTATGGACTCCAGGCGCTTCCACGGCAAAAAAGTCCGCATTTTCCGTTCGGATAATGCGAGGAAAATTCGCCGAAAACGTAACATAATCTTGGCGTTTTCCTCTATTTATCCATCAGTAAAACGCGCGTTTTCCCATGCATTTTCCTGTCAATTTTCCCGAGGCAGAAAACGTGCCGTTTACCTGTACGTTTTACTACTTGGCAAAATTCAGCATTATGCGACTTTTCCTGGCGTTGTCTGTTTGAGGAAAACGGCTGGAACACGTGAGTTTTCCAATTATCACCTCTCACGTTTTCCCAAATAGAACATTCGCGTTTTCCTTAAATTATCCTTGTTGGATTTTAGCCGGATAATTCGCGTTTTCCCTACATTATCCCTGTAGGATGTTGCCGGATAATTCGCGTTTTCCCGCATTTTCCTTACATAATTTCCGTCGGATAATTCGCGTTTTCCCTACATTATCCCTGTAGGATTTTGCTGGATAATTCGCGTTTTCCCTACATTATCCCTGTAGGTTTTCCGCTGGATAATTCGCGTTTTCCTGCATTTTCCGTGCATAATTTTCGCCGGATAATTCGCGTTTTCCCTGCATTATCCCTGTAGGATTTTGCCGGATAATTCGCGTTTTCACTGCATTTTCCCTGTAGGATTTTTGCGGGATAATTCGGCTTTCCCGTGCATCACGATCTCTCAGCATTAGTTAAACTCGCAACACGATATTACCATTCAATACATTTTTATTCAAAATAAACTTTCTTATACACATAACTCACTCACATAGGCATTACTAAATTGTAGATAAAATCATAACATTAACGCATAAATGTATGTTATAAATGTTATACATATTGTTTTAAATGTCTAACAGTAGATTTCAAAGTGTCCTATAGTTTACCACTGTATGCATTGCGGCGATTTTCAGCCGTCAATCAAACCAAAACGCTGGATTCGGCCACTTCAGTGGGTCGAAATTGATTGCCATATCAACCAAAATGGTTTTAAGCTACCCTTGTATACCTTGCCTCGAATGTTTATCTTTCTGGTTCAAGAAAATCATTACAATGGTCTTGCGTAAAATTGCCAATCGTAACAGTGACTTTTGAGACCGCGTAGCAATGCATATGGTGGTAAACATTCATTATCACTAAATAAAAATATACACCACTTTCACAATTCAGTTTTTCTAATTAAAGGCGAAAGAAACATTTACTGTAGTCAAAAACTTGCTGCTCAAGAACTGTTTCGGAAACTTTTAGTACAATTTGGTTAAATATTGACGGAATTGTAGGACCCCATAAATACAGAGTTTTGTATGGGGTTTTCACTAGAAGCCTCTCTGGCCTCGTTTTGGTGTATTTGAGAACTTCAGATCCTTATATCTCGTCCAAGATTTGCTGTTTTCATCTCAGCTCCACAAATGCTTTGAAAGTCATCAGGAGCTATAACGGTTAATAGTTTTCATGTCAAAATCTCAAATAGTTTTAAAGTTTGAATGCCTCACGTAAATGAGCGGCGGCCATATGAAAGTGGTGTATTCCTGTATTCAGGCATAGTTTCAAATCATCCGCGGAACTTGTCATAAAAAGCAACAGGTAAGATAAGTTCAACATTACTCTTTAGTTCTCTATTCGCCCATTTTCAAGCTTTTCCTTTTGATAAAGCATCTTACAGTAAGAAATTGGTTAGGCGGCCTAACCCAGAAGAAAGTCGGTTCTTACTTGTATGACCCAGACACACCCAAGAGTCTGATATAACAGCCAACAATCCCGTTTTGTACTACCCAGAGTATCAGGCTTTCTTGGGGAAAAATAAGAACAAAGAAAGGCTGCCCCTGCCTCATTTTGCCGAAAAGGGCAAGGGTCTGATGCTCAGGCTAGTGTTTCTCTTCATGACTTAACATCTAATGATTGTAGAAGGGCCGTATAGTAGGTCATCAAAGTGGCAGTTTAGATTCTGATGCTGGATGACTACCTAAGTCTGTCTTGTCCGAACTCACAAGGTGGAGGGCTTTTTTCCTTTGCTGGTCGATCCTCTTTTTCTTCATGGGTAAGGGTCTCGTCTCGTCTGGAAACAAAGGACAATGAAAACAAATTAAACAAATTAAAAGCTGCTTTCAGTTTTGTTGATGTTGTCATAACGTGTTTTGAATTCTTCAGGGAGTCCTTTGCATTTCACTACAGAAATCTCCTGCTCCTTTCTATTTTGTTCTTTCCCAAAGCAAAAAAAAAATCGTATATCAAACTGAGGGAGTGTATCTATAAAAATTGCGTTCAACAAATAAAACGTCTGACGCGCGTGATGTAAGAATAACTCTGATTCAAAAACAAGAACTTGATTATGGAAATCGCAAAAAGATAGTACACTCTTTTTTTTATAAGAACCGTTCAGCCTGAAATTTACCCAAATTTTAAGAACATGCTAAGAACATGCCTGAGCCTCAGATACGAGCAAAATAGATTTATTTTCAGTGATGCGTTCTAAAATCCAGAATCAAATGTGTCAATAATAACGACCTTCAATATTGTAATTTATAAACTCTTAAATACTTCATTGGTATGAAACCTTCTATAAGATCTATCATATTTCAGCCTCCGACGTGTCTAAAATGTAAGAACATCCGTAAGAATATTTCCAGCCTCAAACTGCTCCAAAAATAAGAACGGCCCAGCCTCAACTGAAAATTAGACGTTCTTATAAAAAAAAAGAGTGTATCGACTCCCTGATCGAACAGGCTGCATTTAACACAGATTGTTTTAGAACAATTTAAACAAGAAGTGGTCAAAAATCTTGTTACTGAAATATGTAGTAAATATTTTGATTTGGTTTTGGTATGAATATAAGTGATAAGCAGTGTCTGATCGTTCCGCCAAACAATTCTCATGGGAACCTGACGAAATAAATTCAAAGTTCACAGAAATGTTGATTTTTAGCAGGACAAATCTTTGCAAATCTTATATATTAATATAACTTTATAAAATAGCTAAGATAATACGCGCGCTCTGGTTGTTTTGAGAACTGTGCATTCTCACGGCAGATGCAGATTTCCGTGATTTAAGACTGTGATAAACGCACTTGGATGCAGGAAAACACTTGAAAAGTTTCGAACTCATTCGTCTACGCATAGTTCTACGGCTCGTGAGTTTCAAACTTTTCTCGTGTTTTTCCAGCATCCCTCGTGCGTTTCTCACATTATAAATCACGGAAATCCGCTTTTTATTGCTTAAATATATTTATTTTAGAAAACTTTGAAATTTAGTTTCTCGGGTCTCCGTGAGATATGTTTGGCGGACGACCACTACTTAGTTTCTTTCATGGGAACCTTAAAAAGATCAAACTTTTTACTAACAATACTTTTGGCCAACCATTGCTGGAATCTCTTAAATATTCTGTCTTAAGTTATTTGTCCAGAAATCCAGTAGAAGCTAGTGGAACGACATTTATTAACGTTTATAACAAAAACAAAATACATAAATCAATAAATCTAGCTACTGCACTAAACAACTCAGGTATGATCACAGCATTAGATTTTTTAGACTTCAGAACAAAGTCGCTTTTGCAGGAAAATAATTGCACAACAAGGTGCTATGACATTCTCGACATTCCAGAGCAGACAAGTCATGCGATACACTTATGCAAATTCACAGCGTGTTTAAGATTTATAGAATGGCCATCAATATGCTAAAATTAATAGCTTTTTCGTTAAATCAAACTGGCACAAACGTTTTAGTATGTTAAGGATGTTCATACTAACCGATAAATCTGGTATTATCTGCGGACCTTCCATCGATTTGCGCTTGAAGGACGCTAACCTTGCGTGAGTTCGTTATTGCTTGATAGCTTGTATTCTTTCCAAGGGCGGTTCATCAATCGGCGGTTAACTTAGCCGCCTTCAAAGCCTTTTTCATCCTGACTTCCATGGCTATGACTTGACGAGCCTCTTAATAACGGCGTTAGTCTGATGATTCCCAGTGGACAGTCCGACCGCTTCGGTTCTAGCTATCTACAAGAACCCTTTTGTTTCTCACCGTCACTTGACTGATACTTCTATTAGATCTTTGCAGCGTCTGTAATCTCCTTTAGCTTTGTAAATGTCAACCCGAAATTAGCGGGGTTGTTGTACGCCATTATATTGAAAGCTTAGACGGAAAGGAGTATAGCAAATGTGTTATTTTTGAGACTACTTATAACGGTGTATTATTATGGCAAGCAGCACGATTTGAAAAGAGAGCCAAAACTGTTTGGTCCAATGAAAATCAATGCAGGTCGATGAAACAACGCTTGTGATTGGTCAAAATCCGGACGTAATAGTGTTATGTTTTCTTACATGAACTGTGATTCGCTAATAACAACTTCCGGGATCATGAGACCTTTAAGTAGCGTGGAACCAACTAACATCACGTCCGTCACTTCCTGTCAGCAGAACACTTGGAATATTCGGCTTATCTCCGGTGTAATAACCTGTGAGTGCGCACGAACTGCGTCACAAAGCTTCCTTTGTTTGGTAGAACGAATCAGGATGATATAAGAACTGAACACAAAGGTGTCCTCTGGGAATGGTTATTACACCGGAGTTAACCCGAATATTCGATCCTGTTCAAGAAAATGCGAGGAAAACGCGACCAAAGGGGTTATTATACGGGTTAATATTCCTTGCGTTTTCTGACCAGGAAAATGTTTAGACTACTCACGTAATCTTTCCAAGTAAACGCCTGGAAAACTCCAAGGAACACTTCGAATTTTCCTGTTTAGAAAATGCGAGGCAAACGCGACCAAAGGGGATTAATATACGGGTTAATTTTCCCTGTGTTTTCTGACCAGGAAAATGTTTAGACTATTCGCGTAATCTTTCCAAGTTCACGACGGAAAAACACGACGGAACACTTCCAATATTCCTGTTCGAGAAAATGCGAGGAAAACGCGACCAAAGGGGGTTATTATACGGGGTTAATTTTCCCTGTGTTTTCTGACCAGGAAAATGTTTAGACTACTCACGTAATCTTTCCAAGTAAACGCCAGGAAAACTCCAAGGAACACTTCGAATATTCCTGTTTAAGAAAATGCGAGGAAAACGCGACCAAAGGGGGTTATTATACGGGGTTAATTTTCCCTGTGTTTTCTGACCAGGAAAATGTTTAGACTATTCGCGTAATCTTTCCAAGTTCACGCCGGGAAAACACGACGGAACACTTCGAATATTCCTGTTCGAGAAAATGCGAGGAAAACGCGACCAAAGGGGGTTATTATACGGGGTTAATTTTCCCTGCGTTTTCTGACCAGGAAAATGTTTAGTCTATTCTCGTAATCTTTCCAAGTTCACGCCGGGAAAACACGACGGAACACTTCGAATATTCCTGTTCGAGAAAATGCGAGGAAAACGCGACCAAAGGGGGTTATTATACGGGGTTAATTTTCCCTGCGTTTTCTGACCAGGAAAATGTTTAGACTATTCGCGTAATCTTTCCAAGTTCACGCCGGGAAAACACGACGGAACACTTCGAATATTCCTGTTCGAGAAAGTGCGAGGAAAACGCGACCAAAGGGGGTTATTATACGGGGTTAATTTTCCCTGCGTTTTCTGACCAGGAAAATGTTTAGATTACGCGCGTAATCTTTCCAAGGAAACGCCGGGAAAACTCGACGGTACACTTCGAATATTCCTGTTCGAGAAAATGCGAAGGAAACGCTAGGAATATCTAAGATTTACCCGACATAATACGTAAGGGATGACATCGAATTTAACGGCGCGTAAAATGCAAGGAAAACTCCACGGAAAATGTCGTATTTTCCCGAGATGGCAAAACGTGAAGACTATACAAGAATATTTGGAATTTTACGGACATTTTGCCACCTTCAAAACTACTGGAAAACGCGGACTTTTTTGCCGTGTTCGCCACGCTTCGATGACATCGATTGAATGGCAAATTCTATAAAAATCCATACGATTTTTCGCCTAAACTACATCAACTATTTGTCTTTGGATTTCTGATTTTTTTCCCCTTCAAATCACACATGTATCCTTTTTCACGCATTCCTCATCCGCCGAATTCCGTTGTTCGAAACGGCATCCAAAATGGGGACATGAAGCACACGCCAGGGTCTTCCCCGTACCTCCCCCAGGGGAAAGATGAGGGATATGAAAGCACACGCCAGGATCTTCCCCGTACCTCCCCCAAGGGAAAGGTGAGGGATATGAAAGCACACGCCAGGGTCTTCCCCGCACCTCCCCAGGGGAAAGGTGAGGGGACAAGAAGGCACACGCCCGGGTCTTTCCCGTACCTCCCCAGGGGAAAGGTGAGGGAATACGAAATCACACGCCAGGGTCTTCCCCGTACCTCCCCAGGGGAAAGGTGAGGGGACAAGAAGGCACACGCCCGGGTCTTTCCCGTACCTCCCCCAGGGGAAAGGTGAGGGAATACGAAAGCACACGCCAGGGTCTTCCCCGTACCTCCCCCAGGGGAAAGGTGAGGGGACAAGAAGACACACGCCCGGGTCTTTCCCGTACCTCCCCCAGGGGAAAGGTGAGGGAATACGAAAGCACACGCCTGCAGGGTCTTCCCCGTACCTCCCCCAGGGGAAAGGTGAGGGGACAAGAAGGCACACGCCAGGGTTTTTCCCGTACCTCCCCCAGGGGAAAGGTGAGGAATACGAAAGCACACGCCAGGGTCTTCCCCGTACCTCCCCCAGGGGAAAGGTGAGGGGACAAGAAGGCACACGCCAGGGTCTTCCCCGTACCTCCCCCCCAGGGGAAAGCTGATGGCAGGACCCCGTGGCGCGCGAGGATGAAAGCACCACCTCTATACCACTATAAAAATGAATTTATAACTTTTTACAATTTACATATCTTTTTTGCATTCCTTGATCGAGGAGATGACCTGTTTACTCGAGGAGTTCTTGAATTGTTCTTCATGCATAATGATAGACAAGGAATCGAGGCCCCCAGAAGTACGACACTTCCGGTCATGTAGAAGGCAGGGATGTACGAGCCTGTCTTGTCAGCCAACAGACCTGACGAACAAGGTGGGAAACGCTATATTAAACTTACGTGACATTTTGCGGGAAAAACCAAGTCCTTTTCAACTCGACACCGAAACAAAATGTGTATAAAAGCTCAGTGATTTTGTCGTCTACAAATGTCCGGAACAATCCGGCCGCTCGAAATCACTCGCAATTGTTACGATACGCGCATGATGCTCCAGGAGCGATCAGAAAATCTATCGAATTTGATTTCTGATCTCTACTGTGTACACGGCGCCGTATTTGTGTGCCCCGTTCAGGGCCTCGGCCGCCTGTACTTGGTCCAATTTTGGTTTCCTGCCGGTCTTTCAAAGTTAAGACAGGAAACTTTTTTCTAGTCTATTATACGAACCTTGGAAAAGGCGCACTTTTTAATCAGACTTGTGTAAAGCTAGAGACCATTACATATATTAACGCTAGGTACTTCATGTATGGTACATCCTGTATATCCTCGTTCTCTAAGACGGAATTTTAATACAGAGTACACTCGAATGTACCATACATAAAGTACCTACAGATTTACCTGCCAACGCTGGTCCAATGGCACAAGGAATTGAGTGTAAGAACTCCCCTATTCCGAACGCTAGCGGTCGTAACTCAGGTTCTGTGGTGGTTAGCAGCGTCAGGTAGAATGTAGTCATATAGATACCGTTGCCAAAACCATAGACGGCGGAGAAGATAGAAAACCCCATGTAGTCACGTGATAACCATATAAGGAGCATGGATCCACCAATCACCACGTCGGAAACCTGTTAGATAAAAATGCGGTGATAAAGCTACTTGTCTTGACTTGTCTCACAACTTCAAGGAGGAAACGCGCGCGAGGAAATACGAGCAACAACTATAAATTTGCAAGAACACCGGCGATTTGCTTTAAGAAAAACAAGCTTTTCAAACCCCTCAAACCTACTATGAATTCTTTTCCATATGTCAAGTTACAAAGCGCGATGGAAGACGAGGGACTATCGTTTTCAAGCCTGCTCCGCAAGGATGTTTTTGTGGCGCCTTTTCAAACAAATGAATATAATACACCATATTATAAACTTTTGACTACACCCATTATCGATCCCAGAGCTCTCCAGTTTGCCAGCTCGCATGAGAGGTTTTTGATGGCCTTCGCTGATTGGTCAATTTTTAACATTGGGGCATGCGCAGAAAGTTCTCTCTCCCCTGTATCAAAAAAACGCGTCACTGGCTGCCATGTAGTGACAAGCCGAGGAGGTCTGGGTACGGGAATGACATACCACCTTACCAACACCGCGGCAAAACGTATTTTCCGTGCGCTAAAGATTCACTCCCTGTGAAATGAACACAAAAGATATAATCTACATAACAAAAATATCTCGTGCTGTGTTGGAAATTTGGAAAACTTAAGCCGGCTCCAGACACTAAACTAAAAGCCAAAATTTGCAGAGCAGCTAGAATATGATCATATCTTTCTCTGAACTTTTGCACCTTGCAATTTAAGGCTTCATTTCACAAGCCAGTGAATCTTTAGCGCATAACTGCGTTTTGCCGCGGTGTCCACCTTACCTGATGTAGCACCAGAGGGGGAACACGCATGGCGTCACAGAGCTGACCGCTGACCACTCGCCCAATAAGTGAGCTGACGCCGATGTAAATGAAAAGAGTTGACGCTTTCTGAGGCGATAAACCAATCTCTTCACAATGTTTCATCTAGAATTAGAATGTCATGTTAGATCAAGAGTGGATTTCGTACAGTATTTGTCCACATCACAGTCAGAAAAGTGTCTATTTTTAGATTTGAATTTCGCGCGCGAAAGTATTCGAATGCTCAGGTTCGAATGCTCGTATACCCAATACACAACAAATAGAGAATATCCTACATTTTCTTTGCGACTTTAAAGGTTTTTCGATTGATCTGCGATTTAATTTTAGGCTGGATCTCACAACTGTTTGCGTGGCAAGAAAGTGGGAACCCTGTGGATGACGAGTTTTCGCGGGAATCCTAGTTCTAAAAATAGACACTTTTCTGACTGTGATTCGGGCGTACATAGTAAATATGGAAACTCTTGGTAATCCACTCTTGGTTAGATCTGGAAAACGTTCGTGTTTCGTGGTGTTTCCGAGGTCCCGTCAGTCTCCTCTTCTTACCCTTTAATCTAATAATTTAAAAGTGAGCGTTTTATAAGTTGGATGCTAAAGAAACCCAATGCTCTCTCCGCTGCAATGGCCTGGCTCTCGGAGGCATATACTGTAAAGCCGCGCGGCAGCAATTTGCATTCCTCTCCTTGTCTAGCGGTCGTGTTTCCACCGCTATAAGTTCCCTCACGAATTTTGTCTTGTTGATGGATTCCGAATGAAGGATATCTCCATCAGACTTGAGAGATGAGGGAAGCATAAAATGAAAAAGGTCCGGGAAAGCGTGACTGCGGACTGCTTTGAGAAATTGAAAGAAAGCCGGCAAAAGGGAGGTGAGTTTTTACAAGAGACGAGTCTTGACGGAGCCGTGCGTAGCATCATAGAAGAGAAACATTCTTTAATGCGCTCCCTCTTAGCTTTCCCCCGCAGTTCTGATGGGCCTCCTGTGGTCTGACCAACCACAGGAGGCCCGGAAGAACATATTCGCCCCGACTGGGTTGACAGTTTTATTATCTTACCAGATGCATGTATGGCATGTACGCACCAAACGCTTCAATTGTTACGCCGATGACAGTAACAGCGAAGACTGCGTTTGACCATAACAATAAGCAGTTCTTGAGAATGGAGTATTCACCACTGTAATTATAATGTACATGCTTAGAAATGGAGCTCTTCTCTTCGTCTTTTGTTTCTATTTCCGTAGGTCTCTCTTCGTACACAGAAATTGGTCTTGAAGCTACAATTGCATTAGTTTCGCGGTCGCAACTGTTGTCGTCTTTGCTCGTTACAATTGACGGTTCGTCATGTGTTGCACCATAATTGCATCCTACATGTCCACCCTCATATTTTCCATCCACAATATCATCTAAGTTCTCACCAATCAACATCTTGATGCCTTTGTTATCATAGCTACCTTTTTCTACGCCATTGTTTTCACAGTCGCCACTTTTGTAGTCTTTGCTCGTTACAATGGACGATTCGTCATGTGTTGCACTATAATTGGTTCCTACATGTTCATCCTCATATTTTCCATTCACAATATCATCTAAGTCCTCACCAATCAGCATCTTGATGCCTTTGTTATCATAGCTACCTTTCTCTATGCCATTTGTTTCACAGTCGCCATTTTTGTAGTCTTTGCTCGTTACAATGGACGATTCGCCATGTGTTGCACCACAATTGGATCCTTCATGTTCACCCTCATATTTTCCATCCACAATATCATCATCTAAGTCCTCACCAATCAGCGTCTTGATGCCTGTGTTACCCTCCTCTGTGCCATTGTTTTCATCATTTACCCTATTTTCCCCATCATTACGTACCAATTCCTTTGTCTTCACTAAACTGCTAGTATCTACAGAAGAGTGTTTGTCGATGCCATTTGAGAGATTTAGACCGGCAGTACTACACTGCTTGCTGTCAATGGAGCGTACCTCTGTTTCGTCCAGACGTGTTTCCTCGACTGTCTGTTCTGTCCTAGTTTCCTCCACATCGATCGACACTTCCTTTCTCTCCGCAACAAAAGGCCGGTAGCAAATCCCTACCATAGGCAAGATCACTACAAACAATGCGGCAGCTATTCGGAATGTATTCCGCCACCCAAGATTACTGTTCAGATATTCAACGACAGGTCCCATGCCAAGCAATAGGGAACAAGGGGCCGCCGCTACAAACCCAGTCGCCAGAGAACGCCTCTTGTGAAAATAGCACGACACAACAAGCAAACCAGACGTATGTAGGAGGCTACAACCAACGCCGTAACATATCCCGTATGTAAAGAAGAGAGGTGATATGCTGCTCACGAAGGATGACGTCACGAGGCTGAGTGCGCATGTCAGAGCTCCAACTAAAGCAACGAGGCGATAACCGAGGCGCTGGCAGCAAAGTACGGATAGTGGTGCGGCGAAAAAGATTAGGGAATAGGCTATCGAGCCGACCCAGGCTAAGAAGACAAGGAAGAAACAAACAACACAATTAGTCCTACATCTACCTAATTCATCAGCATATCAAGAAAGTTCCCGTTGAAATGTGTCGTTTTCTAATTTCCTTATATGGAAATTTCTACTTACCATATTTGAAATCCAGAAGTTTTCCTAGCTTGTTTTTTTTGCCCTAAATTGTCAAAAAGTTCGCCAAAACTATCTTTTGTTTTTGCAGGTTTTGGAGAAAATCGCTGTTCTTGTAGGCTGCCATCTTTATTTTGGCCCAGGAGCCCGGAAATTCAAACACAGGTAGCCCGCGTCACGCACGGTTTGGCATTGACAAAACGTTAAATTTCTTGATATGTTTGCTTTGGGATTTGGTCGTTGAAGATATCGGAATACAATGGGATTCTTTCCCGTTGGGTGCCCACCAAACAAGACAATAGCGCTCGACAACCCAAGACCAATAGAGCTTTACCGTTTGAGTGGGGGTCCTGTGGTTTGTTTCCCTAACTGTCACTCACGCGAAACAATTTCTTTGTTTGGTCACACGAATATTAAAGAGCTTGCTCGTGCGTTAGGCAAAAGCAAGTCCCCAGTTTGTCACCTCGCGGGGAGACTCTAGTGACAGCCATTGACGCATGCGCGAGATTTGATACAGAACCCCATTCTTTTACCCAGAGCTCCCCGGCTCGTCTCCTCGCGGGGGAGGCTCTGGTGACAGCCACTGACGCATGCGCGAGATTTGATACAGAGCCGTTGAGAGAAAGATCTTTCTGCGCATGCACCAACGTTCAAAACCAGCCAATCAGCAAAGGTCCTCAAATGGATGTCACCAGAGCCTCCCCTGCGAGCAGCAGACGAGCCGGGGAGCTCTGGGTACGAGAATGACAGAACCGTTGAAACACTTTTCTTCTAATGCCCTAACGTTAAAAATCAGCCAATCAGCGAACGGCCCTTAAATGGATGTTCCCAGGTGCTCCCCTGCGAGCAGACGAGCTGGGGAGCCCTGGGTACGAGAATGGTATTTCGTGTGGACGACGGGTTGAAACGATTCGAGAACGCTATATGTGGACGATATTTTATTTTGTAAACGCAAAGAAAAAGTCGGGTTTTCAAAATGAAAACGCAACCATGTGGACGGGGTCTTAAATGCTCCCACAGAGCCCTATTAAAAAAATATATTCATAATTTGCTATGTGGCAAAACGATTGCCACTGTATGCATTGCTACATGACCTCAAAACTCAATGTTGCGATGGACGATTGGCGATTTTTAGCCGACGAGCGCACAAACCAAAATTCTATATTTCGGGTCGAAATTGATTGCCAATCAACCAAAATTGTTCTGATCTATCCTTTGGTTTCCTTGCCTCGAATGTTTAACTTTCTGGTTCAAGAAAGTTAACATTAAAGTTTTCTTGCGTAAAATCGCCAATTATGAGATTGCGCAGCAATGACGCATACACGGCCAGATATTATGAATCAATGTTGCGTGATAAAGGCTAATGATCTCTTTATCCTTTCTCCTCATTTTATGAACATATAGTACTTGGTCCCTAAAAAGCCGACCACTCGGTAAAGCTAGCGAGAAACTGAAACGTTATGTTTTTTGGGGCAATATTTCGCAGGCTCCAGTACTTGACCGACCATGAAATAATACGCCACAGACAGCACGGGATATTACACGCCCAATGAACTGAATCGAAATATTCAACATTTTTAACAGTAGACATAGATATGTTTTATTGGTGCCGTGTATAGAAAAATACATAGGCATTAGTTCCAATAAATGTGAATATGAAAAACAAAAATATATGTATAAATAATATTTAACACTTATTGGATGAGGTTGAGCATGATAGTGAGATTTGGCATCGCCGAGTTTGTGTTATCTGCCGAAGCGAAGCTGAGGCGGATAACACTAACCCGAGGCATTGACAAATCTCACTATCATGCGAAAACCGAATTCAATAATTGTTTTATTATTCAGCAACCAAGAATTCTTACCTAGCTAAACGAAGTCAGCGATGAGGCCGTGCACGGCGACACGGTTTTTCAACTTCATCTTACGTCCATTGGTATTTTCCTTTTGTATTCAATTCAAATAGCCATAGTTGATGTTTAGATATCCTGAGCAATGATCTCTTGGAAAAAATCATAACAGATTAAACGAGAATATTCGCAAAACCGGCTTTCAATTCGGAAATGAAAACCAAGATGGCGGCCAAACCTATTGGCTTGCGTTATGACGTCATTAGAGTGCATCAATCCTAATGTCTGTAGTATGACGTCAGGCACTGCGCGCCAACAAGGTTTCGCTGCGTACTCTTAGCCAATCAGAACCGAGATAGTGGCATGGCTGAATAATAAAAGAGTTTAGTGGGGCGGGGCGAGGCGATGCTATTACTGTTCAGTTGTTGCCTTGAATTAAACTCTCATACATTCTCAATTACTTCGCACCGAGTACAGGTTCTTTTCTTTTACTCCCCGGGAGGAGGGGGGTACTTCGCTGGATATAGGGTAGGGTGCTGCTGCGGCCTACAAGTGCGAAGCCAGCCGTTCTAAAAACGATTTGCATAAGAAAAATACCCCGTTCCACGATTGTATCCAAATTGAGACCCCCTCTAAATAGAAACTAAAAGATACCGCGACCCGGCATAAAATAGTTTTTCTGTCAAAATGAGTTTATAATAATAATAATAAACAGCTTATATATCACCTATACATTACTATTCTTGGCGTTTTAACTTTTAAAACAAAATTATTATTAAAACAGCTTATATATCACCTTTACATTACTATCTAGGCGCTTTACCTTTTAAAACAAATTATTATTAAAAATCAAAAGAAAACTTGAAGCTTCGCGTCTCGGTATATATCCACCACTATATACCTCCCCTTCGCGGGATAGTTGTTAACTAGTGGCTGAAGAAAAAAAAGTAGCAAGTAGACCCCGTTTGGCGGCACATCCCGCCGGGCTTTTACTACGAAATTTACACAAAACGATAAAGCAGAACTCGAGTGAAAACGGGAGTCTTTTTGAATCGTAAATGAGTGATTTTGATATTGTACTTGTATCTCGACATTATTCCTACGGATTTCACAGAACCTTGGTGCGCCTCGAGGAAAATCGTTTACGATTCTCTGTCCACTAGGGCGCATGTTATACTTTTGTCTGGAATCCTTTCCACTGGCAGGCATGCTTTTCGAAAGGAGAAAGGAATGCAGGCAAAAACATGAGTTCGAGCGGGCAGAATCGCCACGTCGTTTTCGACGCGTACCACGGTTCGGAGAAAGCCGTAAAAAATCTGTCAAAACATTTTTAGTTCATGCTTTGAGGTTGAGCCTGAAGTTGAGGAAAAAATTACTGGACTTTCCACCACAACAGAACATGTTCACTTACCGACTAGCTGTCTGCTCTGTTTGAACTCGCTCATTAAGACAGGGAGCATGACGGAATAACAGTAGGACATACTGAGGAATATTCCCTCCGCTAGCATAGCCGTACCACAGACTGCCCAAGAAAAGGCACTGTCCGGTACACCGTGTGTAACGCCATTTCTTCGCTGCGTTCACTCGTGCTCTGTGGCCCTCAGTCAGCGAAATGCAGAGAAAAGGCCTCTGCTAGCACATCGGGAAGAATCCCATTGTGTTTGACGTCTCTCTTTTGTGCGCGCTAATCAGATGCAAAAATCAAGAAAAATCATGTCATGCTCCGCCGAGTTTTGAACGAACTATAAAATGTGCGAGAATTCCCTTTGTAGGTATATATATATCTTATTTGACATTTTAATGTACAATATCGCTGGATATTTTTTCGAGTCTGGAGTATTTTGTCGAGCCCGTCTTCGGAGAGATATTGTACACTAAAATGTCTACGCTGGGACCAACTACCCCCCGAGTCATCAAAACGTGGGCAAAAATCAATTCTCGACATAACTTTCTACCCTTTGTGTCTATTCAAATCGGCCGAAAACATTCCACGGGCACTGAGAAGCACGGAAACCACTAAAATGTAAGCTATGCTCACCTAGAACACAATAAAAGAGCGAGCAATCCTATTGCTCACTCTCTTCTCGCATTTTGCGAGTGCTGGCCGGATTTGCTGGTGTTTTGTTCCTGTGACATGGCTCAAGTTCCCGTCCGCCCCGCCACCCCGTTGTGCCCCAACACCTGTTCTTGGTTCTTGCTGTACCAACCGCGTCAGTTCAGCCCCAGCCGTTCCTCCAGCTCCTGTTGTTCCAGCGCTGGCTCAAGCCAACCAGCCACTTAGAGCAGACCACACGTAGACCTTACCTTGAGTCCTTGGTGGTTAAGTGGCCGATTTACTCTGTCTATCTTTGCACATTTTGCTGTAGCCACTCGGGCTTCGCAAGTGTTTAATTGGTTGTGTACTGGACTTCGGTTCGGTACGAAAAATTAGCTTGTGTTTATTATGGCCATTCGGGCCGGGCACGATTCACTGGAAGCATATTTCAGGTGCCCTGTAGGAGTTCAATTGGTTGTATACTGAACTTCGGTTCGGTACGAAAAATTAGCTTGTGTTTATTATGGCCATTCGGGCCGGGCACGATTCACTGGAAGCATATTTCAGGTGCCCTGTAGGAGTTCAATTGGTTGTATACTGAACTTCGGTTCGGTACGAAAAATTAGCTAGTGTCTATTATGGCCATTCGGGCCGGGCACGATTCACTGGAAGCATATTTCAGGTGCCCTGTAGGAGTTCAATTGGTTGTATACTGGACTTCGGTTCGGTACGAAAAATTAGCTGGTGTTTAGGGACCGATCGTTTATTACGTCCACGGGGGGGGCGGTGGTTTTCTAAATTTATTGAATGTTGAAATTCGCACCCCCCTCATTAAAAAGGCGATACAAAAATAACCCCCCATAAAATCGATGTTCTAAAAATCTTACCCCCCACCCTGTATCCAGATCCCCGTTTGAACTAATGGAAGACAATTGACAGAAATTTCTCTTTTTGTTGCGCGCGAAGCGCGCCCTAATTTTTATGCATGATATGAACGCATTTCACCAAACCTCAAAGAAAATGTAGATGAACATTCCATTTGCTGTGTGTAGTAAACAAAGATCGCAAATGACGTGCGTAAAGCAGGGTCAAAATGACGAATCTCTATCCTCGTAAAGTGGAACTCACGCTTGCCTAATAATTAGGCCTTCTTTTTTCGAACTGAGACAGCTCCGATGCTTATTACTGCAGAGCGTCTTTTTGGGGAGAGTTTTTTTCTCCTGGCTAAGGTATATTTTCTTGTAATGACATTCGTAGCCATTCCATTGCGCACGCACTCAAAAAATATTTTGTACATTCCGTTGCGCGCGAAGCGCGCCGAGATTGGCGTACTTGCTATATGGCGTAGCGCTGTATGCCACGACGCGGCTTGTACATATTATTATTATTTAGTTTGAACCACAGTGTCTCTGAAAAAATTACCCCCTCTTTTGAGAGAGGGTGTCAAAAAATTACCCCCCTAAAATCTATGTCTTCTAAATTTTTACCCCCACCAAATTCCACCGCCCCCCCCGTAGACGTTATAAACGATCGGTCCCTTATTATGGCCATTCGGGCCGGGCACGATTCACTGGAAGCATATTTCAGGTGCCCTGTAGGAATTTAATTGGTTGTATACTGGACTTCGGTTCGGTACGAAAAATTAGCTAGTGTTTATTATGGCCATTCGGGCCGGGCACGATTACTGGAAGCATATTTCAGGTGCCCTGTAGGAATTTAATGGTTGTATACTGGACTTTGGTTCGGTACGAAAAATTAGCTAGTGTTTATTATGGCCATTCGGGCCGGGCACGATTACTGGAAGCATATTTCAGGTGCCCTGTAGGAATTTAATTGCGCCATAGTATTATATGGCTCTGTTAATTAGCCCGCAGTAAGTTGTTAGATGGTCAGCGGTCTCGCGACCAAGAACCTGTTCACGGTTCGGCCTCGTGTCCGCCATGTTGGAGTAAAGTGTTGTGGCGAATCAACCTGACTCGTTGTCATTCCTAAGTTATGGCGTGGTGGCCAGCGGCGGGATTGGAAGAATGCTGATCTCCCGGCCTTCCAAAGGAGAAGGATTCACGGAGCTACATGTGACAATGAAGACGGTTTTGAACGATTCGCGCCCGGTGTACTTTCCGGTGGAAGCAGCCTTTCTCAACACGTGGCAGGGCAAAGGAGCCCGTGCCGTGTCCCAAGCATTTATTTTCATTCTGTTATTTTTGTTGTAAGCATGTAAACGACTGTGGAAACCAAGATCTACGACCTGAGGCACACGAAGCCGCTGTTGGTGAACACTGCTGTCGTTACACATTTATTTTGTTGGAACTTTGTTGGAAACAATATGTGAACCCTGCTGTCTTTGCATTTATTTTGCTGGAACTTTGTTGGAACCAGATGTGAACGCTGCTGTCTTTGCATTTATTTTGTTTGAACGTTGTTGGAATCAGATGTGAACGCTGCTGTCTTCGCATTTATTTGTTTGCGAGTAAAACATTCCCTTGGATAACCGAGATCAGGGAAAACTGCGGTCATTGTATTTGATATTTCGTTGCATGTATTAACGTTCCTTTGGCAAGACAAGTTCTGTGACCTGTGCAAACGAAGCTGCATTTTTGCCAGGATTTGTGAAATCTGCCGACATTTAGTTAATACTTGTCTTCATTGCGAGGCACGGCTTTGGGAAATCAAGGACAAGCGACAAGATCTGCTACTGTCACTATAGCAACAAGCCCTGCACCAGCCCATTGTCAACTTGCACTCTTCTGATGAACATAATTTTTTGTGCAGATGAAAATATTATTTATTTGTTCGGATGAACTTTGGACCTTCTTATTTTCATTCTACTTTTAATTTCGCCTCCTGCTCTGGCATTTATATTTTTTGCTCATGCCATAGATTTTCACACACCCTTTTTATTGCCAGTGCCTGTTTCAGTGTAGATGGGGTTGTATAGGAGAAGAAATAGGGGAAGAGAGAAAGAGAAAAAAAAGTGGTCACCCCCTCCCCCCCATACATGGTACTGCCGGTGCCATGTATGCCTGTGTGTAATATAGTCGTGTATGTACACCTGCCTCTGTGTATCCATGGTAACCACTCACTGTAGTGATGAGTGTGTACCCTTCTATAGCCTGTTATGTAGAACGTTTATGTACAGTTGTACAGTCACAGTTTGCCACTCTGTATTTGACATTTTTGCTAGCTACAATAGTACATTGTATAGCTTAGTTGCCTCATAACCTGACTCATGTAATCTTTTCATTTCCCATTCCATTCATGTTTCTGTATAGAAAGATAGGGAAAAGAGGTTGCGCCATAGTGTTATATGGCTCTGTTAATTAGCCCGCAGTAAGTTGTTAGATGGTCAGCGGTCTCGCGACCAAGAACCTGTTCACGGTTCGGCCTCGTGTCCGCCATGTTGGAGTAAAGTGTTGTGGCGAATCAACCTGACTCGTTGTCATTCTTAAGTTATGGCGTTGGTTGTATACTGGACTTCGGTTCGGTACGAAAAATTAGCTAGTGTTTATTATGGCCATTCAGGCCGGGCACGATTACTGGAAGCATATTTCAGGTGCCCTGTAGGAATTTAGTTGGTTGTATACTAGACTTCGGTTCGGTACGAACTTTCTCTTGTTTATTATGGCCATTCGAGCCGCGGGTACGATTCACGGGAAGCATAGTTTCAGGTGCCCTGTGTTTATTTGGCCTTATATGGACCTCGGTTCGGTAGGGACACTGTTGTCTGTTTAGTGCCATTCGAGCCGGGCACATGACAATATAGTAATGGGAAAAAGAAAAGACAAGAGTGGAATCTGTGATTTTACTTGTGGAATTGTCATCGCATAATTGCGTAATAAGGAAAAAAAAGGCATGAAAGAGAAAAACGTAAGCTTTGGGTGATTTAGGGTTCACAGTCAGGGTCATCTAAGGCCCTTCGTGCTCGACTCTTGCAGTTGCGCCGGGACTGCGTTCTCCTACTGATCCCAGGGAGTGTCGCTCAACTCTACAGGCTTCGTTGTTTTCTCTTCTATACTGGACGATTAGCCGCCAATCAAGCGATGACGTACACAATATTTCGTCCTTCCAGAATGGGAAGGGGTTGAAAGATTTAATCGAAACGGCGGCCTATCAGGTATCTCAAAACGGTGAATTGGGTGACGCTCCCGGGGACCAGCTCGGGGGAACCAGTCCTGGCTGATTCTGCTCTTGGTTCCGTGCGGGAGAAGTCTATCCGAGATTGTAGATGAGTAACACCCGGTAGCGGAAACTGTCTCGAGAGAGGTTCATGATCTCAATTTAGTCATTTGTGTTAGCTTTCCCCCTTGTGAGAACAATAAGAAGCTCCAGTCAGACGCACAAATGACATCGTACAGTGACGGGCGCCGTGCTGTGCTCTTACACAAATTATGCTGTATACCTCCTATTGATACTGTATACGGGGTATGGTGACAGTATTGGGGAATGAGTAGAGGGTGATAAGATATGGATGAGATATGGGGGAGCCATATGGCTCAAATATTCCCTTGGGGCAAGGGCTGGGCGCGGGGTGCCGCCGGATGTGGGTGCATTGGACAGCGGAGTGATCCACACCATTGCTCAGGTTACTGGACAATGGAGTCTGTTGTTCCCATCTCTAAATCAGTGATCCGTGGAACAAAGGCCGGTTTGGATATAATACTATTCAAATCGGCCGAAAACATTCCACGGGCACTGAGAAGCACGGAAACCACTAAAATGTGAGCTATGCTCACCTAGAACACAATAAAAGAGCGAGCAATCCTATTGCTCACTCTCTTCTCGCATTTTGCGAGTGCTGGCCGGATTTGCTGGTGTTTTGAGACGACATGAATGAATGGAAAGTGAGAGGTGGGGTGGGCTATAGCTTTGGGGTATGACGCTCCATTTAGAGACCCGCCCACCCAGCCCCCATTTTGGTATTGTATCCACACTGGCCTTTGCTACGGATCCACACCATTGCTCAGGTTACTGGACAATGGAGTCTGTTGTTCCCATCTCTAAATCAGTGATCCGTGGAACAAAGGCCGGTTTGGATATAATACTATTTTTACCATAGTTAGTAGAGGGGACTGGTTAGGCAAGCCGGCGAACTTCAAAGAAATATGTCTTTGTGTGAGTTTATGGGTTGTCACGTGGTATTGAACGTGCACAACCAAAACACTGTAATAGAGAAACATGTGGAACTTTGCAGCACGCCAAGAATTTTTTGGCGTTTTTCGCGTTAATGGAGTTCAAAAGGGAAATATTAGTAGCTAGTTAACAGTAACACATATTTTCAAACAAAGATTTAACTTCTATATGCTGTAAACCAAACATAACTCCGTTTAAAACGAACTTGAAGTCGGCGCCCGGCCCGCGGAACGAAGACGACGATTCGGGCAACAGTACGAAGACTTCATTCGGAAATCATTCAAATAAATCCAGCAAGAAAAGGATAATTATTATTTGTTCTATGAATTATGCAGACTTGTAATTTCTAGAGACAGTTTGTAAGCAACAAGTTGTGAACTTCCTATGTTTGTTTCGACAGCCATTAAGCTGCATCCCTGCTCCGTTGTGTCTTATTTGACTCCCCTCTACTAACTATGTTTTTACCAAACTTCGTACATTGGATACATTATGAAGACACACATTTTTCACCTATTGAGTGGTCACCATGGTGTTTGTGACGTCACTGGGGATGACGTAATTATTGGGCTATTTTTTATTATGTCGAATCTGCTTGCTTTTTGTAGCGGCAATGATAGATTATAACAAGAGAAGCTGAAAATCGAAAACCGTTTGCGTTTTGGGCTTATATTAGCTGAGTTATGATTTTTTAATGATTCGTATAAGGTTGGATCTACCTTAACATTGAAAAAAAAAAAAAATAATTTTTGTAGGGTAACGTCATTCCACAGTCAAATATCTTAATATATAAGTTATACTAGTTGACTACAAAAGAATTGCAATCATTTCCATTCTCGATCATCTATTTTCCGTGTTTAAAATCCAAAAATGTAAACTCATGACGTCATAGATTATGACGTCACAATCTAACAACGCTTTATATCTTCGCTCTAAGGACGAAATTCAAATTTTAAAATCATACGATTTTAGATACCATTTTGCTTGGCACTTAACAACAAAAATCAGTTCAATTGACGAAATATTCGAAAAAATTACCAGTAAGTTTGTTTTACTATACATTTGTTACTATAAATTACAAAATATTTAGGGGAGGGGAGGGGGTCAATCTTTGAAAAACTAGAGCTCAGCTGTTTTTTATGCTATCAACAAACGGTTTTCGATTTTCAACATCTCTTGCTGAGGTGTATCATCGCCATTACAGAAATAGTGCATATTCCAATTCGTAAAAATGATCAAACGATTGCGCAATCTCTGGTGACGTCCCAAAACATCATAGTGACGTCAAAAGTAATGGAAAATATTTGTCATTGTGATGTCATCCTATGTACCAAATTTGATCAAAATAGCCACTTGGGATGGAAAGTTGTGTAGAGTCACCGGCGACATTCTATTTTTCGCTGTTTTGAAGTGAGAATGGACGAACTTAGTGAAAATAGTTTTGGAAGTGTACAACATCGTGGGAGTATTTGTACTCGCCCCAGTCTCACTCCTGCGATATTTGTACTCCCCTCGTTGTACTTGGATAATAATATTAGTGTTATAGTAATAATGGTAATAATATAGTGTTTCCTTAAAGAGTTAGTCACGTGGAAAGAAGAGAAAGGCGCGCCACGGAATTATGGCCCCGAATAATCAAACTGCGCTCATTATTCTATGTACCTGTCTTTATGAATGCGGTATTTTGAGCAAAAATAAATTTCAAACGCTACTCAATTTATAATGCCCGCATTCAACTTTGCACCTTTTCTCTTTCTGCGCTACTACCTTTGTTGAAAACACAATATAAATATAAACATGGTACTCAACCAAGGGGGGTACTCAGTTATTGCACAGTTAATGCAGCTGAAATCGTTGCATCGCGACACGCGTGATTTTCAATTTTTTCTGGGTTTACTGGCTAGCTGTGCAATAATTTTTTCCCGGAATTTGTATGATGTTTTTTTACTAGCTTGGATCTCTGCAAGAATTTGTTTTGAAGGATTGGCCTTGCTCGAATTTTTTTGGGAATTGCCACCCTAATGCCCTAAATCGGGCCCCTCTACAATCGGGTGCCTCATGCGAGAAACTGCGAAATGAATTTTTAAAAACAAATAAATCAATTATTATTCAATGCTTTACAGATAGAGGATAGTTATATTGTATCAACCAAAAGTTTAACCCCTTTTATTAAAAAAATATATTTTTTTGTGTGTGCTTTTTTAAGACAATTTAAATGATTAAACATTTTCATCATTATCTCTTAAGCCTGGTTTCCATATAGTCTTATCTGTCGTATCAGTCGACCGTGAAACAATGGAAATTGGAACTATTCTATTGTTTCACAGTCGACTGATACGACAGATAAAAGACTATATGGAAATCAGGCCTTAGGCTTTGTCATTCCTCGCTTTCCCTGTTTTCTATTTCGTCTTGTTGGAACTCGTCCATTCTCGTTTAATTAGTTTATTCTCACTTCTATACCTGCCTAGATTAGTCGTACTCAATTTGCGGGTATGTGGTATTTTAGTCTTTGTTGAATGTATATAAATTTCAAGTTTCAAAGTTTAATAATTTACAGAACACAGCAACCCTACGACGAAGTTTCCAAGATACACAAGGCATGAAGCGAAGAATTTGTCATTGTCCATGTATCATATCAGTATTGTACAGAGTGCGAATTACCCATCATATATAATTCATCACGTTTATAAAGTTTGAGTTGAACACTAGAGCCGAGTCAGAGAAAGTTGATTTCGGTGCAAGAATCAACTTGCTTTTAACGTGGAATGTTGAAGGGCATTTCGCTATGAGGATTGTTTACCTGTGCCTGTGGTCATTTGGCGTGGTTGTCTCACTCTGTCCAACCTTTATCCTTGCTGGTATCTGATAATCTGTCTTTTATTTATCGGTAGCAATTGTCCTTAACACTGCTGCACCTCTAGAAGTTTGTCAGTGTCACTGACACGCTAAGTGGCCAGAAATTCCACAAATTAACTAAAACACTTATCATCAAAGGAGACAGGATTGCTTCCAAAGGAGAAGCAGCAGACCAAACCTGACACTCACTTTTTCTTTTTCGAATCGTCTTCTGACACTTGGAATTCTATCTTTGAAAAGTTAAATCTAATTTTAAAATCTTTATTGTTGGTTCATCTTCAGTTTTGCAATGTTCAGTTGATTTTCGTGCACTTAAAATAAAAGTTCATTCAAACTTTACCACCTTTTTTACCAACTTCTATTTCCACTTTTCAGCGTCTTCTAATTCATCCTCCAATCCTTTACTCTATTTTTCTTCAACGTGTCTCATGCTCATGTGTCTCGTGTTTCTCCGACCTTCCTTCCATGTTCCTCCAACCTTTTTTCAAATGTTCCTTATCGTTTTCGATTTTCTCCAATCCTGCAACTAATCTGTTGGTTCTTGTTTTCAATGTTGTTCCCAATTTTCCTTTTCAATTTCCATAATCTTGTAATATATTGTCTCGTCAAACCTTTTCTCCTGTGTTTCTCGCTTGCCTTTCCTCCTATATTTTCATGCTTCAATCTTTTGTTTACCTAATCTTTCTCCGATATGTTCCGACAGTTTTCCCAATAAATTTTCAATCACTTCCAATCTTTGTCTATTGTTCCTTGAGACTTCCTCCAATTCTTGAATCTTAATTGTTAATGCAGCACTAACTTTTTCCAACCTCAAATCTCTTTAGTGGTTTCCACGTTCCTCCGATTATCATTTTTTAAATTTTCATTTTCGCGATTTTTTTCCCACCGGCTTATCACAATTTTGTTATCATTTCTTTCTTCAATCTTTTCCAAGGTTCCTTCTATCTTCCCAAATGTTCCTTTAATATGTCGATCCATTTGCTTTCTTTACCTTTTTTTTGATACTCCAATCCTTTTACTTGATCCTCTCATTTTGTCAAATGTTCCTCCAATCCATTTTTAATGATCCTCGTTAGTCTAAGTCCATATTGCCCCCATCCTATATTTTCCCCTAATGTTTCCCTATGTTTTTCCTATTTTCTCACTATGCTTTGTATATTATCGAGGTCGCTGTTTTGGTTGCTAGAGCCCAAACACTCTGCTATTTTCTGAATCGTGAAAAGAATTACATTCGTCTTACAGTGGAGGTTATTTTCCTGTGATCAACTGTAAATAATTTTCAATGCCCTATTCATGCACTCCATGGGTGCCTATTTCTAATTAGTTAGCGCCTGCCTGTCTGCCTATCCACCTACAATGATATCCCCTTGCGATATTCATGCACTCCATGGGTGCCTATTTCTAATTAGTTAGCGTCTATCAGTCTCTGCCCTATAATGATATCCCAGTGCGATATTCATGCACTCCATGGGCGCCTATTTCTAATTAGTTAGCGTCTATCAGTCTCTGCCCTATAATGATATCCCCGTTGCGTTATTTACACATGGCATGTCAAAGAAAATTCGTGCAAGGGGTCATGCAAGATGCCGCTGCTGTTTCCATTGGCTCAGATGGTGTTTGATTAAAATCGAAAATAATTTGATATTTTTGAAAACGTGGGTCTCGATGCAACGGTTTTAGCTGTAACCCACTGTCCTCTAAATATATCGCATGATTCTCTTATACAGATGGCTCTTGCCGTAACTTGATTTTTGCCGCGCCATTCCGTCATAAACGACTCGCAAGTCATCAAGCCGTCATAGCTGTGGAGGAAATAGTCAACAATGATGACGCCATCTTCGAGTCTCAGCTGAGATGTCGTGCACGAAATGAGTGTGTCGCATTTAACCTTGAGAGCTTAGATACCATGAAACACAAGTGCTGGCTGCTAAAAACAGATCGACATCAGAATTCTCCCGACGCATTAATAAAAGATCCGAAATCTGACTACTTTGAGTTGAAAGTGAGTACCCATCTTTTCTTCTTTGCGTGATTCGATTTGTACACGAAAAAAGCATTTCTCTGACTAGTGTGTTGCGTCTTTTTACCGTATTTTTATCACCATTTTGTTTTTGTTTGTTTCTTCGTACCATCTGTTTGTTTTTGTTTGTTTGTTAGTTTGCTTGCTTGTTTGTTTGCTTGCTTCTTTGTATGCGTGCTTGTTTGTCTGTCTGTCTGTCTGTCTGTCTGTTTGCTTGTTTTATGTTTGTTTGCTTGCTTGTTTGTCTGTTTGTTTGTTTTTTGATTGTTTGCTTGCTTGTTTGTCTGTCTGTCTGTCGGTTTGTTTGTTTCTTTTTTGTTTGTTTGCTTGCTTGCTTGTCTGTCTGTCACGTTTGTTTTTGTTCGTTCGTTCGTTTGTTTGTTTATCTGTCTGTCTATCTGTTAGTTTGTTTGTTTGTTTGCTTGCTTGTCTATTTGTTTTTATTCGTTTCGTTTGTTTGTTTGTTTATCTGTCTGTCTGCTTGCTTGCTTGTTTGTCTGTCTGTCAGTTTGTTTTTGTTCGTTCCTTCGTTCGTTTGTTTGTTTATTTGTCTGTCTGTTTGCTTGTTTGTTTGTTTGCTTGCTTGTCTGTTTGTTTTTATTCGTTTCGTTTGTTTGTTTGTTTATCTGTCTGTCTGTCTGTTGGTTTGTCTGTTTGTTTGTACGTACGAAATCCGGTTTCGTAGATTTGTGTTCACACAGTCTAACCGCATATTTCCCCACGTACAGCACAACCCTTGTAGAGGTGATCCGTGCTTACACAGTCTAACCGCATATTTCCCCATGTACAGCACAACCCTTGTAGAGGTGATCCGTGTTTACACAGTCTAACTGTATATGTCCCCACGTACAGCACAACCCTTGTAGAGGTGATCCGTGTTTACACAGTCTAACCGCATATTTCCCCATGTACAGCACAACCCTTGTAGAGGTGATCCGTGTTTACACAGTCTAACCGCATATTTCCCCATGTACAGCACAACCCTTGTAGAGGTGATCCGTGTTTACACAGTCTAACCGCACATGTCCCCATGTACAGCACAACCCTTGTAGAGGTGATCCGTGTTTACACAGTCTAACCGCATATTTCCCCATGTACAGCACAACCATTGTAGAGGTGATCCGTGTTTACACAGTCTAACCGCACATGTCCCCACGTACAGCACAACCCTTGTAGAGGTGATCCGTGTTTACACAGTCTAACCGCATATGTCCCCACGTACAGCACAACCCTTGTAGAGGTGATCCGTGCTTACACAGTCTAACCGCATATTTCCCCATGTACAGCACAACCCTTGTAGAGGTGATCCGTGTTTACACAGTCTAACTGTATATGTCCCCACGTACAGCACAACCCTTGTAGAGGTGATCCGTGTTTACACAGTCTAACCGCATATTTCCCCATGTACAGCACAACCATTGTAGAGGTGATCCGTGTTTACACAGTCTAACCGCATATTTCCCCATGTACAGCACAACCCTTGTAGAGGTGATCCGTGTTTACACAGTCTAACCGCACATGTCCCCATGTACAGCACAACCCTTGTAGAGGTGATCCGTGTTTACACAGTCTAACCGCATATTTCCCCATGTACAGCACAACCATTGTAGAGGTGATCCGTGTTTACACAGTCTAACCGCACATGTCCCCATGTACAGCACAACCCTTGTAGAGGTGATCCGTGTTTACAGTCTAACTGCACATGTCCCCATGTTCAGCACAACCCTTGTAGAGGTGATCCGTGTTTACACGGTGGCTCGTGGCAAGCTGGTTTTGAAGAGACGTCATATCGATGTGAATGCAAAACAGGATTCACAGGACAGAGATGCGAGAAAGGTAAGGCACTCCTTCGAAAATAATTCAGAATGTTCACAAAATTCCTAATCAGTTTCCGACCAACCATAGCTGTTCCTAGATGCAGCCATCTTGGATAAATCTGCACAGCCTCATCATGATGACGAGTTTGCAACCGCACACCAATACATTTCCTTGTAAAACGTGTCGCTTTTCTTCACTTCCGCCATACATATATGGAAATATCGACATTTTCGCTCTTTCTTTAGCAGGCTCCAAAATCCATCCAAACTAACAGACCATTCGAGAAATGATGTTGTTCGTTTTTTCCACCATTTTTTTCACAGTCGAGAGCTTGGAAACAAGAGACTAAGGAAACCACAGGACGCCCATATAAGAAAAGCGACACTTTTTTCCAAACAAAGTATTTTATGCAAAGCTACTGCCGTGGTACAAATACCCACGAATTTTATATCTACAAATGTTATTCTTGTCACGCCAGATGTGAACGAATGTGAAGGCAGCCATGATTGTAACAAGGCTAACGGTACTTGTACCAACACAGTTGGAAACTATACATGTGCGTGTAAACCTGGCTTTGAAGGAGATGGACGCAACTGTAAGGATATAGACGAGTGTCGCCATGGTAACCACAAGTGTGACAAAGAAAACGGGATTTGTAACAACACAGTTGGAAACTACACATGTGTGTGTAAACCTGGCTTTGAAGGAGATGGGAGAAACTGTACTGGTGAGATTGATGTTGACACACACTAGTGGTTTGCATTCGAGTGCGGTTATTTGTTTACTCATTTGCATAAGCTTCAGAATTTTAGAACCTGCGTGGATCATTCAAAACTTAGTGAAAATCGTCAATGGGTTCTTAGGAATAGTAATTATTTGATCTTGAGCAATTTTATTACGTTTTTCAAGACTTGATTTTCTTGTGGGGCGGGAAGCTCATTAGCCAACATGTTTCTTGCAAATTGAGGAGAAGGGGAGGGGGGGGGGGGGGGCTTGAAAGCTTGATATACGAGAACGCGTCCGCTATCCATAAGTTACTTAGTTGAAGAAATTTGTACTAAGAGAGACCAATGGCTGAAATCACGCAATGATTGGCCCGCACGTATTGTGGAACACATGCAGCTCTTCCCATAATCAAGAAAATGTCTAATAGTCCAGTTTCGAATTCTCTAATGTACCGCTGAATAAGCATCAACGGCGCATAAATACAGTGGGAGCCTCGGTTTGAACCCGAAAGTTCCGAATACCGACGAGTCCAAAAAGTATTGTCTATTGTCTCCATTCAAGCTTCATCAGTTTCTCGTTGGTATTCACAACTTTTCTACTTCAAACCGAGGCTTCCACTGTATTTATGCGCCGCCGATGCCTATTCAGCGGTAGATTAGAGAATTCGAAACTGGACTATTGCCAATGTTGCAGAACTTCGTGAGTAGGAAGTCAGCACTTTTCCTCATATTTTTGTGAACGACCAGGAAAACTCGTCAGAACTTGCAGATGTTCGAGAAACATCGTTCTCTTGGTCGCCATTTTGTTTTTGTTTTTCTCGATATCAAGAAAATTTCGCCAAAAGCTGTCGTTTTGCCGACGTCACAAAACTTCCTTATTAGGAATTCCCCCCTTACCTTATTTGTAAGGTCTGTAAGTACTTTTCCTCATATCTTAGCGAAAAAGCAGGAAAATTGACCAAAATTTGCAGATACTCGAGAAACATCCTTCTCTTGGTCGCCATTTTGTTTTTACCCCCCGCCGAGGGGCCTGAGTCACGTTTTGAACACCACAGGCAACCCGCGCGGATTTGTCATAAAAACGACAGCACCGTTCTTGATATGTGGATCAAAGAGCCTGGTAATGAGATTGGAAAAACCACAGGCGACATTTCTAGGAAGCGCCACTGTTTAAGAAACGATAGATGTTATAAAATCGAAATTGTTTCAACGGCAAAGGAAAGAGTGGTTGTTTCGCCATCTCAATTGAATAAAACCTTCAAACTGTTTCATTGTATTTTCGATTTCATTTTTTTTTCTAGCATCGGTATGTGACAGCAGCAACCCCTGTCTATATGGAGGGACGTGTCACCATGGATACGGAGGGTACTATTGCAGTTGCCTAGCCTATTACGGTGGATACAACTGTCAATTTCGTAAGTACACTTTGCCACGGGACTGTTCCTCAGAAAACCTGTTCCTCATCCCCTTGTACAGTATCCACGGACACACAACGGTCTTGTTCCTCAGTAAACCTGTTCCTCATCCCCTTGTACAGTAAGATATCCACGGACACACAACGGACCTGTTCCTCAGTAAACCTGTTCCTCACCCCCTTGTATAGTAAGATATCCACGGGCACACAACGGTCTTGTTCCTCAGTAAACCTGTTCCTCATCCCCTTGTACAGTAAGATATCCACGGGCACACAACGGTCCTGTTCCTCAGTAAACCTGTTCCTCATCCCTTGTACAGTAAGATATCCACGGGCACACAACGGACCTGTTCCTCAGTAAACCTGTTCCTCACCCCCTTGTACAGTAAGATATCCACGGGCACACAACGGACATGGTCCTCAGTAAACCTGTTCCTCATCCCCTTGTACAGTAAGATATCCACGGACACACAACGGACCTGTTCCTCAGTAAACCTGTTCCTCACCCCCTTGTACAGTAAGATATCCACGGGCACACAACGGTCCTGTTCCTCAGTAAACCTGTTCCTCATCCCCTTGTACAGTAAGATATCCGCGGGCACACAACGGGACCTGTTCCTCAGTAAACCTGTTCCTCACCCCCTTGTACAGTAAGATATCCACGGGCACACAACGGACCTGTTCCTCATTAAACCTGTTCCTCATCCCCTTGTACAGTAAGATATCCACGGGCACACAACGGTCCTGTTCCTCAGTAAACCTGTTCCTCATCCCTTGTACAGTAAGATATCCACGGGCACACAACGGACCTGTTCCTCAGTAAACCTGTTCCTCACCCCCTTGTACAGTAAGATATCCACGGGCACACAACGGACATGGTCCTCAGTAAACCTGTTCCTCATCCTCTTGTACAGTAAGATATTCACGGACACACAACGGACCTGTTCCTCAGGACAAGGCTTTTAAAAGGAGTTTCCCTAATTCAGGCGCGCACGAAACGGTGTTTCATTGGCTCTTTAGCGCGCCCGCTGATAATAGCGCGTTCTGTGGTATATGTGTTTATGTACCCATGTCGAGAAACGCGCGCGTTTTGGTATAATTATTGTTGTACTTATAAATCACGGCTAATCACATTTCTTGGTCAATTCTCTCCATCAGCACCTTTTATAGCGAGCAGATTTTCATTTGTATTGCCGTCAAACCCATGGATCCATCAATCAACGAAATATGAAAAGATTGCCTTCAATGCAAGTCAGGACTTGTGGCTTTTTGGTATCTGCGGTTACGGTCATCCCTCAGAAGAATATGTTCTACAAAATATCACTACACGCCTGCGAGAACCTGATACCACGAACGTGCTGGCCTCGACGTCTGCTAATTGGTATAAGGTTACAAAGGGTTACATGGCGTGTCCAAGATTTAAAGCTCCGTACCGACTAACTGGCAACATCACCTACATAGCAGAGGTAGGAGGTAGGAGTTCCACGCACCGGTCCTTTTGACCAAATCACTCGCAGGCGTTGATTCATTAATCGCGAAAAACCCGAACTCCAGAGTTCCAACGGTTGGGGGGGGGGGGGGGGGGGGGGTCAATCAATCAATTTTGACCTTATATGGTAGAATGACTTCTCAATCGTATATATATCTTATTAGATGATTTATTTATTATACGACGAACAATTTTCTTTTCTTTTCAAGATTCAATAGAAAACATACGTGATTTGACTAGCACGCGATCGGAAGCCATTCAACTGCGCGCGCAAAACCGGTTCGTAACCGGTTTGTTACAGTGCAATACGGCTTTCAATCGTGTAATACGCTCGATATCTCAATTTTGCCTTATATGGTAAAATGACGTCACAGTCGCATATTGTAAATAGTACATATTCGCCATTTGCAGATGTTGGTGAGCGATGGCACTCTGTCAGTTAAACGTGGGGCTATTAATGGTGAACCACCCGGCAAAACGTTTCGCTGGAGTGATTTCTCTAAGTCAGTCATAATTACTTGGAGCACAGTATCTGATGATGAGCTGAGCAACTCTGGAGGGACGAATCAGGCAGAGGGAGCTGTACTGGCCCTTTATGTACAATTTATATTGTAAAACACTGCATGGTTTATGGGTCATTCCAGATAGTGAAGGAAAAAACAGTTTAATGTGTTATGTTTGGTGGGTCCATTAGAAGGGGTATAGAATGGTCAACGCGAACTTTTGTACAGCGAATCTGGGCTAAAACCCTTTATAAAGTAAGAAACTCATCAATTCCGAGATTTCGAGGACGAACAGCACGTTTCTAAAAAAATCGAACAATTGTTTTTGAAAGAGCAGAATTAGCTAGAACACTCAGTGGTGGATCCACGGGGTGCACAATATATAACATATGTGGCTAAAGCATGCGAGCACAAAACAGTTTCATACATTTCCTGTTAAATATAAGCACAAAGGGGGTGCAGGGGCACCCGCCACTGACGTTGCCTGCGAACATCAAGCTTTTTCAAGAGGCCATTTTATACCCAACATTTGCTTCGTAAGGCTGACTCAGGAAATTGGGTTAACGATCCGTCAACCAGAGGTTTCTTTCTATCAGTCTTTTATGAGCTAGTAAAGTTGTTCGCGTGTTGATATTGCTAGTGAATAGGCTGCCGTGCATCAAGGATGAAAAAGCAAAAAGAAACAAAAGTGGAACCGGACTCACGATCCTTGTGATACCGGTTGGACGGTCTAACCACTGAGCTATGGAGACTATAGTTACTTCAGGGGTGTTTGTGTCACGGCCTGAATCATGCGAGTACACACGGACACAACACCATCTAACTACCAGCATGACACGCGAGCACATTAATATGTGTACTATCAGGAGGGTCATGGGGTCGATTCCTGGTACTAGTGCACCGGAGATCAGTATGTAAATATCACGGACACAATACCATCTAACTACCAGCATGACACGCGAGCACATTAATATTTGTACTATCAGGAGGGTCATGGGGTCGATTCCCGGTACTAAAGCACCGGAGATCAGTATGTAAATATCTTAAAGGAAGTGTCACGAATTTAGCACACTTTTGGTAATGCACAGGAAGAGGTCAAAACAACGGTACTTTATAAATATCCATCCAGTTTAGGGGGGTGGATACCAGAGACCCGCACCTCTTTCAATTTTCCTAACAATCGGATTTTCGACTGCCGATATCTCGCGAAATAATTGATCCATTTCTGCAATAAACAATCCATTTCTGCAATAATATCGGATATCCCTTATTTGTGCTTCGAGAAAATAACCACTGGATACCTATGGGGGGTGGTAGTACCCGGTACCCCACCGTGACCTCGGCCTAAAAAAACTGATCTCTACCTTTGATCTCGGTCAGTATTTTCAAGGCCTCGGTCACGGTATTTCACAATCCCGGACCTCTCAGCCGGTAAATAACATATATCTCACTAAAATTTTTCCCGCCTTGCGCGGGCTTGCTGCATGGTGTGGCGTGTGAAATATTTGCTCTAACTTAGGGGAGAGATCAAAACATCCGTTGGGTGCCCAATTTGGGAGGTGGGGTATGTGCCGGAGCCACCTACCTCTCAGAGCTTAATTTTAGAGCAAGTATCTCCTTAAATAAAATAGATATTAAAAAGGTGTATGCTCCAACGCTTTCCTCGCAGCGAGAGGAGTCCATATGTGCAATAAAATCAGGTACCCCTAGATCATGCTCTGAGAAAATGAGGTCTGAAAAAGGGGTATTGGGTACCTAAGGGGGTAGATGCCGGTACCCACCACCTCCCCTGAACAAATTGGGCACCATTCGAGTACAGGTGTTTTGATCTCTTCCCTTATTTTATTCTGAATCAAAATGCATCATGTATTATCGGAGTACTTGACAAAATAACTATTCAGTTTGTAATTGTTATACATCGCTTTAAAGATTGATTGTTCATTAAACGCCACTCAAGTGGCAAATAAATCCAACACGATTTTATCGTTGATTCCGCGCAAGCCGAGCGCGCATCCCCAGACACAACCCCAACGATGAGAAAAGGTAGATGAACATTCCACTTTCTTGCGAACATAGCGACTACCCGCCAGGTCTATCACTGAAGGGCTTTTTGGCCCGGGGGGGGGGGGGGGGGGGGGGGGGGGGACTCCCATATTTTTGGGGCGGGGGTGCTCGTCGGGAACTTTCGATTTTACCCCTAAAAGGTACCAAACATGGCGTCACTTAGCTGATTTTGACCCCCAAAAGGTATCAAAAAGACGTATTTTCCCTCGTAATTTTTCTCATTTTTTTACGAGGGAAAATACGTCTGAAATTCAGGCTACCCACAAGTGTGATTTGCTAGAACGGACCTCTAACAGGTACCTAATTGAAAAAAAATTGCAAGTTTTCGAATTTTACCCCTAAGAGGTACCAGAGGCCTGATTTTATACCCTAAAAGGTACGACGAGCACCCCCGCCCAAACAATATGTGTGTCCCCCCCCCCCCCGGGCTTTTTTGGGGGAGTTTGCATGTTTTTCCGCGCCAAGAGATACATGTCATGTAACGATATCAGTGGAGTTCTTAAAAAACATAGATAATAGATGTTCCTTATGCGCGCCGAAATTTTGAAATGCACATAATAAAAAAGTTGCTGGAATAACTCCTTAGAAACTTTCTTGTGATCCCCCCTTTTCAGGGTTTTAGGTTTGGAGAGATAATACTGAAATAACGTACTGTCGCATTTTCGTTTTGACATCAAGAAAGTTCTCGTTGAAACGTGTCGTTTTCTAAAATTTCCTTATATGGAAGTTTCTTCTTACCATATTTGGAGTTCCAGAAGTTTTCCTAGCTTATTTCTTACCCTAAATTGCCAAAAGGTTCGTCAAAACTTACAGATTCTGGAGAGAAACGTTGTTCGTGTAGGTCGCCATCGTTATTTTGATCTGCAGGAGCTCGGAAATACCTACACAGGTAGCCCGCGTCACGCACAGGTTTGCATTGACAGAAGCGACATAACGCATCGATCGATCCGCGTCTCATTAAAAAAAGCCCGTAACTTAACGTAACGCCAAAATTAAACCGAAAAAATAAACAAATCTTCACCAGTACCATGACGAGAATCAGCAAATATATCTCTACTTTTTAAGAAAAGTCATATCGACATTTCAAGTGTACTGCGCATGCCCCAACGTTCAAAATCAGCCAATCAGCGAACGGCCCTCAGATGGGTGTCACTAGAGCCTCTCCCGCCGGTGAGAAAACGTCAAGGCTCTTGAGTAAACATTCATTGATGCGTGCGCTTATGCAGGCCCCCCCCCCCCCCAGCGAAATAACATTTTTAGTGTCAACATGTGGGGAAAAACCTGCTTGCCCCCCCCCCCCACTGATTTTCAGTGCATTTTCAGCGAGTTACGGCTTATTCGTTACTTTCGTGTCACTACCCTATCTAATGTTGTGTTTATCTAAGAATTCGATAAATAATTTACAGAATCTCTACACCCCCCAGGACGAAGTTGACAGAAAACAAGTTTATAAATCTCTAACCAGTTTCTCTTCTGTTATTCGATTTTGATTTTAACTCAAAGAGAAAGTTCAAATTACAAAACAATAAATAAATAATTCATCTAAGCAGAACTCGAAGAAGTATTTCATAAGAGCTCAAGTGCCGAAAGAAAAGTCAGATTGAAAGTCATTGCGCCATGAAGCAGGCGTGTATGAGAGCAAACGCTGTGCTGGTCACCCTGTGTATGATTTTTCTATGTGCAGGTATGTGTATAATTATTCTTTCTGAATACTTGCTTCTCCATTCTACAACAGGATCGCCCGCTGCCCAATGCAACATGTAAAACTAGATATACTTATTGTTTGAGGTTGTTGAGAAATGTCTCGCTACCCTCAGACATAGTTACGCCCAGATCCCTTTTTGGAATACTTAGAATACAACTCTTTTCCCAGTTTTCCCTCAGTCATTTTCCAATAAGTTTCTATGCGTCCCAGATGAATAGTTTTTTTACACGAATTTTAGCCATACACCTTTCTTCAATTTTGTTTTCGTAAGTTTTCTCGATACCCAGATACCGCCATCCTTTCCTCAGTATTCCAGTATTTTCCAGTGAGTCGAACACTCTGTTCCCTTCAGACGAATATAAAAACTTGGACACATCAGTGTGTTTTCTTTCAGCTCTGAGGATGCATAGGTCACAAAATGCAAACTAAGTCTTTTATCAGAAGTTGAGAGACGTCTTTTCTAAATTTGTTAACAATGATTTTCGATTCAATGATTCTTTTCCACATCTTTGTTCTGAAGGTGGATCTGTTCTGAAGGATTTCAATAATCGTAGAAACAAAACCGGAGTCAAAAGGCTCTCGATGAATTGATCAATTCTACTTTAAAAACACCTTAAAAACATCTTAAATCATCAAAAATCCTAATTAAAAAAATCTCAACCTTCCCTACCGGGAGGTAACCTCTACCAAGAAAAATAAGGGAGCTAAGCTAACCTCTACCAAGAAAAATAATAAAATATTACCATTTTTCGCTTGAAGTCTATCTTCTTCGCACTGCGTTCTACTGTCTTTTCTGATTGGCTAAATTATGCTTTGCCCAGACTGCCCACTAGGGCCTCATTACCACCTCGAAAGCCATTTCGTGGTAATTGTGATAATTAAGGTGACCCGCACTCATTTTTTTGTTTAACTTCTCTGTTCTTGGTAAACAAAAGAAATCAAGAAATTCGGAAATAAAATCGCATGTGCACTAACAACGAACTAGGCTTATAAGGTAATTAATATATTTGAGGGAAAAATAACGTTTTAGAACAAGAGATTTATTTTTCTCAAATCAGATCGGCAAAACGTTGGAGCTGAATTTCATGATGTCCAAAGATCGCCTTCATTACTACCAATCAAAGGGCTCAAAGGTCGCCTCATTCATTATAATTAAGTCCCCTTCCCTTGGTCCTGGCATATTTACAGGGGCAGTTAAATTGCTTGTCCTTCTTGATCTTTGGTAATAGACAGGTAAATCTGTACATCACTATTGAACATTGAAAACACAAATAGGAATGTGAAATTCCAGAAGGAATCCATACCTCAACCACGGAAGGAATCGGAAATCGGGGGTCAATGTAACTGATTTTCCAGAGGGTTAAGTTATGTTATTTCCAATGTATGGTTAGATAGATAGATAGATAGATAGATGGTTTATAAAACTACATTGCAGCCTTAGGGCTGAATTAAGCAATTTTTTACAATATATTAAAAATAATTTGAATTAGACTATTTACATATATATAAATACTAAATAATAATAAGGAATATGAAGGCCATGGTTCCAGAACATTTCCAAAGACAGAATCGCTGTTTGAATGAATGATTTTTGTACTTTGCGAGACTGTGAATGTTATGAAATGAATGGGAAGAGTGTTCCTCCTTCCAAGCTGGCGGATATAGCTTGGTAAGGCTTCTTGTTTCCACTTGTTTGCAGATTTGCAAGTAGTGGCGGTGAGACATCCAGTGAAAATCGTTAAATTCTAGCGGGTTTCGGTGTTATTGAACTCGAATATCCACCTTAGCTACTTTACATACCTCCGTTTAATCTCTCGGTTTGAAATTCTGGCTTATAAGGTGGATTTTAAGCTCAAAATGTGGCCCCCTTCTTTGAATCCAAGATGGCATCTACCTCGTAGACCAATCGGTAGGTTGGTCCTTCATGTTTTTTCCACCAATGGTCCCAAGTACGCTAACTTCGTTCCGAGGGTCTTCTGGGTAATTTTCAAGATGGCGGGTGGCCTTTCCACAGGGAGTCCGCTTAAGAAAAAAAAACGCAGTTAAAATCCGATATGGCTGGCGGACAGTCGGGAAGATGACGCAAATCATTAAGACAAGTCATTAAGATAAATTCTAGCTCCGCTTTCCGCCCACTCTTCCCGTCTGTCTGCCCGCCATATCGGATTTTGCCTGTTTTTCTTATGCGGTCTCCCTGTGGAAAGGCCTCAGCCTTTGCCAGGGTCTTCTTCCGAGTGACCCGCCATCTTGAAAATTACCCAGAAGACCCTGGGAACGAGGTTGGCGCCGTGATTGGCTATGTGTTACGCGGTCACGTGCGTGTGCCCCTCTTTCAAGCTGAGCTAACTTCACATTTTCTAGCCAAGTCTGATCATTTTTGGGTCAGGTTTATGTGAGAACCAGCCGTGGACCACTATTAACAAGTACATTATTCTTTCGTACAGATGGCTCTTGCCGTAACTTGATTTTTGCCGCGCCATTACGTCATAAACGACTCGCAAGTCAACAAGCCATCATAGCTGTGGAGGAAATAGTCAACAATGATGACGCCATCTTCGAGTCTCAGCTGAGATGTCGTGCACGAGTTGAGTGTGTCGCATTTAACCTTGAGATTTTAGATAACATGAAACACAAGTGCTGGCTACTAAAAACTGATCGACATCAGAATCCTAACGACGCATTAATAGACGATCTGAAATTTGTTTACTTCGAATTGAAAGTGAGTAGTCTCCATCTTTTTCTTCTTAGGCTGCGTACACACTTGGTGCCCGGGCACGGCACCCTAGCATGGGCACTAATGTGAACGCACTAGTGTTTTGAGTGCCCAAGCCAAAATTCGGGCACAGCACTATTGCCCGAGTACAAGGTCCGTGTGTACGCAGCTTAACTGCATTATTTTCCCATGTACAGCACAACCCCTGTAGAGATGATCCGTGTTTACACGGTGGCTCATGTCAAGCTGGTTTCGGAGAGACGTCATATCAATGTAAATGCAAAACAGGATTTACAGGAGAGAGATGTGAGCAAGGTAAGGCATTCTTTCCAGAGATTCGCAAAAATAACCCCCGATGAGGTATAAAGTACTATACAACTAAAGCTTATCTTTTGAGAGCAAGGAAACCCAACGAAATCGCTAACGCTCTCAGCTCGTTAATTGTCCAAATAGAATTATTCATAACCCGTTAGGACGAATAGGGTGGAGCAGTTCGGTAGACCTGGGGCCGGTTCCTGAGTTATCTGTAGATAAATGCTTATCCAACGGATAAATCCAGAACAAATCCTATACAACAGATAACTTTTATCCATGGATAACTTTATCCAACTTTTCAGGAACCGGCCCCAGGGGGCCTAACCGGGCTGGTCATTGAGTCTAAAAACAGGTCGGTGTATAATGAGAAGTGTTTGTTTTTCTACTACAGTATAAGTAAATTTAGGTGCGGATTTTACCTCAACGTGTTTTCCAACGCATTCATCATCATTTTCCCACCTCCGCTGCTTCAGCATTATCTGGCGCACAAATTACACAAAAGCACCGAAAAACATTCACAGTGTCCATCACATCCCCCCCCCCCCCCCTCCCTCCTCCCAATGCCCCTCTGCCTCCACACACTGTACCTCCCCTTCTCTCTGTTATGTTCCTGACCTCCTCACAGTGTTCCTCTGATCCTCGCCCACACAATCTTTCTCTTCCTCCTCATAACGTCACACCTCCTCTGCACACTGTCCGTCATTCACACAATGCCTCTCTCCCTCCAGTAATGTGTCCCCTCCTCACAATACTCCCTCCTAATACTGCCCCTTTCTTACGGAGTCCCTCTCCCACTCTCCCTCCTCAAAATGTCTCTCTCCCTTCTCGCACTGCCCCTCTTCCCCCTCATTATATGTCCCTCCTCCTCCAGCTCCTCTTCCTCGCAATCTTCCTCCCAGCCCCACAAAAGATACTGGTCGATACTGTCTCTGGTGACATCAATTGACTATTATACCAATATGTATATTACCATATTTTGAGTTACAAAATAGACTCATATAGACTAACAACCAGATCACAGCGCGTTTGTCGCGTCGAAAAATACATGAAAATAATTATCACTGAAGGTGTACCAGTTCGTCCTGTGAGCCTTAGGAGCTACTCCCAATAGTCTCCTGGTGCCACACCATTTTACTCTTAGTTTTTTACCAAATTTTCAGCTCCGTGTAATTCTAACCCATGCCAGAACGATGGGTCATGTGTCAACCAAGACAACGGGTATAAATGCACCTGTTTTGGTGGTTATACAGGAGACAAGTGTCAAAGTAAGTAAAACCCCAGAAAAACTAGACGCACACTCATCTTTGTAAACTGCTTCAAACAGCCGGGTCTTATTGAAGAAGAGTTATCTCCGATTATAAAGCGATTAGAGGCTCTGGATTCGTGATACATCAAGAAAATTTTTCCAAAAACTGTCAAATTGCCGACATTGCAATCCCGTTTACCTTATTTGGAAGGTCACATATGGTAAGTATTTTTCCTCATATCTTATGGAATGAAGCAGAAAAATTCACCAAAGCATGCTGATCTTCGAGAAGCAGGCTAAACTTGCGCCCCGTAAACTTTATTTTTTTATTCACACTTAACATTTTTATGTCATTTTATTTCTTACCTTGTATTTACTGTTTATTGTTTACGCCCCCAATTTCTCCTTTTTAAATAATATTGTAGTTAAATAATATTGTAGTGTATAAGTTTCTGTTTGTTTTTATTGTGAACATTATATTGTAAAGCGCTATTGAGCTATAGGAAATAGCGCTATATAAATTGAACATTATTATTATTATTACTAAACCTGAAAAAAGATTTCAAGCTTCCAACAGGATTCGAACCCATGACCTCCGCGGGGGGAGGGCTGGTGCATTTTTATTTTGGTCACGTTTTTGGGAAACCCTCCCCTGACAAGATGCACGAAAAATGTTGGCCCTCTCAAATACAATGACATATTTATGGTGACCCTCCCCCATCATTCACTGGATATAGATATTGCAAAAATATAGACATTTTTATTTATTCTCTTGGGCGCGAAGCGCGCCGAAAATTTAGAACCCAACATGTGAAATTTTAATACTGCATGTTTGGGGGAACTTTGATATGCAGGGTGCAAAATCGGGAGTTTTAAGGATTGATTGGGGATAAACTATGGGGGCACGGGACCCCCTGACCCTATAAGCGCTACGGCCCTGTATTACCCTAACAATGTTTGCTTCAAAAATATAATGACCCTCCCTTTATCATTTGCACAAAATTTTTTGACCCTTCCTTTTCCACGTGCATGAAAATTAGAGGCCCTCCCCATTTTCGCACCAGCCCTCCCCCCTCTAATTTATGACCAGTCCCGAGACAACGATGTCCTTCTCTGTTTCAGTTCCTCCTCCACCGTGTAATTCTAACCCATGTCACAACGGGGGCACATGTGACAACCAAGCTAATAATGCCGGGTATACATGCACTTGTCGTCTTTGGTATTCAGGAAACAGGTGTGAATGTAAGTAACTATAGATAATTACACCCGTGAATCAATTTAGTTCCTATAGTGTTAGACCGACCAAAAAATATGGGAGATCTTCGGGCCTCAGAGCCATCATTTCCCTTTTACGTCCAAGAGTTTAATCAGGAATTTTTAAAGGAGCCTTTGTCAGCCGCCATTTTGACAGCATAGCAACATACCAAGTCGGAGGAAGGATCCATTTTCATTGGCTGCTGAGAATATAGAGCAATTTTCTCGATTGACTTTGGTAAATAAAATCTGAAACTTTGCTTTTAGATGTTCGAGATTTCTACACGTTATTTCTCTTCTTATTTCGAACAAAAACAATAACACAGGAGTGACTGACACGGACTCTTTTAACGATGTTTTCTCCAGTTCATTCTCAGCCGTGTATTTCGAACCCATATATTTCAGAACGGTGGCGCACGTACCAACCAAGGCAACAATGTCGAGTATACATGCACTTGTAATAATGGGTATATAGGAGGCATGTTTATTGAGAGTCTCCAAATAAACACATTTTCTAAACATAAGCAAGCTCTTTCCCAGCGGCTGTCCCTTCGCCTGGGAGTACGGCGGGAAAGGTAAGCGAAGGGAAAGGCGCTGAGAACGAGAGGTTGAAACTCCGGGGGGGGGGGGGGGGGGACTCCCATATTTTTTTGTCGGGGATGATCGTCGGAAATATTCAGTTTCACCCCTAAAAGATACCAAACATGGCGTGGCTCAAATAATTTGTTACCCTAAAAGCCCTAAAAGATGCGGCCTTATATGCCAAATAGGCCCGAAGGAGACAGGTAACAGGTAAAAGATACCCATCATGAAATTTCCGTGTTTGACTAAATTGCTGCCTTCTCATTTATCGTCTTCTCATCGAGTAATCACAGTTTTTTTAGAAACACCATCATGAGACAAAACAATTTGGACACCTATTTCGGCAAAAAGATACCAATCCCCCCCCCCTCCTCCGGGGGTTGAAACATTAGATGACGTCTGCCTCGTACCCGGGCGTCTCAGGTGTGTCAAAAAAGGTAAAAAAAAGCGGCGATCCGCGAAAGGTAAAATCTCGAAGCGCGCAATGCATCACGGGAAGGCTCAGTCGCTGTCGCAAAGGACCACGGGACTCCCAGTCGCTCTCGCCTTGAAAATCGCTAGAACGCGCCTGGTTACGAGGAAGAGATGACGTGTACCCTGGCAACGAAATGACACCAAGAGTGGATTACCAAGAGTTTCCATATTTACTATGTACGTCCGAATCACAGTCAGAAAAGTGTCTATTTTTAGAACTAGGATGCCCGCTAAAATTCGTCATCCACAGGGTTCCCACTTTCTCGCCACGCGAACAGTTGTGAGATCCAGCCTAAAAATAAATCGCAGATCAATGGAAAAACCGTTAAAATCGCAAAGATAAGGTAGGATATTCTCTATTTTGTTGTCCATTGGGTATACGAGCATTCGAGCCTGAGCATTCGAATACGAAAACTCAAATCTAGAAATAGACACTTTTCTGACTGTGATGTGGACAAATACAGTAGGGAAAGATTCTAACTCTTGTTAATCCACTCTTGATGACACCTACCCAATGTTGTGTAACCAAAAACGAACCCCCACCCGAACCCCCACCCCCTTTAAGCCCGAAGCCTTGATTTTTCACCCCAAATTACCCTTAGATTTTTTTTTTCAGTCATCGCAGGTGCAGGGTGGATTCTTGGACGCCGGTGATTCTAGAAAAACCCACTTGGCGCTCAAGGCAAAAAGTCACCCATATCTTCAAATAAGGACGTAACCTCAACTGGAACAAGTAACTGTCCAAAATATCAAAGTCCAAGCGAGCATGTAGTTAAAAACGGACCTGTTCCTCACGCCCTTATACAGCAAGATAACGGGCACACAACGGACCTATTCCTCACGCCATTGTACAGTAAGATGTTCACGGACATACAACGGATCTCTCCTCACGCCCTTATACAGCAAGATAACGGGCACACAACGGACCTATTCCTCACGCCATTGTACAGTAAGATGTTCACGGACACACAACGGACCTATTCCTCACGTCTTTATACAGCAAGATAACGGGCACACAACGGACCTATTCCTCACGTCTTTGTACAGTAAGATGTTCACGGACACACAACGGATCTCTCCTCACGCCCTTATACAGCAAGATAACGGGCACACAACGGACCTGTTCCTCACGTCTTTGTACAGTAAGATGTTCACGGACATACAACGGATCTCTCCTCACGCCCTTATACAGCAAGATAACGGGCACACAACGGACCTATTCCTCACGTCTTTATACAGCAAGATAACGGGCACACAACGGACCTATTCCTCACGTCTTTGTACAGTAAGATGTTCACGGACATACAACGGCTCTCTCCTCACGCCCTTATACAGCAAGATAACGGGCACACAACGGACCTATTCCTCACGTCTTTGCACAGAAAGATGTTCACGGACACACAACGGATCTCTCCTCACGCCCTTATACAGCAAAATAACCGGCACACAACGGACCTATTCCTCACGTCTTTGTACAGTAAGATGTTCACGGGCATACAACGGATCTCTCCTCACGCCCTTATACAGCAAGATAACGGGCACACAACGGACCTATTCCTCACGTCTTTGTACCGTAAGATATTCACGGGCATACAACGGATCTCTCCTCACGCCCTTATACAGCAAAATAACGGGCACATAACGGACCTATTCCTCACGTCTTTGTACAGAAAGATGTTCACGGACACACAACGGACCTGTTTCTCACGCCCTTATACAGCAAATTAACGGGCACACAACGGACCTATTCCTCACGCCATTGTACAGTAAGATGTTCACGGACATAAAACGGATCTCTCCTCACGCCCTTATACAGCAAAATAACGGGCACACAACGGACGTGTTCCTCACGTCTTTGTACGAGTAAGATATTCACGGGCATAAAACGGACCTGTTCCTCACGCCCTTATACAGCAAGATAACGGGCACACAACGGACCTATTCCTCACGCCATTGTACAGTAAGATGTTCACGGACATACAACGGATCTCTCCTCACGCCCTTATACAGTAAGATAACGGGCACACAACGGATCTCTCCTTACGCCCTTATACAGCAAGATAACGGACACACAACGGACCTGTTCCTCACGCCATTGTACAGTAAGATGTTCACGGGCACACAACGGATCTCTCCTCACGCCCTTATACAGCAAAGTAACGGGCACACAACGGACCTATTCCTCACGCCTTTGTACAGTAAGATGTTCACGGGCATACAACGGATCTCTCCTCACGCCCTTATACAGCAAGATAACGGGCACACAACGGACCTGTTCCTCACGCCTTTGTACAGTGAGATGTTCACGGACACACAACGGATCTCTCCTCACGCCCTTATACAGCAAGATAACGGACACACAACGGACCTGTTCCTCACGCCATTGTACAGTAAGATAAGCTATAATGTGGATGAATAAATGTCACCTGGGCGTTTTTGGGGTCTAAAATCTGCACTGCATCCTTACTGTTAATAGAACGACTAAAATCACACGAGTGGGTATTCTTGGTTTGGGCCTAAATTCCCTTCCTGGGGTTTTTCGATTCGCCCTTGAATATGTTTTTCTTATGTTATTCTCAGCATGAAGAATGGTTTCCCATTCATGAACCTCTCCGTCCCACCATCTCATTATTCTCATGCATGGATTTACTTATCCCATCGATGGGATGACGATTATTACCAGGGATGGGATTATGAATTCCCAATGTTGGGTCTGAGTAACAAAATTAAATCCCCATCCAAGGGTATAATTTTTGATGATTTTTCCAATTCCTTACCATGTGAAACTCATAAATTCCCACACGTGTGATTTATTTTCCTATCAATGGGATTGCCTTTCGGCATCGGGATTCACAAGGCCACATTTTCCCCTATCCATGGAATGCACGCAGCCGTGGGAATTTATGAAATTCCCATACATGGGAAAATAGTTCCCAAGGTTAGGTTTTTGCAGAAATTTCCTGTGGTATGTGACTATATTAGCTAGCATGCAGACTGTGATTAAATTTTCAGTGCATTTTTAGCGATTTACGACTTATTCGTGACTTCCGTGTTACTACCCTATGTAATAATCTTGTTTGTCTAAGAATTCGATAAATAATTTACAGAAACTCCACACCCCCTAGGACCAAGTTGACAGAAAACAAATTATAAATATTTAACAAGTTTCTCTTCTGTTGTTCGATTTTGATTTAAACTCAAAAGGAAAGAACAAATTACAAGACATCAATAATTCATCACGTCACTTTGTTGCAGTATTAAAAAACTAAGTAGAACTTGAAGAAGTATTTCATAAGAGCTCAATGCCGAGAGAAAAGTCAGATTGAGTAACTGCGCCATGAAGCAGGCGTGTATAAGGGCAAACGTTGTACTGGTCACCCTGTGTATGATTTTTCTATGTGCAGGTATGTGTATAATTCCCATTTGCCTTTATGATTTTAAAGTTACTCTAACACTATGTTCCAGAAGAAGAAAAAAAACTTTGACACATCAATATGTTGTGTTGTGTTTTCTTCCAAAAAGGATACAGTCTTGATGATGCAAAGGTCACAACATGCAAACAAAGACTTCTTTATAATTATGCAGTTGTGGACAACGTTGACAGAATTTTAATTTTAAATTTGTTAACAATGATTTTCGAAATCAGCCTATTCGAATTTTTGTAAAACAAGCAAAAAAAAAAAAAAACAGCAGATGTAACGTTATTGTTCCTTGGTGGCGGTAGCAGAGCCTTGCTGTACCTGAAGTATTGTGGCAATTCTTTGCCACGACTTTCATCTCTCGTTCTGAAGGATCTCCATCAGGCTAGAACAAAAGCCGGCGTGTTCTGTTGATTATTTTAGGCCAGGTTTTTGTGAGAACTAGCCGTGGGCCACTTTTTACAAGTACATAATTCTCTCATACAGATGGCTCTTGTCGTAACTTGATTTTGCCGCACCATTCCGTCATAAACGACTCGCAAGTCATCAAGCCGTCATAGCTGTGGAGGAAATAGTCAACAATGATGACGCCATCTTCGAGTCTCAGTTGAGATGTCGTGCACGAGTTGAGTGTGTCGCATTTAACCTTGAGAGTTTAGATATGAAACACAAGTGCTGGCTGCTAAAAAAAGATCAACATCAGAGTCCTAACGCCGCATTAATAAACGATCCGAAATCTGACTACTTTGAGTTGAAAGTGGGTATCAATCTTTTCTTCTTTGACATATCATTCGATTTGCACACGGAGAAACTATCCAGTTAGCCGTGAAAATCTACCGCCAAAACGTGATTCATTTATCTAAAAATATTTTCTACCAATTCATATCACGTTGGTCGGTCGGTCGGTTGATTGATTGGTTGGTTGGTTGTTTGGTTAGGTGGCTGGATGGTTAGTTGGTTTGTTTGTTGGATGGTTGGCTGGTATGTTCGTTGGTTGGTAGACTGGATGATTATGATTAGTTTGTTGGTAGTTGCTTAGTCGGCTGGTTGGTCGTTTTTTTTGTTTGGACAGTTGGTTGATTGTTCGGTCGGTTGGTTGGTAGGTGAGTTGATTGGTAGGTCGGTTGGTTGGTAGATAAGTTGGTTGGCTATTTGTATTTCGTCAGTGGGTACAACAAAGATGGAGGACGTCAAATGCTGGTGTCATCAGTTGTGATAAATTTCAGGAACGCTCCCTCTAACCGCATATGTCCCCACGTACAGCACAACCCTTGTAGAGGTGATCCGTGTTTACACAGTCTAACCGCACATGTCCCCACGTACAGCACAACCCTTGAAGAGGTGATCCGTGCCTACACAGTCTAACCGCACATGTCCCCATGTACAGCACAACCCTTGTAGAGGTGATCCGTGTTTACACAGTCTAACTGCACATGTCCCCACGTACAGCACAACCCTTGTAGAGGTGATCCGTGTTTACACAGTCTAACGGCACATGTCCCCATGTACAGCACAACCCTTGTAGAGGTGATCCGTGTTTACACAGTCTAACTGTATATGTCCCCACACACAGCACAACCCTTGTAGAGGTGATCCGTGCCTACACAGTCTAACCGCACATGTCCCCATGTACAGCACAACCCTTGTAGAGGTGATCCGTGCCTACACAGTCTAACCGCACATGTCCCCATGTACAGCACAACCCTTGTAGAGGTGATCCGTGTTTACACGGTCTAACCGCACATGTCCCCATGTACAGCACAACCCTTGTAGAGGTGATCCGTGTTTACACAGTCTAACCGCATATTTCCCCACGTACAGCACAACCCTTGTAGAGGTGATCCGTGTGTTTACACAGTCTAACCGCATATTTCCCATGTACAGCACAACCCTTGTAGAGGTGATCCGTGTTTACACAGTCTAACCGCACATGTCCCCACGTACGGCACAACCCTTGTAGAGGTGATCCGTGTTTACACAGTCTAACCGCACATGTCCCCATGTACAGCACAACCCTTGTAGAGGTGATCCGTGTTTACACAGTCTAACCGCACATGTCCCCATGTACAGCACAACCCTTGTAGAGGTGATCCGTGTTTACACAGTCTAACCGCGCATGTCCCCATGTACAGCACAACCCTTGTAGAGGTGATCCGTGTTTACACAGTCTAACCGCACATGTCCCCATGTACAGCACAACCCTTGTAGAGGTGATCCGTGTTTACACAGTCTAACCGCACATGTCCCCACGTACAGCACAACCCTTGTAGAGGTGATCCGTGTTTACACAGTCTAACCGCACATGTCCCCATGGACAGCACAACCCTTGTAGAGGTGATCCGTGTTTACACGGTCTAACCGCACATGTCCCCACGTACAGCACAACCCTTGTAGAGATGATCCGTGTTTCCACAATCTAACCGCACATGTCCCCATGTACAGCACAACCCTTGTAGAGGTGATCCGTGTTTACACAGTCTAACCGCACATGTCCCCACGTACAGCACAACCCTTGTAGAGGTGATCCGTGTTCACACAGTCTAACCATATATGTCCCCATGTACAGCACAACCCTTGTAGAGGTGATCCGTGTTTACACAGTCTAACCACACATGTCCCCACGTACAGCACAACCCTTGTAGAGGTGATCCGTGTTTACACAGTCTAACCGCACATGTCCCCACGTACAGCACAACCCTTGTAGAGGTGATCCGTGTTTACACAGTCTAACCATATATGTCCCCACGTACAGCACAACCCTTGTAGAGGTGATCCGTGTTTACACAGTCTAACCGCACATGTCCCCACGTACAGCACAACCCTTATAGAGGTGATCCGTGTTTACACAGTCTAACCGCACATGTCCCCACGTACAGCACAACCCTTGTAGAGGTGATCCGTGTTTACACAGTCTAACCGCACATGTCTCCACGTACAGCACAACCCTTGTAGAGGTGATCCGTGTTTACACAGTCTAACTGCATATTTTCCCATGTACAGCACAACCCTTGTAGAGGTGATCCGTGTTTACACAGTCTAACCGCATATGTCCCCACGTACAGCACAACCCTTGCAGAGGTAATCCGTGTTTACAGTCTAACCGTATATGTTCCCACGTACAGCACAACCCTTGTAGAGGTGATCCGTGTTTACACAGTCTAACCGCACATGTCCCCACGTAACAGCACAACCCTTGTAGAGGTGATCCGTGTTTACACAGTCTAACCGCACATGTCCCCACGTACAGCACAACCCTTGTAGAGGTGATCCGTGTTTCACAGTCTAACCGCATATGTCCCCACGTACAGCACAGCCCTTGTAGAGGTGATCCGTGTTTCACAGTCTAACCGCATATGTCCCCACGTACAGCACAACCCTTGTAGAGGTGATCCGTGTTTACACGGTCTAACCGCACATGTCCCCACGTACAGCACAACCCTTGTAGAGGTGATCCGTGTTTACACAGTCTAACCGTATATGTCCCCACGTACAGCACAACCCTTGTAGAGGTGATCCGTGTTTACACAGTCTAACCGCACATGTCCCCACGTACAGCACAACCCTTGTAGAGGTGATCCGTGTTTACACAGTCTAACCGCACATGTCCCCACGTACAGCACAACCCTTGTAGAGGTGATCCGTGTTTACACAGTCTAACTGCACGTGTCCCCACGTACAGCACAACCCTTGTAGAGATGATCCGTGTTTACACAGTCTAACCGCACATGTCCCCATGTACAGCACAACCCCTGTACAGATGATCCGTGTTTACACGGTGGCTCGTGTCAAGCTGGTTTTGGAGAGACGTCATTTCGATGTGTTTGCAATGAAACAGGATTCACCGGACTGACGTGTGAGCACGGTAAGAAACTCCTTCACTGACTATTGTTTCAATAACCCTTCCCGGCAACCCTTGCACATACGTTGTACGGGGAGTTACGCATGCGAGAACTTAGTTCCCGTTTTAGTCGTGACATTAAAATCGTCATTATTTACCTCGTTTCCTTTCGATTCACTGATACTTTTTGCTTCAGGGCTTTATCACTATGATATCTACAAAGGATTGCCCGTTGAGCTTATAAAGATACCATTCAGAAACGTTGCTATTTAACAATTATTCCTCTCGCCATCATGGCCTCTGAGTCAATAGCTTATTTGGTCATTTAGCCAAATCACATCTAGTAGGTCAATTTTATAGCCAAAAACGTTCTTCGGTTTGGCCGTTTGCCATTTTCTGACTTTCAAATCCGACACTTTTCGCTACTAGTAGACTATAACTTATAGCTAGTAGCTCATCCAATCAGAACGCATTGATAATAGACCACTACTGTGATTTGACTAAGTTAGAGTTAATTACCGAGATTCGAGGCAATAACCCCAATACATCCCAAGGGCCGTAGGCCCGAGGGATGTATTGGGGTTATTGCCGAGAATCGAGGTAATTAACGGACTTAGTTTACAGTTGACAAGGTTTTCAGAAAACAGGGACAAATGAAATGCATTCTTCTTATTGAATTTAACAGTTTTGAAAAGGAGTACAGTTTACAATTGAAAAAGATAGCGGATTCCAATAAGAACTATTGTTAGTTATTTAGCTGCTTTCACAGAAGTGGGTTCCCCAGAGAAACTTATTGCAATTAATTTTTACCATGCACAATAAAGTTGTGATGCTGAAGAAAATGAATGACAACTTTTATTCAACTATGATTGACAAAGGTTTCCAAACACGATTTACGTCTTTTGTTTTCGTACAACAGCCAGTCCAATCAATCAAGCGGCCTTTTGTAAAAGCGCGACTCATTAAAGCGCTGTTATTTTGGTCGGTACGTAGCTGCTTAAAGCTCCTCTCTGGTTGGATAATACAACAATACCCTATACCTCAACACAAAGAACGAGGATAATAGACTAGAGACAAAAGAACTCCTTTGTAGAACGAAAATAATAGAGACAAAAGCAACTACGTCCTTATTGGTTATTTTCATTTGTACCACGCCCTGACAGCTAACAGCTACTACAGATCAATTTGCATAACGTTGTGTCTAGCAAAACGGATGGAACTGATTCAAGATGGAGAAACTGAAGGCAAGTTTCAGGTATTTTGCGCTCGTTGGTTGCTCTCTACGATTAGATATGCAATTAACCTGGTCATGATTTTATCTGTATTTTCAGGTTTACGTCTTAAACACACTCTATGGGCAATGAGACCAAGCGAGTAGACTGGACAAACGCTTCTCAAGTGAAGGCGTTCTCGGAAATCGTGTTTTGTGGCGTTCAACGGGATTCGCATTAGGATATTAGGAGCAAATATTGGTTATAGACAGACAGTCAGCATAGATGCATAAACTGAGATTATTGGATGTTTTTTTCTCGGGGTAAGTGTATGGATTTGAATTCACTAGTTAAATGTTTGGGTTGATAATTGAATTAGTCATTGTGAAAGGGGCACTGTCATGGTCTTTCATGAATTTGGTCTAACTTGGGGTCATTTTAAGTAGCTTAAATGCAATCAAACTCCCTACAAATCAACAAAATAACGGTCTACGTTTTTTAACTAACCTTTCAGCTGCTAGATCAATACAAATTTGGAGTATTTTCGTGTATAATCGAGGGGATGGAATTGGATTGCTAATTGGCATTTTTGATTTTCGAACAGGCTGTGAACAAGTTTCTTTTTCTTTTTAAGACTAATTTGAAACAGAATATAGGTTCGGAGTTGTTTCTGTAGAACACTTGTCTTATTTTAAAACATTTTGATGAAACAAACGTGACAGTGCCCCTTGAAGTCTTGGTAAAAATGGCTTATTGTGTGGTTCCAGAAATTATCCATAGGAAGGATAATAGGAAAGGATATATTTTCCATACAAATACTGTATTTTTCTTCGGGAATTCCAGAGAGGTGGGGGGGGGGGGGGGGGGGGGGGGTCACTTTTCAACACTCTTCAGGGGGGGGGGGGGGATATTTTCTGGAACCACACATTATTGATTTACAGGTAAGTAAATGGCTTATTAGGATTAATAGGTAAATAACTAGATATTTACCTAGGAATCCATAATAAGCCATTTATTACCTATTAATCCATAATGAGCAATATATTTACCTAGAAATTCAATTCAATTCTATTGATCAACCCCAACCTTTCCCTGGAGAATTCAAATCCCTCCCCGACTTTTAGTTTGTTGAGAGCCATTATCCGAGTTAATTCCCTACGAATAACAATGGAAACCGCGTCAACTGTAAACTAATACTAGTTAACATATTGTATTAAGGACATTTCATAAAATAGACCTTGTTTTGTTATAACAGTTATTATTTGTTGTAGTTGTTATTGGACGTGTAGGAAAATATTTTTTGTCTTTTATGTTATTCTTGTCACGTCAGATGTGAACGAATGTGAAGGCAGCCATGATTGTAACAAGATCAACGGTACTTGCACCAACACAGTTGGAAGCTTTACATGTGCGTGTGAACCTGGCTTTGAAGGAGATGGGCGCAACTGTAATGATATAGACGAGTGTCGCCATGGTAACCACAAGTGTGACAAGGAAAATGGGATTTGTACCAACACAGTTGGAAGCTATACATGTGCGTGTAAACTGGCTTTGAAGGCGATGGGCGCAACTGTAAGGATATAGACGAGTGTCGCCATGGTAACCACAAGTGTGACAAGGAAAACGGTACTTGTACCAACACAGTTGGGAACTACACATGTGCGTGTAAACCTGGCTTTGAAGGAGATGGGCGCAACTGTAAGGATTTAGACGAGTGTCGCGATGGTAGCCACAAGTGTGACAAGGAAAACGGTACTTGTACCAACACAGTTGGGAACTACACATGTGCGTGTAACCCTGGCTTTGAAGGAGATGGACACAATTGTACTGGTGAGATTGATTGACGTGTGAACCCGACACGGTGTTTTTTACTTGAGTGTTACAATGAGGTATTTGTATTGCCGCCTGGTATTTTTGAGTGTGATTTATCTCCTGATTTTCCAAACAGCATCCACATCAATTTTACTCATCACTAAACTTATGTCTAGTGATAATGGGCAACGGTAATAATTGGTAAGGCTATGTCCTTCCTCCTCCTCACAGTGTTGCCCTTCCCCTCCCCCTAATTATATACATGCAATGCCCCCCCTCCCCCCCCCCCCCGCTTTCTCCTTTGATATCCCTACGACTCTTTCTCGGAAAGTCCTTCCCTTACTAGCCCAACAAAAAAAGGTGGATACTGTATCTGGTGATGTATTTTGAGTGTTATATCAATATATAAACTACCGTATTTTTAGTTTCTCCTTCGCCGTGTAATTCCAACCCATGTCAGAACGATGGGTCATGTGTCAGCGAAGGCAACAACGGGTATACATGCACTTGTGTTGGTGATTATGCAGGAGACAGGTGTCAAAGTAAGTACATGTTACCGGGCTCTTTTCGGGGGTTCTTGATTAACCAGTTGCGTTTTCAGTCTTTATTTCTTCTACTACCGTTCTCTAAAATCAGGCGAAATCCGCCGTCCTTATATGCGCTGGGACCAGACAAAAACCCATGGGGTAAAACAGATCCGGGAGAACTTGTCCAGCATGTGAAAAGAAAACGGGGAGAATTTAAAACTATTTAAAAGTGTTAGCCAATGAGCCGAAACTTTGAGACAGTTCTCAAACCTTGGGTTGTTACCTGTTCAAGCGATTTGACACGAAGATGCTTAATTAAGTAATCATTACAACGCATGCCTAGAACATTGCGCTACTACAAAGAAACTGCGCAAACTCTGAAGAGTGCGTTACTACAAGAATTTTCACTTCTTCATTAAATTGTAAAAATAAGTTTTCCCAAACCAAGAAGCTTAGATGTTCCACAAGCTCGTGTAGAGAAAATCAACTTGACTTCAAAGATAAAAACGTACGAGCTTGTCGAACATACCCATTTGTGCTGCGTAATCGGAATTATCCAAACCTCTTGATTTTGGGGTACAAAAGGTTGCGAGGCGGAGGGTCGTTCACAAACCGAACCTATCACCCAAATTTTGCAATGATCGTTTTTCATTTCCTATGTTTTGACTAATTTTAAGTGCGCTCATATAAAGCGAATGCCAAACATTTCTTAATTATAAAACAAAACCAAATAATAAACCCGCTATCTATTGAATATCAAAAATTGCCAAATCCCGTGACGCGTAACATTATATACATGCATTATATACATACATATATCATTATATACATGCAATGCCTCCCTCCCCCCCCCCCCCCCCCGCTTTCTCCTTTGATATCCCTACGACTCCTTCTCGGAAAGTTCTCCCCTTACTAGCCCAACAAAAAAAGGTGGATACTGTATCTGGTGATGTATTTTGAGTGTTATATCAATATATAAATTACCATATTTTAGTTTCTCCTTCGCCGTGTAATTCCAACCCATGTCAGAACGATGGGTCATGTGTCAGCGAAGGCAACGGGTATACATGCACTTGTGTTGGTGATTATGCAGGAGACAGGTGTCAAAGTAAGTACAACTAGACAAACTAGACGCACACTCATGTTTGTAAACTGCTTCTAGGGGCGTAGCTAGGCATTTTTCACTTTTAAGCCCGCTGTTCGACGCTGTCAGACTTTGTTGACATATGGTAACCAAAAATTTACCCCCATGTAAAAAGTAACTTTATGTGGACCCAATTCAATGCAACCGCCTTAGAACTGCCTCTCAGTTGCTACAAAACTTGAACTAATTCTTTTACCTTAGCCAATTGTCAAGCGATAAGGAGGCTCTGGATTCGCGACATATCAATTCCACACTTTTTTTTCCTTTCGATCTGAATACGTAATTTCAGAAATTCTAAAAATCACTAAATCTACTAAATCCACCCTAATTTGCTAAAGAGACAACAATGTCCTCCTCTGTTTCAGTCACTCCACCGTGTAATTCTAACCCATGTCAGAACGGTGGCGCATGTATCAACCAAGCCAATAATGCCGGGTTTACATGCAAGTGTGTTTTTATTTATACAGGAGACAGGTGTGAAAGTAAGTAAATCTAGATAATTACACCCGTGAATCAATTTAGTTCCTATAATTTTAGAAATACAAACAAACAAACATGACTGATATGATACCAATCTGTTTCGTAGCCTTTCGCGGTAGACGGTGATCAGGAAAAAGCACTTGCCACTCGGAACAGTGAAATGAGCCTCCCATATCTCCAAATCATGACTTAATTGCAACAAGCAACTGTCCAAAACATGACAACCGAAGGCAAATAGATCAGAATAGAAGCAAATAGACGCTACGTCGGGGCCAGGAAGTGCCAAAGCCCAAGCTTACAAGCCTTCCACGAGCATGCGGACCTCATCTGTTCTTCAAAACATCTGTTCCTCTCGCCCTTACAGTACCATATTCACGGGAACACAACGGATGTGTTCCTCGCGCCCTTGTACTGAAACTAACGAAATTCACTAAACTGTTAGCACCCAGAAAAGAAACGATCGATCGTTTTCAAATTCAATCTATCGGAATAATAACACTCGATCGAAATGAGCACATGACTAGCATTTCTTTTGTTTGATGTTAGAAATGTACAAAAACATGACCATTTCGATCAAGACTTGGCTCACAAACAATCGATCGAAATGGTCATGTGAGTTATTTCGGTAGTAAGATATTCACACGGACCTGTTTCGACCTGTTCCTCATGCCCTTGTACATATTCACACGAGCACGCAGTGGACCTGTTCCTCATGCCCTTGTACAGTAGCACTCGTTCGCATTGACCAAAATGATGGTCCCATTGTCTGTGAAACAATAGAACGACGCATAAATCTATTGTGATGTTCCTCGTTCATTGTTACACACACAATAGGTCGTCCTTTTGGTCAATGTGAACGAGTACTAACCGCACAAAGCGGACTTGTTTCGCAGATCAGAGCCGCCCATCTTTTCTTTACAGGGATGGGACATAATTTGTAACCATGGCAACTAACTATCGCGGGAATTAAAAATCTATAATGTAAAAAATAGTTCCATCTTCTCCTGTGCTTCGGAAGCCTAGGTGATCTCATATTATACACCACATATCCACGAGCTGGCGACAGCATAACTTTTATTTATTTTATTTCCTACTTATTTATGAATATATTTACAAAGATTGGCGTTTCATTTATTAGAAAGCACTTGAATATTAAGGTGGCCCAGTGGAACAATTTGGGCACGTGACCTCTCCTTTCGATCACTACACTTTCATCCTCGCACTAATTAAGAGAATTGACAGAACCTGGGAAGAGTCTGAACGAATCCAGCAAAATGACGTCACTATCTGCAGAAGAATTCCAACACACGTTATGTATTCATGGGCTTTCATCTCCATGAAGTGAAAATAAGTTGATCGAGAGCGTTTTCTTTTTCGACCAAAATTATGTGTGAATGTCATGCCCAAATTATACTATCGAGCCACCTTAAGTAAGAGGAAACGAGGAGCTCAGCCTGAAACCACGTGAGGACTGACAAGTTTAAGCTTTGAGTACATCTTTTTGTGTCTTGGGTGTCTTGGCTATTGGTGTCTTGGGAAATGAAAAGTGTGCTTCACGCGGTAGGCGTCTCGTATCCTTTGTATGTGTTTCCCGAGAGATCGCATTGTTTCCCGAGGCGTTGTATTGTTTTCCGAGGCGTCCGATACAAAAACCCAGGTACTCGCAACAAATGAGAACGAGGAAGGCGAGGAAAATAGGAAAAGAGGGCATCGCTATATCATAGCCCCCGAGGGTTTAACATCTGGGAATGGGAAGGTGTCCATTACTAGGAGTGACGATCTTTCACATTAGGACTGTCCACCAACACAGTAGATTATGTGCTATTTTTAGCATCGTACCAGCAGGAGTCCATTACTAGGAGTGACGATCTTTCACATTAGGATTGTCCGCCAACACTGTAGATTATGTGTTATTTTTAGCATCTTATTATCAGGAGTCCGTTACTAAGAGTGACGATCTTTCACATTAGACCGTCCACCAACACTGTAGATCATGTGCTATTTTTGCTATTTTATATCTAAAATTCTTCTACTGTGATAGTAGTAGCACTCTTAGTAATGCACTCATCTCGCATTCGCCAAAATGTGAAAGGCTGAGAAATTTGATATGCATTCTTAAGACTGTGTTTTCCACTAAACCAGCTTTCAGTCGGAGAAGACGAAAAGCTGGCTTTTTTGCCTCTGGATCCCTCCCCCTCGATTTGTCTCCAGACCGCGAGTGCCCCGTATTTTCTCCCGTGGGTTTGGATGTAAAAACAGCGTCACATAGCCTGCAAGAAGACTATTTTTCCACCCATCCTTCCCTTTCTCAAGAGACTCTTGATAACTTGCAATCGGGTATCCTGAGGATTTTGTATTACCTTCGTGTGCGCTTGAGGTCATGATATCAAAATTTTGCTGTTGACGTCTTTTCTTGGCCTCCATGGCGTCTAAGATGGGTTGACGTTTGCTCTGATACCGCAGCCGTAACTCCTCAATCTCCTTCTCCATTTCAAGGTCTAGCGTCTGCATGCGTCTCGTCAGCTCTTCGTAACTTGAATTTTTAGCTGCAATAACAACAACATCCATAAAGCCTTGGTAAATATGCCATTTGCGCTATGATGTGTTTGACTACAGCTACCAGAAACCTTTGCAAGGTGGCTTATTGTGTAGAAAATTAAGGCTATTATGTTCGTATCAGAGTTCGTACGCTTTCTGAATGACAAAAATCCAGGATTTTCCAAGGAAGTCTTTAGTTATTGTTCCAGGAGTTTTTGTTGGGTAGAAATGCCCCCTCCCCTCCCCCCCCCAAAAAAAGTCTGGAGGATGTCATAATTTGCAGCCCAAAATCAGATTCACGAAACTGACTGATTCAACCACATTTGAGTTGAGACATTTTTCCAGGACTTTCCAGGAAGGAAATGAAAATCCAGGATACTCCAGGACGCGTACAAACCCTGTCGTATTTACGAACGCATTTGTTGAATAAGAAACGGAAACTGAAAAGGATTCTGGTAGTTGTAGTTTCTAGTCAAATGATGTTATCATGCAAATGTCATATTCAGACCAGACCCAAATATTACATATTCTAATTACCTCCCTGCTATTTGTTTTTTAATTTTAATATACTTTTTTACAGAACAATAAAATACCTTTCAACAACAAATAAATATGTTATTTGCTGTTGAAAGTGAAAGTAATAGCTTTGGAAGCGTATTTTGGAAATTTCAGCTGCAGGGGATTGATACAGTCGAAGCTCTCTGTGCGACCGCTCTCGTAAGCGACCAGCTCCCATAACGACCATTTTCCCGAAACCCGTTTGAAATGTCACATAAACTCTGTTATTTCAAGCTCTCGTAAACGACCGCCTTATCGATGCGACCAGCTCCGTTAGCGACCACAATTTCAAATCACCAACAGACATTTTCTATTGTTCTTAAGCTCTCGTAAGCGATCACAGTACTTTTTTTCTTTAAAACATAAGTCCATCAACTTGATAAATATCTAAACTGATACATGCTGCACCGGTGAAATGCCATTTTCTATGTACATGTTTGCGGATATATATTCTTAGTTAAAGTCGGGAAATAAATCAAACTATTTTAAGCATTAGTATCACATGATATTTTCTAGATTTATTGTACTAAGCTCTCGTAAGTAGAAAGTAGAAAGCCGCTTTGTGGTCGCTTACGAGAGCCGTTCTCGTAAGCGACCAGCTCCGTTAACGACCGCAATTTTCAGTTCCCGAGGTGGTCGCTTACGAGAGCTTCGACTGTAGCACAGTTTTTGTTTCTTATTTTGTGAAGTTGTTTTCGTTGGCTAATGTCCAGCCCCTTCATCGACTCTTCTACGACTCTGAACGCAGGGGAAATACGACACAATTGTTTGGGGATGTGTTTATGGCTGTTTGATCGCTTGGTGGATCAGTAGGGTTTTTTTTTTCTTGTTTCTTTCAGGGGACCTGATACGTTTGTTAACCTGATTCCATCCACTACGGTAGTGTTCGTTGCCACTTCCTATCTTTGCGTCTGATCAACGTCACGCTTATCATGGCCTAAGCAAGGTTAAACGGGTACTCTGTGGAGAGTAGCCTGATTCTCATCCACTACGGTAGTGTTCGCTGTCACTTCCTATCTTCGCGTCTGATCAACGTCACGGGGTGGAAAATTCACTGGTTGAGAATCACGTAGAGAATATGGACCAATCACAACGAAGCTTTTATTTTCCTCCAACTACTATCGACCAATCATAATTGAGCTTATATAGCGCCAGATACAAGAGTTTCGCCGATTCAAATTGATGAGCGAATTTTTGCCTCTGTTTTTAGTGTTTTTCGAAAGCAACCACTCAGTAAACTAATAGAATATGGAAATCATCACAGGGAATTTCTACAGAAGCCCATCCATGGGAAAAGATGAATTTCCCAAGGCACACGCACGGGAAGTGTTCGGAATTCACATGGATTCCTATTCTTCTACCATGGGAATTTCAGCTTTTACCATGGATCGACATGGATGAGTTTATGCAGAAATTCCCTGTGCATATCTTCACCTAGTCGTCTGAGAAGGAAAGGAGCGATTTGAACGGAAGAAAGACAATATTTCTCGGCAATTTGACCTAGAAGAACACTTGATCCCGTGACCTTGATCAGGAAAGTGGATAGGAAGTGGCAACGAACTCTACCGTAGCGGATGAGGATCAGGTTATATGTTTATCGGGTAGATAAAGCCTGGAATCCTTCCCTGTTGTGAGTGGGCCGTTGCATTTCACTTTCATGTCCTATCGTTAGAAGTACCCTCGATGAGTCCGTGTGCTCTTAGGATGAATGGTATTAAAGAGCCCGTGTCAGCCACTCCTTTGTTATTGTTTTCGTTTGATATTAGAAGACGAATTTCGTGTAGAAATCTCTTCATAAACATCTAAAAACATGAAAGTTTCATATTTGATTTACCAAATTCAATCGAGAACATTGCTCCTTAAATCTTTAAATCAGCCGATTGAAATGGATGCTTTCTTCGACTTGGTATGTTGCTATGCCGTCAAAATGGCGGCTGACACAGGCTCTTAATATTGTTTAAATAAAAAAGTACTTACAAATTGGAAATCAGGTGGACCAGTCTTCCTCATCCTGAAGGGGTCCAGGTACCCTTGACGAGACCAGGCGAATCCTCATCCGTACCATTCCCTTGGGGAGAAACCCCCACTTCCTCCCCCGCTACTGCCCCCACTACCCCTCCCTCCTACGTCGTATATCCGATCAAAATGATCCATGAAAGATGGTCGATAGCTATCTTTTGTATCCGAGTCAATTCCTGAAAGTGAAATCATATTACGCCAATTAAAAACATAACACACACTAACACGTGAGCAACATGAAAGCTGAATCCCTTTCTCTGACTCGGTATTTTGCTAGGCTTACAAAATGGCGTCTGACTGACACATTTAATTAGTGTGTGCGAGAATCTAATGCAGCATTTTCCCATGAGAATGTTTTGGCGGGACGAAAAACAGCTTATCACTTACATTCGTACCTTTCAAAAAACACCAAAACCAAGTCGAAAGTTTTTTTTACTTTTTAGTAACAAACACTTTTGACCGCTTCGTCAACAAATTGCTTGAAGTTCTAAAACAACCTGTCTTAAGTTGTTGGTGTTTACATTCAACATTTAGCACCCCCTTCCTGACTTGGGTGAGCTCTGGTCCCCCCTGTCTAGGTTGTTTTCATTATAACATACGTTTCATAGTAGAATCATCGTCCCCATCACTATTAATAACCATAGTCCCCAGGTCTGACTCAATCATGTCACCCCCCCCCCCCCTGACTAGGTTGTTTTCATTATAACATACGTTTCATAGTAGAATCATCGTCCCCATCACTATTAATAACCATGGTCCCCAGGTCTGACTCGATCATAGTACCCGCTTCGCTATTGACTACCATGGTCCCTTGCCCCTCCATGTCTGAGTTGACCACCATCGTGTTATTATCGGGTGTTGTATCAACACCAACTTTGACGAGAGTACCCGAATCCATCTGATCTTCTTCTTCCTCCTCTTCTTCCTGCCAAACAGAAGATAAGAAAACAGAGTTTTCGATCATTGTGGATCAAACGACAAGTATGACAAGACAGATTTTGACAGTCTAAAGGTGTCCGTATTACATGGCAGAGATTTAGCATTTGGGCCTCAGATTATGGACACATTCTTTCTACGTATCGACCTTTTATAAGCTGGTGTAGGGCCTCGATTCGGAGATTCATGAGATAAGGGACCGTTCATTTTTTATCAGGGAGGGGGGGCTGGTGGAAATGAGGGGGGGGGTCACCCAAAAGAATACGGCCTCAAAGGGGGGTCACCAAAAAATTACGCCACTAACGGGGGGGTCACCCAAAAAAATACAAGCACATAACAGGGAGGAAACGAAAAGTTTGTATTTTTTACAGCATGCAATATGTTGTTACATGTTTCAACTCGCTTATATGTTTCTAATTTCACTCAATACTTAATAAAAATTCGGCGCGCTTCGCGCGCCTGCAGAATTTAACATATAATATGCACTAATAGGCCTGCCGGGCAGTCTCTATGTTTGAAAGAACACAACTTAGGTAAGCGTGAGTTCAAAGTTTAGTCATTTGGGCGGCGCTTCAAGCACATGAATAATAATAATTTCTTCATTTGCGGAGCGCATGAAAAATATTACCTAAAGGCTCAGGAGCCCTTCACTAGGAGCTTTCATCTAACCTATATAATTAGCGTATTTCCTGCGCTCCTGACAGGCTTTGTTTACTATACACAAAAAACCATCTACCCTTTTTCTGAGGCTTGATGAAATGCGGTTATCAAAAGTTGGGCGCGCTTCGCGCGCAAAGATTATGTGACCCCCTCTTTATGTAAAAATGTCTTCTACTAGGTCAAATAGGGGACCTGAGGTGGGTGTCACGAAAATGTTTAATAGTTCTGAGGGGGGATCGATTCCTTAGCTTTGACAGAAGCAAGAAAAACGTTAAGAAGAATGAGACTGCATCACTTAGGCAAGAGTCTATCTTACAGGGCAAGCATTTATAGGGGGGGGGGGGGCACCAGAAAAAATACATTGGATTTTGGGGGGCCACCTAAAAAAATACGGACATGAAAGGGGGGGCCACCCAAAAAAATACAGGGTCTCCCCTCATTTTCACCAGCCCCCCCTCCCTGATAAAAAATGAACGGTCCCTAAATCCTTTGCATATACGATTTTGTCGGTCTGGTAAGGACGTTCAGCTGGTGAGTGGTCAGTGGCGCCGTTGTCACGCAGCGCTAATTCAGCCAACGAGCTTCAAGCCTGAGTCTGCTTCCAATTTACAACAACAAAAATATAAGCGTGAAGGAGGTTTCGATATGCTATCTTAATAGTCCTTCACTGTTCCTGGCTTTATTGTGATTCAAACTGGAATTCCAGCCTGAAGTCGAGTCCACCGTTGACCAAACAATACATTGGTCAACGGTGGACTCGACTTCAGGCTGGAATTCCAACTCACAATAAAGCGAGGAACAGTGAAAAGTACTACTTGAATAGATTTTTGACATTTTATTCCTTCCTTTTCTCGACATTAAATGATTCGTTTGAGAAGCTATAGCAAACACTCGACAGTATTTTTCATCAGGACTTCAAACACCTTCACGTCACCTTTGTTATATTAGTTCTGCATATACACTCGTACACTCGGTCGAGTGAGAAAAATTGTAACCACCCAAAGGAATCATCACATGATCTGAATTGGGTGGCAACAAGATGTAAACACCGTTAGCCGATTCGGTCTATTGTTTCAACATACTTCTCAGTGTTAGGAAATACTGATGAAACAGGCTGTCTCGTGTTTGATATATTAACCACCTTCCTGTGTTTGGAATTACTGATGAAACACTTGTCTCGTGTTTGATATATTAACCACCTTCCTGTGTTTGGAATTACTGATGAAACACTTTGTCTCGTGTTTGATATACTACTTCTCAGTGTTTGTAAATCCTGATGAAACACTTTGTCTCGTGTTTGATATACTACTTCTCAGTGTTTGTAAATCCTGATGAAACACTTTGTCTCGTGTTTGATATACTACTTCTCAGTGATTGGAAATCCTGATGAAACACTTTGTCTCGTGTTTGATATACTACTTCTCAGTGATTGGAAATCCTGATGAAACACTTTGTCTCGTGTTTGATATACTACTTCTCAGTGATTGGAAATCCTGATAAAACACTTTGTCTCGTGTTTGATATACTACTTCTCCGTGTTTGGAAATCCTGATGAAACACTTTGTCTCGTGTTTGATATACTACTTCTCAGTGTTTGTAAATCCTGATGAAACACTTTGTCTCGTGTTTGATATACTACTTCTCAGTGTTTGGAATCCTGATGAAACACTTTGTCTCGTGTTTGATATACTACTTCTCAGTGTTTGGAAATCCTGATGAAACACTTTGTCTCGTGTTTGATATACTACTTCTCAGTGTTTGTAAATCCTGATGAAACAGGCTGTCTCGTGTTTGATATATTACTAAAAAGGTGCCCACCTCGTTCAGATCTTCTCTCGCGTTCTCCTCCTCCATTATCGTCAACGCTTCTTGTATCATGTTACTCAGCACACTAACTTGTTTTGCCCCTTGGATGAACGAATGCTAAACAACAAAACAACAGTACGCGAAAAAAGTTGTCGTCAACAATAAACTAGTTTTGCAATCATTGTGTCACGAGTGGGAAAATAAATCTCGATATTTTCACTCAAATTGAAATGGTGCATGGGACCGAGAATGCATAAAATAGTTTGGAATAAAAGTTTATATTGTTTTGCCTTTTAGTCTGAGGAGGTAAGAAGTGTGTGCTTTGTTTCCCGTAATTTTGTAAAGTTCAAGTACTTTTCCCTGGAATGTCAGGGAAGTTGTCGCAATGGCTAAAGGGCGTAGCCAACCACTCCTTTGTTCTTGTTTACATGATATCAGAAGACGATTGCATGTAAAAATCTAGAAATAATCATCTGCAAACAAAAATAACGTTGCATCGCGACCCGCGTTTTCAAAACATCGATTTGTTTTTTACTTTGCTGTTCCGCCAGTCAAATCTTATGAGCCAATCAGATTCTTGCCCTGTTTCTCCTAGTGCCCGGCTTTCCGTCGCGACGTTGTCTGGTTTTAGTTCAGAGGGAAGCCAGTTGACTGTACTAGGCGAAACAGGGCAAGGGTTTCATTGGCTCAGATAGTTTGATTGGCGGAATAGAAAGTCAGAAAGTCAAAGCGATCCAACGGCTTTAGCTGTGATGTTCGAGTGACTGAATGCAATATAAATTAGAAAATAACACCTATGTTGTATTGTGAATGTGCGCATTCTGATTGGTTAAAAAGCGTGTTTGTAAGAGACCTGAGAAACACGATTGTCACGCAATGCTGTCGCGCGTGTGTATGTTATTTTCTAAAAGCAATAAAAATACTTTCTGCGTGCTCTCTGGTTTCTTACAAACACTCGGGGAATGTTGGTCGAACTGATAAAACTTGAAAGACACTCGCCTTCGGCTCGTGTCTTTCAAGTTTTGATCAGTTCTCCCAACATCCCCCTCGTGTTTGTAAGAAAGCAGAGAGCACGCGGAAAGTACTTTTATTGCTTAATTATTGACAACACTAGTAAATCGCGCGCTCTGATTGGTCGAGAGCCATGTTGCTATAAGAGTACAGATGCACAGTTGACAAAAATCCGTTTGTTGTTGTATAAAACAAATAGATCTCGTTTTTGTGCGTATGTACTGTAATATATACACAGAAGACGTCACAGAATGTCATGAACAACAATCACGCAACTTGACTGCGTCTCGTTGCGTACGTTTTTGTTCATGACATTCTGTGACGTCATCTGTGTATCTATTACAGTACACACGCACGCAAAACGAGATCTATTTGTTAACACACTAAAACACTCTAAATCAGTCGATGGATGCTTTTTTCAACTCGGTACGTTGCTAGGCTGACAATGGCGGTTGCCAGAGGCAGCAGAGTGCACGCTTTTTAAGCAAATTGTTCGACAAATATTCCTCATTTACTGACATTACGAAGCGCGCGCGTGCGTTATGACTTGAATCGTCCATTTTCTTCGCTTCTTTCTCCTGCCAAAAAGGAACACATTTTACTAAGCGGAAGTCGTTACATGAGCCCGTGTAATTATGCCGACTTGGTTTATAGAGAGATGAGGAGTACCTGTAATAATTGAGTTGCTGTGGCTCTATCTTCAGGATTCTTTATTAAACATTTCGATATAAAGTCCTTAAATTCCTCAGACCAGTTATCCGGGATCCCAAAGGACGGCGGTGGTTTGGTTGGTATCATGAATATTGCCTGCATTGAGAAAACAGAATTGGCAGTTTTCATGATGTTGTGCATGCAACGTAAATAAGATGAGAACAATGCTTTCTGTATTGAATAACAAGAGCCGTCTTCGACAGAACGAGTCGGAATGGCTCAAGGGTATTGTTCTCACGGTCAATTACCAGTTACTATAGCACCCGCGACATTGCAACCATATGGTTGCCAATGGCGACTAGATTTATGCTTGGTAAGTAAAAATTCAACATAGTCACCAAATGACGACTAACTTTTCCAGTCTGTAAGTTTTTTAAAACTTTCCTTCTTGATTGTTTCAGGAGAAAAAAATGGGGACCAGATTTTTATGATGGCGAACAAGCGTCACTACTTGGTGACTAGATTTTTATTTTTATATTTTCTGTGCATGCCACAACGTCAAAACAGGGCTTGAAATTAAGAAATAATCATGGTCGTATTTTACGCCTTGTACCAAAATTATAGGTGTAATTTATCAAAAATCTAGGCGTAAATCTAGTTGGACAACACTGTAGGAACTGATAACACAGTAGTTATTTTACGCCTAAGTCAAAAAAGTAAAAGGAATTTTTTTAGGCGTATTTACGCCTGTATCGGGCGCAATTTCAAGCCCCGCAAAATCAGCCAATCAGTGAAGGCCCTCAAATGACTGTCACCAGAGCCTTCCCTGTGAGGTAAGGAGCATGGGAGCTCTGAATGGAAAAATCCTAGAAATATCCAAAGCTTCCCTTACTCTCATAGGATGAATATCAGCATATGGTGGTTTCCCTTCAGCCATCTCTATTGCCGTGATTCCAAGTGACCAGATATCAGCAAGACAATCATATCCAACTTCCTGTAAGTGGCGGAGGAAAGGTGTTAATGGAGCCAAACAAACAAAGGGCAACCAATTAAACAGTATGGATGCTGATGTTCAAGTTGGCTGGCACTACCGAAAATTCTCTTTGAAAAAGATAAAAGAATAAAAAATATATAGATAGTGCAAGAAAGTGAAATGAGTGACGTGCAAGTCACATAGGAGGCTATCGAAGTAGACACAGACAAATTCCAGGATTTTCCTTATTGAACTGATCTACTGCATTTTACATGCTTTGATGATGTCATAATTTGCAGCCAAAATCAGATTCACAGAACTGACATATTTTCCAGGAGTTTTCCAGGATTTCCCTTAACATTCGACCAGGACATTCCAGGAAGGAACTGAAAATCCAGGAAGGAACTGAAAATCCAGGATATTCCAGGACACGTAAGAACCCTGATGTACATGTAGACTGGCTACCCATGAAGCCCCTGCTTGGTATTTTTAGGATATTAGTGAAAGGAAGCCATTTTAAAGGTGGAGTATATTTTTAGAGAATTCCGTTACTGACCTGGATAACCTCTGGTGCCATCCAAAATGGAGTTCCTATTACAGTGTTTCTCTTGGCCATGGTATCCTGGAAATCAGACAAATATCATATGGTATGATAGATTATAGATCATTACATCATGCAGAAATGTGGATACAAATTGCAGCTAGACATTCTGGTGAGAAAAGGGAGCATGTTTAAACAGACAGGGAGATATGATATGATCATTCTAAGAGAGGATAAGGGCTACAGAAAGATACTCCCCCAAACCCCAACCCTTCAAAGGGGAGAATTTGGGAATTATAGGTATTATCTTTACTCCAGCTGTTATTCACTCCAAAGGTGACTTGCAAATCTTTAAATGGTTTAAATCTCAATTCTTGGGCAGTACAGTGCATTTGTATCATCACTACCTTGCTTATAAAAGACGTTTCCACCTGGTGGATTTGGTACCAATAACTTACAGTAAGTTGCCCAGCAACTCCAAAATCTGCCAACTTGGCATGACCCTCAGTATTTAGTAGAATATTACCAGCTTTGATATCTCTGCAAGTACAACAAGAAACAAATAAAGTTAATATTATCCAATTCTTATGAAATTTTATTGTTTATCATTGGTGTGAAGAAGTGTAGCCCTAAAAGATATACTGTACCAAGTTATTCAAAGAATAATTTCACTGTTCATTTGTGGAACAATTTATCAGAGGTGTTTTAATATGTAAGCAAAAAATAATTAAAGTGCATATCACTCCTGAAAAGAGCAAAATGGGACAAATAGCATAAGACATAAGTAGTAACTTACCGAAAACTGTTTTCGATTTCATTGAAAAGTGAATATTTTACAGATTTTTTAATTATTTCCTTCGACGAAGACGGCTACGCTGAAAAGGGCCTGGGTCGAATGACGTGGCGAGAGGTATTGTTCTCTTATAGTGTTGAAAAAACATTTCAAGCATCCAAAATATGAAATAATTTACATCTATAACGTAGATGTTGACAAGCCGTATCAAAATGAGTTTCTCTTATGCATCCGTGGAAAATTATACATTGTAGTGCACTTCTCTTGAATCTACATTTGAGTGACAGCTGAAAACAATACCTCTGGACACGTCAGAAGAAAGCTCGACCCGGTACTCCCATTATCAGCCTGTTAGCGACAGGGTGACAGAAAGAGCAAAATCGGCTACTTTTGGCTGCATGTACTGAGCTCGGGTTTTATCCAAATGGCACGTATCATACATCAATTTGAAGCTTGAAACGGGTAGAATTCGTCCCATTTTGCTCTTTTCAGGGTGATATGCACTTTAAGCTAAGTACACAATATACTTGCCTGTGAATTTTCCTTCTTAAATGAAGGTATTCTAAGCCTTTTAACGTGTATTTCATCACACACTTTATTTCTTCTTCTGTTAACTGTAAAGTATGCATCAAAGAACAAACATGGTAGCAATGTAAAATGCAAGATAGGGTGTGAGGTATCATTAATTGTCATTGGGCACTAAGCCTGCGAGCTGGCCCTCCAGTGTTTTTTTTTAGATATTTTGTTTTTCAGGGTTCAGGATACCTGTGTCATGCAAGCGCAACACAGGTATCCTGAAGCCCGAAAAACAAACTATTTGAAATTACCCACTGGAGAGCCGGCTCACAGGCTATTGAGCAATGCACCCCCCTGCTGTTGATGACCTCAGTATAGGATTCAGGGTGGGGTGGGGTGGTTTTTCGTAGAAGAGCTTAGAATTCTGAATTGTGTACCTCACTACAAGTGAGTGCCATAGATCTCTTTCTCTTGGGCATAATGTTGTCCCATTTCAGATCATGTGACAACGAAGGATACCATACACATGTATGAATATGGCAGCAACTCAAACAAAGAAGATTATTCAAATGAATCAGGGGCGGATACAGGGGGGTGGATTGGGTGGATATCCACCCCCCTTTTTAGATAGGTATAATGTATTAGATATTAGATAGGTTAGGCGGCGGGATACAGCAAACCATTTTCACATCATTTTTGTAAGAACGTTGTCTGTCCTCACTTTAAGCCCCCCCCCAAAAAAAAAATAATAAAAATATAAATAAATATAATAAAAAATATATGATCCGCCTCCTCCTATCCACTTCCCTTTTTTAAAATCCTGGATCCGCCCCTGTGAATGCCATGTGATATGAAATAGGACAACATTATGCCATTATGAAAGAGGTCTATTCCAGGAGGGGTCAACATAAATTCCAGTTGGTTGTGAAGACACCTGAAGGGGAGGGACAATTTGCAAGGTTGGTGAAGCTTGGGGCCGTTACTGTACATTTAGAACACTTAGGTTTCATAATAAAAGTAATCAAGTTTCTCCAAAGAAAAGGACAATGAAAATTGAAGGTTCACATTGCATGGAACATGAAAAGCAACAAGGGTTATAGGTTGTTTGCCCATGCATGTACCATTGTGTCTAAGCTGAGCATAGCCTACTGGAACACAAGTACTCTGGTATGTACAGTACAGTGTAAAACTGTCTGTCCACAAAATCACATGTTTTATGTAAAAGGATTACATACAGTTTTATTTCTGATCTTCATCAGATCTGACACAGATCCGGCTCCACAATATTCCATGACAATCTGCAAATGGGACAAATATTTTTATAGGAACCACCATTATCATCATATATAATATAGCTATGATATAACGTGCGCTCGTGATTTCACAACGTTCTCGTGTCTCTCCAAACATCACGCATGCTCTATTGCACCAATAAAGTCATAGAAAGTTATGCTCTAATGCTTAATTATACATGACACCCCATTTATAATCACGAGTTCTTAAAAATAAAACAATTTTATATTCTTAACAGATTTCTCTACTCTATTATGACGCTTGTTTTGTTTTTCATTTTTACAATGTTCAGTGTGATATGTAAATAAAGATATTTGCTGTTGTTTGTTGTTGATCAAATAGTAAAATAGGATTTATTATACAGGACTAAAAAAAGTGCTCAGGTTATTTGGATAATTTGGAAGGAAAATTGTCCCTTGAGATATATGGCCAGCTAGAAAAAAGGAATGACCACACTAAAATCAATTATGGGTAGTCTCCATGTCTGCTAACCTTCCAACCATTATTTTTTAGCCCTGCAGTAGCTTACCCATAGATCTGTATTTTTGAAGTAGCTTCCATAGTACTTGACCACATATGGGCTGTATTTTATAAGGAGAAACAAAGATTTTTAGTTTATACCAGACTGACTGTAGACTGCTCAGTCCAATAACTGATGCCAGCGATTCCCAGCTATGAACTTGGTTCCATAAAATATCCTTCCCCCCCCACGGAAGGGTGTTGAAAAGTGACCCCCACCCCTCTGTAATTTCCAAAGAAAATACAGTATTTGTATGGAAAAAATAGGTAAACTGACCCCTCCACCCCTTTGGGATTTCCAATCCCTTCTGTGGGGGAGGTGGGGGGGGGGGGGGGGGAGACCTTCCTGGAATCACACAACTATCAAAATACAAAATACACATGTATATTTTTCATATTCAATTAGTACAAATGAATGCAGAATTTGACAACAACATGTCCAGCCTTCCCAACTCAACCTCCTCTCCCTCCGTCCCCTTCTTATCTCACTCCATAATTACAATATGGAGGTCAATGAACTTTGACAAGGTTTTTCCTTTTTTGAAACAAAGGCCTTGGAGAAAAAAAATATCTAAAGTTGAAAAGAGCACCTTAAAGAATGCCTGTCGGCTGTCATGCACCGCGGCCGTGGTAAACAAACAAATAAATAATAATAGATTTATATAGCGCCATATACATTAACTGCTCTATGGCGCTTTACAATGCTACAATTAAAAAATAACAATCTATAATAATAATAATCTATAAAAATGCTTGTTTAAAAAGATGAGTTTTTAGGCGCGTATTAAAAATTAAAAGAGAACTGCTTCTCCTTATGTCAATGGGCAGGGCATTCCATAGCTTAGGGGCTATCACAAACAAACCAAATGTACAAGGCATTCCTCACTTTGCCCTGTTCTGTTGTGCGCAAACTCAAAGAATGTTCACAATTGGCAGTCAGTGCATACAGCATGAAGCATGTCTAAATGCACCAAGAAAATGATGAACTTCAAACTCTCAAAAGCAGCTCCAAAGTTTTTGTATAATACGGAAATTGATACCATGGCCACGTTGCATGACGGTCGGCAGACATGGTCAGATACAGCAGATAGATGTTGCTATGAGCTGGATAAAGGTTGTTGTTATGCAGCTCCTGAATATAATTTCTACATTTTTATACCTTTTATATTTTTATTGAATATAATTTCTACAGTTTTATAGCTTTTATATTTTTATATCAAAATTACATGTATCAATTTTACAGCGTATACAAGTATATTTTATGATATATTTTTTATATTTTTGTTTTCTCACTCAAGGTGATATTGACACATTAATAAAGTTGATTGATTGATTGTGAGTTTGCAAAGTTTGAGAGTCATTCTATTAAACATGCACAAATGGCTTGGCAAACCCATTCAAACTAATATAAATTTACAAACTTTGACAAGCCTTTATTTTTTTTTGCATCTTGTAAAGGTTTTGCTCTGATACTCTGCAGTTTCACTAATTTGAGGTGATCTTTCCAGTTGTTTTGATGGATTTTCTTTCTTTGCCCTAAATTATAAATATAAAAAGCTTTGACAAGGCTATTCCAAGCAGACATGACTATATCTTTCAGTTAGGTTCAACAGAAAAATGTCAAAATATGCAATATAATCAAGAGATATAGGAGTTATATTAGACTGCATAACAAAATGACCTAGAAGGTGTCCCAGCAACTGGGGAAATAACATCCAATGCTGTTATTATAATTGAATAATGATTATAAGAATACACATTATGATTAAATAGTTATAATTAAACCAACATAATTTCATGTTGGGGACACTGCTTATAACCCTATATGCTTAACCTATGTGTATGAATGTCATCATTACACATTACTTGAATAGAATAACCCATGTTTACAAGGGTTAAAACATACAATACAACTAAACATGCACCTACAGTAGCTGGATTACTGACAAAATTTTATTTTGCAAATAATATTTCTTTCACTAATATAAGTTTAAGCTTACATGTAATCTTAACGTAATAAACTAACTGACATGTATACCAACATTTTTGTTGCTATAATTTCAGTAAAGCTGAGTAATAAGTAAACTTTTGTAATACTTACCTATCACATTGCTGCATCATACTAATTTCCTTGATGATCTCTTGTAAATCTGTGTCTACGGGGACTTGTTTGATGGCTACAACTTGGCCTGTCTCCTTGTGCATTGCCTTGAATACCGACCCATAAGAGCTGGATAAAAGTAGAAACCAAAATACATCGCTCACACATTCAGGAACAATAGCATCTCGACTTAAATTCAGGGTGGATTTAGCGGCTAATTATGAGTAACAAATGGACAGAAATAGGTATAACAAGCAAATTATCCTTTCACACCCTCCAGTCAAACACACAGTCATTCGACTTTGACAAGTTGGAGTTTTGAATTAACAATTCATACCCCTCTCCTAGCTTCTCCAAAACGTCGAAAACCTCCTCTGGGGGGCGTGTAAGGCTTTCCTCGCTGAGCTTTCGCAGTTCATTGCTGAAGAAGGAAGAAATTGTAAGCATTATGAGCAGCAATTTGGAATAATGTTGAGTTGATCACTTGAGTGAAACAAGGCCGCAAATCGAGATCTAGCTAAAAGGTGCCTTTCTTACCCTTTAGATGACATCTTGGAATAAAGGTGGAAAGATCGGATGGTATTTACTAGGGCATCGGGTAGTTTTCACGTAAATTCCATCAGATCAAATAAAGTTGAAAAGGAAGACAAGATCTGTTTCGCATTTCGAAAGCTTTTCCACAACAAGCTCCGGTGAGGATGAGCCTGCTGTACTATGGACAGCAGCTGTCCCCATGAGGGATAATGGGATTATGGGTAAATACCAGAACACAGGAAGACCAACCTTCCTTCGTTGTGTGAAAAGTGGGAAAAGCGGACCAAACAACAGCACTTTCGATATAAATAGTTTTGCGGGATGGTTGCCCGATATCTATCACTTCGATTTTCTCCGAATCCGACACAATAGTGTTGTGTTGAAGTTGAAGTTATAGTGTTGTGATTTTAGTTAGGGTCTTTCACGCTCTTCAGAATCTCCACTGTTTTCTTTTCATGTTATCTAACTCGCAGCAGGGGCCTTGCACATTTTTCGCCAATTGACCCGAGTATTTATTTATTAAATCCCAGACTGAACAGAAATATTGAAACTATTTTAAAGCAAAAATCTTTGGTGCAAATGTGATGTTCATCCAATGTGACAGAACGACTAAGATGGTATACAAACACCAATAGAAATATATTCGAATATTGACAGACAATAGTATTTAAGAAGCGGAGAGTATATAACAGTAGGCATCCTTAGATGTTCTTTCAGGGGATTAATGGTCTTTTGTTCACGGAAAATAAAATCAGACGAGATGACGTGTGTGCGCATGCGCAAACGGAAACTAAAAGAGAAACTCATTCTCGTGTCATTTTAATGGCTACTATTGAATTATAATGAATAAAATATGCCAAACGACAACGGTGACAAATATTTTGCATTACCGTTAGATAAGCTTATTTAAACAAACCAACAAAATGTCCCACATGGATCTCTTACACACTAACGGTACAAGGGGCGTCCTTATATGGTCTGGTGGCCGGGCGTTCTCTCACCCATAGGTATCTAGCTACTGAGCAATTCAATACCAGGATAGCGACTGTCAGGGCCGAAATCTCTGGCGTGGGCGTAAGAACCGTACGGTCGCCATACGACGCTTCAGCTTTTGTCTGGATGTATGGTCCCTGTTTCTTTTTTTTTCTTCTTTTTCCTCACATCAAGTAAATATGCTGACTTTGCATGCATTGGCATGGAGGCATTGGCATTGAACGAAAGGACAAGCTGTATATATTATATTACTTGTACGACTCACAAAATGCAGTTTAAGAGAAATTCTATTCTCTTTCGCTTCGCTCAGGCGAATAGAAAACATTTCTACTTTCTACAATAATGACAAACGAATGTTTGAGGAGGATCGCACCTGTGTCGGCAATGCTTTAATGAACGTAGATTACATGTACATTGATTGTTTTATGTCTATACAGGTGTAAACTAACATAGACATGAACATGTGTTCAACGAACTGGAAAAAATTTTGGCCCCGGTTTCTAACATGAAATGTGCGATGTCAAGTGAACAACGACCATTAAGGAGTGGTATTTATATTAACAGGGATTCCCAAAGGGAATTACACCAATTCAAAAGTACCAATTAGAAATTCTATTATTCCCTCAACTTTCATCATTTTATCGCAAGTAACAAACGGCCGTAAAACCAATCAACAAAACGGGTGAAAGAAAAAACTGACTACCGGCAATTATTCAATCTGTTAACCAACATGTGACAAAGCAAAAACGATTTGACTGAGAAGCGACAAATTAAGAATTTTTGACTGACAACCGACATACCCCCCCCCCCCCCCCCCCCCCCCCCCGCCCCGCCCCAAATGACCCAATGAGTTCTAGGAAGTTTGAGTACCCGTTGCACAACAGCAGCATTGCTAAGCCCCCTAAAACTCTATCTTCCGTCGGCAATTCTTATAACAGACAGTATTGGACCTCACAAAATTACTCTGGTTGAAATTCGGCTTCATCAGTCTTTTGAGACCATTTTATGCGATTTGGCGCCAAGAAAAACCGTCCAAAAGGCTTATAACGACGAACTGTAAAATCTTACCTGCGATTTAGAGGCCTTGAAGTAGTACGCAGCTCCGCAGGCTAGGGCGAGTATATCATTTTGCAAATAAAACACATTTTGGACAACGTTAGCTCGAATTGTGGGACGGCACATTTAGTACTTTGGCCGCCACGTTGGAGTCCTTCCGAGGGTCCAGTGGGGTCAACATTTACTGTAAAAAGTTTGGACATGGCATTTGTTCGCTTACCTCGCTTGCAATATTATTATACGATACCAGTCCGAGTCAATAACGTGGCAAAACTATTAAGGATATAGAAGTTCTCTTTCTGAATATTAGCTTTTTGTTCGCGAAATAACTAAAATCAAATATCTCCAGTGGCGAACATGACTATTTATTTCTTTTTTCTGCTTTTTATGCAACAAAGGATACATTGAAGCATCCCATACAAAAGATTCCTTAAATGAAAGCTATCACTACTGGAAATCAAACATATGACAAGCATATGAATCTTATATGACAAACATATGAAATTTCATATGTTATTCACACAGTATTCACATGTTATTCATATATTTGTAATATGGTTGTCATATATATAAACGAGAGATCATTGGAATTCGACAAGTGTTGAAAGCTGAATTCGACAAAACAACAGGTTACCCGCAAGCAAAGAAAGTTCAAGGCTCGAATTTTTTCCCTAAAATAATATCAAATCTTTTTGCTATGGGATTCAAGAAAAAATCAGGAATTCAATCGTCATGTGATGAATTGATACAATCTCGTACTCGGAGCCTGTCATCTTTTGGCTTTGCCGCTGGCCAAAAGATGACGGGCTCTGGGTACGAGATTAGAATCCACGCATGCGTAGACAAGATGGTATCCTCCCTATTCTCCCCAGACGTCGCCAAGTAATTAAGGTAATGCGAAAACCGTTAAAGAATCGTGTAAAAAATATATCTTGACTACATTTAATCTTACACCAAACGGTTTCTTTAGATGATAAACAGACTTACAGTCCAGGCAATTTGATAGTTTGACGCTCGTTTTTCTTTGTGAAGTGATAAAAATTTATATTTTAATTGATTCGCTTGAATGTTTCAGGCTAAGCCAGTGGGCCAGTTCCACATTTGTTTCAGATAGATAGATAGATGGTTAATAGGTAAGAAATTGCAGCCACTGGCTGAAATGGTCTAACTTTACAATTCAAATTCAACTGCACTTGTTGCTATGATTTTGAAATGGTTCGAGATCCCTGTTCAATATTGAAATTGCTGAGCGCACGTCACTGCACGCTCCCGCCATCCGCGTTCAATATGGCGCGATGAACACATGTTGTTTTGAATGATATTCAATTGAATGCTGAATTGGTTTCGCCAAAGTGTTAGACCTTCAAGGTGTAGACAAAATAAAATAGTTTGGTATGTTTTCGTTGTCTTCTACTAAACAGGTTTGACCGTGCAACAATACGGCTGTCAAGCAGATATTTACAGTACTGTAAATTGGTAACTAATTGATTAGTTTGATTGATGAGGCCGACAAGTTTGAAGTATTGGATATTGTTTACTATTGGCGACTTTCTACACTGAATGTTTCTTCTTTGTAACCCTACAAATAAGTTAACTTATCAAATATGACAAGAGCGACATAACACACGCTGTTATTATGATCATTACGGGTGTTGATCACAAACACTTGTACTGGTACCTGCCACACATTGATCACGGTATCGAGCACGCAGCACGCCAAATACGACTGGTACAGCGAGTGCATCATTGTCTCTTTGACTTTGCACCTTCAGACAAGAGCTGTGCTCATACCAAATTTAACCAGTACGTACCTCGCCAGGGCTTTGCTTGCACAGGAGAAAAAGAATAAGAATTCTTCATGGGGTGCATGTTTACCAGGCTGATGTTTAGATCTCTGCAAGTGTCTGGAGTGGACTCGTGGACTGTGCTTTAGCCGCGGTTCGATATGCGTGCGTCCACTCACGTCTTACTGTAGTTTTCATTTAGGAAAAGAGCGCAAGAAAACTAGGCAAACTAGCTAAACTGTATCGATATCTTATACGCTTAAGGAAAAGAAATAATGCCTGGAATTAAATTCTAATGTTTTTTGTTTGTTTGTTTTTGAATAGGTTCCAGTGCCTTGTTACTGAGGTGTGCTGCCTGGGGAATGGGATGGTTCGCGGGATTCCTGTGGAGCAGCGTGTTTCATATCGTAACCATGGTAACGTTGACAGCCACACACAATGGAACGATGTACACACCACGCTATGGTACGACACACATACACTACTCTTGGTACGATATACATCAAAATCCGTGACAAAATTCGTATTTATTTTTTAGCGCACAAGAGCAATGTCCGCCATGTGGCTGATTTGATTGCTACGGGACTTTTAGGCATGCCAAGACAGCTCCAGGTAATAGAGCGGTTTTTACATGACTGTCGTGAAAACAATTACAATTGAGTAATCACTAGCCAATCAGGATCGAGAGAAATCACGACTTGCTCCTAAATGGCTTTCTTCTCAGCCAATTGCAAGCCGAACCATTACTTAGTAATTCCACAATTGTATTTACTACAGAATTTGATTGGCAGAGAAAAACGAGTAGCCAATGAGAACGCAAAGCAATCGCAATTACATAACAAGTCTTGACAGTCATGTGAAATCCGCTCTAAAGTCAAGCTCTTATAACACGGAACTCGACCATCCCCAGGGTTCTATACAGCAACCATGATTAGTTTGTCATTTTTAACTCGTGGATGTCCGAAGGACAGGGACGAGTTATACTCAGGGGGCGAACATGGCGTTGTCGTTAGAACGGCCAATAGGGCCTGGGAACTAGATTACGGCCAACCTCGTCCCCAGGGTCTTCTCCATATCAAGAAAATGCTGTCGTTTTTATGGCAAATCCGCGCGGGTTGCCTGTGGTGTTCAAAACGTGACTCAGGCCCCTCGGCGGGGATTAAAAACAAAATGGCGACCAAGAGAAGGATGTTTTCTCGAGTATCTGCAAGTTTTGGTCAATTTTCCGGCTTTTTTCGCTAAGATATGAGGAAAAGTACTTACAGACCTTCCAAATAAGGTAAGGGGGAATTCCTAATAAGGAAGTTTTGCGACGTCGGCAAAACGACAGTTTTTGGCGAAATTTTCTTGATATGCGGTCGTTTTTCAAAATGGCGGTTGACTCAGAGAAGACCCTGGGGGAGGCTGAGTCACATGACCACTGTTTGAAAACATGGGAACGAGGTTTGTCCTTTGTTTCGAGATGGTCACGTGACTCAGCCTCCCCCAGGGTCTTCTCCCGAGCTAACCGCCATTTTGAAAACGACCGAGAAGACCCTGGGGACGAGGTTGGATTACGGCTGCGCCCGCGATCCCTCACCACAGGAAACCCACCCATCAAGACCCGGAATGATGACAAGCCATAGAATAGGCTAGCCAAAGGTCCACCAAGTCTAATGTGTACATCACTGATGATCAGTTTTACCTGTGCCGTTTACCTGTGCGTTGACTGCAAAACGAGTACTATAGTATTTTAGTATAAACCAACTAATCGTCTATTACAAATCCTGCATTCTGATTGGCTGCTACTAATGGTCTATTAGTGATAGACCGTGCCTGGCAAAACCACCACCTTTCTTTGCAAGAAAACTTGATTTTTTCGACATAAAATAATGGAATTCATTGCCACAAGTTGGTTTATAGTAAAACAATTAGACCAATTTACACTTGATAATTCAGAACTAGATATACTATTCTTTTCTTTTTAAAGGCGCGCCATTCCCCCGACGGGTTGACTTGGTGTTCATTTTAGACGCCTCCCGCGCTATTGGAAGTAAGCGGAATTTTCATTCAGCGCATGCGCTCATTAGGCATCTCATCAGCGAGTTTAGCGTCTCTCCCTCTACTGCAAGGGTTGCCATGGTAATGTGCACTGCAAATCCCACAATTCTGTTCGGGCTAGCTGATCACGTGAACAGGGAAGGGTGTCTAGCAGCGCTCTCGAGAGCAAGGTGAACAGATCGTCCAATTTTCGGGTAGTGAAAGGACTCCCCGGGACTTAATTACTCGCGACTTTGTATATTTATTTCAAAGCTGAACGCTGCTTGTGAGGACAGCTCGACACGATAGAATATGGCGTGCCCATGGTGGCACCCCCATAGGCAACTCCGTTGTAAAATACTACAGGCTCAAGCGGCTTCGATATGGTCGCATGAGAGCTCTTCCTCTTTCGGTGGCGATTTCTCGTCATGTTTTTTTGTTCTATATATAACAGGTTTTTTGTCTTACATTGTAAATGATCAATAAAAGGCTAATGAAGCTTCTCAGTTCCAAACGACCTTCAAGGATTTCACTTAAATAGCACTCTACACTCTAAAATCCAATCGTTTGAGATCTCAGCTCAAAATATACCTTGAATTCAAATCTTTAATACCAAACTTAATAAGGAATCTCCTATACCAGGAGCAAATAACATAAAGAGATAGGTGTAATTGCATAAATAGAATGTTCTAAGTACATATTGTGCGCACTCAACATTGAAAGTTGCAAGCAGTGCATGATCTTTGTCCACAATCTCATTTCCTAAATACGCCATTCCCGTTACATAGCAATGCATTCTCTATCTTTCAGGTACTTTGGTGGAAAGGCTTGCAAGCTGCGTTCAGCTCTCCACCTTGCAAACACTGCCTTCGACAAAAGCCCTCGAAAACAAGCCAAGAAAATGACTGTCATTATCTCTGGGAGCCCGCGTTACAATAAGACTAGCTCAGCGGACATGGCAAAGAAACTAAGGAAGACTGGGGTATACGTGTTCCTATTGGCTGTGTCTAACCACGTGACTCATTGTAACCATAGCAACATAAGTTCGCTATCAAGTAAACCGCTGTCCACTCATTTCTTTTGTCTGACGTCATTCCGTGACCTTGATCTTCTTGCCAGCGATTTAAAACACAAAGGTAGGTTTTAAATTATGTTTTCGACATCGGTTTTCTCATTCTCGTACCCAGAGCTCCTCGGCTCGTTACCTCGCGGGGGAGGCTCTGGTGACAGTAATTTGAGGGCACTGACTGATTTTGGAGGCGCAAACAGTTCATTCCCTTCAGCGGCTAGTGTGCCCAATCTCGTACATACCTAGAGCTCGTCAAGTCAATTTAGAACTATGGCATGACCTACCGAAGTATTCAAGGGCTAGGGACCTTGGCATGCAAGAAGTTCAGGAGACCCTGGGAAAGGGTCATTCAATACTTGCTAATCAATGCCCATGATCTTAGAATATTCCTGACACGAGTGTTCAGAAGTGCGAGTGTTCGGAAGTCACACGTTTCTCCTTAAGAAGCCGAAAACTTACTATTCTTGTGTCATGTGAAATTAAACTTTTCCTATGAATGTTCTTTTTTTTTTTTTGTAAAAGTCCCCTGTGCACGGAGTGTTATTTCTCTCCCCAGGCCACCACGTCACATGCCCAAAGAAGCACCACGTAGTGTATGACGAGTGCCTGCGCCGATGCAACTGTACCGCTGACCAGTTGGTTAACTGTTCTCGCGTACGCAAGGATTTCCCGTCAATGCCGCTTGACGAACGGAGACGGTACATTGCTGCCTTCAAAATTGTATCCTCAGTTGCACCTTACAATAAAACGTACAATAGTCTAACTTACCTACACCCTGCTCACTTCAAAACAGTGCACAAGAAAGACTTTCTCTTACCATGGCATCGATGGTACATACTTCAATTCGAGAACCTTCTGAGACAAGTTGACTGTCGAGTCACTGTTCCTTACTGGGACTGGAGTCGGGCGGTCAGCGGTAACCGCATATTTCGTTCCTCACACATACGGGATGTTTGGAACCCAGGTCCTCACGGGCTTGGTGGCAATGGAACCGGGAAATCCAAATGGGTGGAGAATGGTCCGTTTCGGAGGGGAGCTTGGTCTTTGCCGAAATTCACTTGGAGGCATTACGGGAATTCGCTCGCGCGAAGTTTCAACCGAAGTCAAGTTAAATTGCTACCAAATATGCATAATGTTTATAATCTCAAACTAAAACTACCTGCGAACGAGTTTGGACAATTTCAGCAATTCGTAGAGAATACCCATAACGTCTTCCATAACCTTATCGGTGGTTTAATGAGCGAAGACGAATCAGCCAGCACGCCAGAGTTTTGGCTCCATCATGGCTTTTGGACAAGCTGTGGTACGATTGGCAGAGCAGAGGGCCTGAGTTCAAAGACCAGTATTATCCCTCTGTCAAAGAAAGCTACCGGGCGCAAGGGTTCTTGGGACGGTATTCATGGATTTGACGAAACAGCCCGGTAATGTGAGTATTGCCATCGAGCAGCCTAAACCAGACGCAGAAATCTTCACTTGAAACGGTTATCGACCAGAGTTAGTATCACTGGGAATTTGTGTAGAAACCCATCCATGGGAAAAGCTGAACTTCCCAAGGCACACGCATGGGAAGTGTTCGGAATGGGTTTCAGCAGAAATAGCTTAGTTATTCTCAGTCGTAGAAGAGATTATACATTTCAAGAACATCGACTTGCCGAAGTTGCGGAAATCCCCCTCACCTTATTTGGAAGGTATGTAAGCATTTTTCCTCGTTTGCTTTTGCGGAACACAGACAGGACACGTGAATTCACCTAAACTTGCAGATATCCAAGAAGCATCATACTCTTGGTCGCCATTTTGTTTTTCCCTCTGCCAAAGGGCATGAGACGAGATTTAAAAAAACACAGTCAACCCGGCACGGATTTGTGTACAAAAAAATACAACATTTTCTTGATATGACAACGGGAATTGCGATTCCAGGAAAAATAGGCTTTGAACGGCAAAGAACAATCGCGTAAATTCAGCGTATAATCTTGCTGAGAAGACAAATTTGATTGTATAGATGAAACACTAAGCTTGTTTCAAGAACTTCTATAAACATGGAAACTCTTCTAAAAATAAGGAATCTTTCAAAGGCAAAGCCAGACCTTTGGGAATCTCCAAAATTTATATTTAGTTTGTAAGCATGTTGTTCTCAGGACTCCTGTTGATAGCAGGGAGGCTGTAGTCTCTCGGAATGGACTACCCTGGGGGCAACATGAAGATATATGTATTTTTAAATAAAGGCGTCTATCAGACTAATGCAGCTGTATTGTCATAATAGTGCACTACAGTCAGATGTTTCCTAAATCCGCCCCTGTGATTCAGCACTATAATTCTATAAAATAGTGCCGGTTTTAACAGAGAAGCACGTACGGTTGGCTCAGCATTACTACGCTGGGTCTCTCACCGCTGTAGTCCGGATTCTTTCTGTTCTGGTCTCGGTCTAAACTTGTTCATATTGTGAGTTGAACTTTGTTCTACTGTGTTTCACTACTTTCGGATGAGACAAAAAAACCGAGGTCCCGTCTCGCCTTTTGCCAGTCTTTGGAGTCGGTCGCAAATATTTATAATTAGATAGTTCGAGCCATATAGATATGATGGTTGGAAAGTGGATCATTAAATATAGCAAACACAAACAGATAAACAAGTCTGAAGGCATAATACTTTTACTCTATCCACTTTATTCACGGCTTGATAATACAGATATCCATGCACCCTAAATGTTTGCTAACTATAAGTCCCTTACAACCATGCTTATCTGTCCAAAGTGAAAGATCTCAATTATACTGGCAGCTTGCAGTCCCTTATTTGGGCTCGCTCAGCGCATCGCGGGGTGGTAGGTCCCCCGTGTATGGGTGGTAGGTCCCCCGTGTATGGGTGGTAGGTCCCCCGTGTATGGACGGTAGGTCCCCCGTGTATGGTGGTAGACCCCCCGTGTATGGGTGGTAGGTCCCCCGTGTATGGACGGTAGGTCCCCCGTGTATGGGTGGTAGGCCCCACGTGTATGGGTGGTAGGTCCCCCGTGTATGGGTGGTAGGTCCCCTGTGTATGGACGGTAGGTCCCCCGTGTATGGGTGGTAGGTCCCCCGTGTATGGGTGGTAGGTCCCCCGTGTATGGGTGGTAGACCCCCCGTGTATGGGTGGTAGGTCCCCCGTGTATGGACGGTAGGTCCCCCGTGTATGGACGGTAGGTCCCCCGTGTATGGGTGGTAGGTCCCCCGTGTATGGACGGTAGGTCCCCCGTGTATGGGTGGTAGGCCCCCCGTGTATGGGTGGTAGGTCCCCTGTGTATGGACGGTAGGTCCCCCGTGTATGGGTGGTAGGTCCCCCGTGTATGGGTGGTAGGTCCCCCGTGTATGGGTGGTAGGTCCCCCGTGTATGGGTGGTAGGTCCCCCGTGTATGGGTGGTAGGTTCCCCGTGTATGGGTGGTAGGTCCTCCGTGTATGGGTGGTAGGTCCCCCGTGTATGGGTGGTAGGTCCCCCGTGTATGGGTGGTAGGTTCCCCGTGTATGGGTGGTAGGTCCTCCGTGTATGGGTGGTAGGTCCCCCGTGTATGGGTGGTAGGTCCCCCGTGTATGGGTGGTAGGTCCCCCGTGTATGGGTGGTAGGTTCCCCGTGTATGGGTGGTAGGTCCTCCGTGTATGGGTGGTAGGTCCCCCGTGTATGGGTGGTAGGTCCCCCGTGTATGGGTGGTAGGTCCCCCGTGTATGGGTGGTAGGTCCCCCGTGTATGGGTGGTAGGTCCCCGTGTATGGGTGGTAGGTCCCCCGTGTATGGGTGGTAGGTCCCCCGTGTATGGGTGGTAGGTCCCCCGTGTATGGGTGGTAGGTCCCCCGTGTATGGGTGGTAGGTTCCCCGTGTATGGGTGGTAGGTCCTCCGTGTATGGGTGGTAGGTCCCCCGTGTATGGGTGGTAGGTCCCCCGTGTATGGGTGGTAGGTCCCCCGTGTATGGGTGGTAGGTCCCCCGTGTATGGGTAGGTAGGTCCCCCGTGTATGGTGGTAGGTCCCCCGTGTATGGGTGGTAGGTCCCCCGTGTATGGGTGGTAGGTCCCCCGTGTATGGGTGGTAGGTCCCCCGTGTATGGGTGGTAGGTCCCCCGTGTATGGGTGGTAGGTCCCCCGTGTATGGGTGGTAGGTCCCCCGTGTATGGGCGGTAGGTCCTCCGTGTAGAGCTAAGCGTGACTGGACACTAAACAACGCTCGTAGGTGAATAAGAGCGCGCGCAGAAAATATGACTTTTCCCTTGTATTCACAACCTCGTACCCAGAGCCCGTCATCTTTTGTCCAGCGGCAAGATTCAGGGCCCTGGGGGAAACCGATTTGTTAGCATGCGTGGTAGGTCAAAAACGTAACGAACTTTCATACAAACTTCAAACCGGAAACCCAGAATCTGGGTTTTAATAAAGTCGATTCCCCCAGAGACCTGAATCTTGCCGCTGGCCAAAAGATGACGGGCTCTGGGTACGAGATTGTTGTATTCAGCGGTCGATCGCCAAACAAGAGGCTACACGCAGTCTAGTTTTGATCTTCACGGACTATTCTCACTGGGCCACCAGCAGTGCGTATATAAGATATCAACTGATTAGCATAGTCAGTTGGTTTTAGAACGAGAGCCTGGATGGCGTCTATGTAAGACGCCATGTATTAGTGGCGGGTGTGGTGGGTCTCATTGTGCTTACCCTTGGACCTGGCGGTGCCTTCGGACATTTTTCCCCCACCCTCCCTCCCTTTATCTGCCATTGCCATCATCGGCTCCGCCAGGTCTCCTCTCCCCATATCTTATATAGCACAATGGGACCAGTGAGAATGTAACACTATGTTGATCGACATAGCCTCACCCGTGTCTATGGATTATTCATCTCGCATGCAAATTTATACAGAGTATTGTGAGTGTGGCTCAGAGAGCGGATTTCAGATGACGTAGTGATTGAATTGCGTTTGCGATTGGTTTGCTTATTCTCTTGGCTGCTTCTTTCTATCAACTAATCAAATTTCGAACTAATTACAAGCAAGAAATTATTAGCCAATCACATTCGAGAGCAATTGTGTGACTAAGTAATCCTGAATTGGCTCCTGATTGGCAAGAGGTGGAGAATATGTTCTACGCATGCGCGAGAAAGCCAAAGGGAATGGAATCTGGTCAGAGTGGAGCGTTACGTTTCGGTTTGTCCCATCGATTTCTCTGGATTATTTCTGCGTAAATGTTGCTGAAGATGCTTAATATATTCCTCGGTATTATCCTATTGTTATTCAAAAGGCCGGTCGATGCTTAGGATGCTTCAAATAGCGGCTACATGGTCGAAAAATACGCTTCTCGTCCTTCTCAGTATGGCCAGAGAAGAAGTCCTTCGTAGCAAACATGGCGGCCATTGTTATGTTATAACAGCACCATTGAGAGATTGTTTGTTGACATCGACGTAAACTACAAATATATAAAAGCGAAAAGGTGAGTTAATTTGCTTCATTTATCTTTTTAAACTGCATTGTTGTCCATTCGGAGTCGGTCATTGCCGAGGCATTTAGTTTTAAATTTGCTCAAATCGTTCACCTAGCAAATTAAACCATGAATGCATAGCTCGCAGATCATGGTACCAAGGGCTGAACCGGTGATTTAAAAACAGAAATGTATAGTTCAAGTCTCTATTTCTCACGTTACCTCCAAACCAAATTCAGAAAAAATCGCCTTTGCCCCCAACTTTTGTATGGAATAGCTTTGGGTCAGTTAGCGACGAACAGGTTGTAGTTGGGAAATTAGTGGTTTCAGTGTCATATGTTTCTGTGATGGCGCAGTAAATATTTTTTTTAGTTTAACTATGTTGGCAGTCTCTTGACAAACTACGATCGGGACAATCAGTCATTCGGTGAAATTGTAGATTTACTTCGTATAAGCACGTACAATTATAGCAACTCTATAACAATTATTTCAGTTGCTGTTCAGAAACCAGTATTTGAACCGGTCTAATTGTCCATGATTACAAAACACATATATTCTAGAATTGGTTCTAAGCGCTATTAATTGTGTCAAAATTTGCCTTTTGCGAATAAAGTGATGATTGTACTAATTTCTTATGCTTCTGTCAAAGTTAATTTGCATATTTTTTGACCATGATCTCTGCCAATCTGGCTACACGGACTGTGTATTGTTCATGAGTTGCGTCACAAAGCCTCTTTTGTTTACTAGAACGAATCACGATGAAATAACTGAACACAACAATTATGTCCTCTGGGAATGGTTCTTACACGGGGGTAAACCCGCAAATCTGGCTGCACATTTTGTTTACAATTTGTATTCAATATCCTAGTTCTTTCCTCCTCTAATTTAGCTGACCACATTTTATCACAAAATAATTTAGATTCTTATGTTTGTTTGTGTGTATCTTTATGCTGCAGACAAATAATGAAACAGTATTTATAAATATATTTTTTCTACTTTACAGCTGTCTTCTGTCCTCCAGTCTCCTTCTCTAATGAAGTTGCTTGCCGTAGATGGCTCTTTGGATGGTCGACTTGAATTTTAGCTTTTTCTTTCCAGGAAGCTAAATTGCATATAATCATTTGCGCGATAACGACATTTCAAACTTATCTAATCTCATAATAATTGGGCTCGTTGTATTTAACCTTCGTTTTAAGAGTTTGTAATTAAAAACTTATGAATAACAGGATAGTGTGTTTATCTCTTCTGGCGATTGAAATCTTCATAAACCTGACAACGCGGCGCACACTCCGAATTAGGTGCACTGTTTCCCTACTGCTGGATATTAAGTACGAGGAGAAAAATCCCGCGAAAGCGGACAGCGTTCGCGTCATTTCGTCGCCCGCAAACGAAAAAACATTTCGGCGGTTTCTCGTTTTACGAGCCAGCGATTTGTTCGGTGACCAGCGACCCAAGCGCATACCAAGTACCGAATCTCCACATGCTCTGATTGGCTGGGCTGGAAACCATTCAACAGCAAGTTGTAATTATTCTTCTTTTGGTTGGTAGACAAGACACCACAGGAAACCCAATCGATCTCTAGAAAGACAATGTTATCTTGGTATGAAGCATTCCGAGGTGTGCTGCCCGTGGTTATATAAGTTGGACGACAAAATATTCTTCATCCTTGAAAATACTGGCTTCAAAGATGAGGAAGAACTGTTGCTATCCAAACACGAAAATGAGGTAGTGTTTAGCCATGACACTCACTGATCATCGGACACATAGGCTGCACATTTCCACTGTGTGAACTTGACATTATAGCGTTTAGCCATGACACTCACTGATCATCGGACACATGGGCTGCAAATTTCCATTGTGTGAACTTGACATTATAGCGTTTAGCCATGTTACTCACTGATCATCTCACACATAGGCTGCAAATTTCCATTGTGTGAACTTGACATTATAGTGTTTAGCCATGACACTCACTGATCATCTCACACATAGGCTGCAAATTTCCATTGTGTGAACTTGACATTATAGTGTTTAGCCATGACACTCACTGATCATCTCACACATAGGCTGCAAATTTCCATTGTGTGAACTTGACATTATAGTGTTTAGCCATGACACTCACTGATCATCTCACACATAGGCTGCAAATTTCCATTGTGTGAACTTGACATTATTGTGTTCCAGCTTAACATGTTCCCCTGCTGATAAGACGAGGTAGCACATCCCGCACTCTTGATAGCCGAGCACGCTTTGACATTGGACCATATATTCAAATTACTGATATAGTCGTACATGTATTTGCCGTCTTGGAATTCCCCGCCGACGCTACCCTGTAGCTGACCAAGCACAAACGTTCCCCCTTGCGGGACACTTGTTACACCTTGAGGTCGTACAAAGACGAGGTGAGGGACAGAACTGGATCGGTAATATACCAGAAACCCCAAAGTTGGCGAACTGTCAACATATGTAATACAATGGTGATACCAACTGTTGTTCCTTGCCCCAGAAGTCGTTAAAGACCTTGAAATAAAAAAATATATCAACTGGTGCAGTATGGGGTATCCGACCAGCATCCGACCAGTATCCGACCAACATATTTAAAATTCGGACTTTTTCTTCGCGAGTATTGTTTTACGACAAATGGACTCCGAAATTTACCGGCCGAAGATTGATAGCTTCATAATGGTGGTTTTGGCGGAAATGCAGACTCTCAAAGAGACGACGTTCGCAACTCTTCTATTCATTTGGTCCAAGCCACATGGCATCGGTCTTCGATGTATACTGAAAGCTCAGAGGTTTTTTTCAAATGTGGCTAACAAATCAAGGAAGTTCCTGCCAAAGCGTTAATTCATACTTGAAAAAACAGTCAGATCGTCTGCATACGTAGAATACTTTATTTCCTTATTACCAATCATTATTCCCTCAATATCCGTCGAAGCCTGAATCGCGCAATTCAGTAATTCGATATCTATATTACGAAAAGAATTCCGGACAACGGACAGCCTTGCCTCGCTCCTCTATTAAGGTAAAAATATTCTGAGGCATAGCCATTATTTATCACACAGCTAGATATATCATTATCGTAACAATTCCAAACCACCTATATTAATTATATCCGGTCCGAAATTGAAATTTCTAGAGCTTTTCCCACGGATGCATGGGTTTCTGCAATTATAATTCACCATGATGGCTGCCATCTGAAAGCCTCCCCCGTGCGGTGACGAGCCTGGCAGCTTTCACGAGAATGATTACTGATTCAAGGGGGCTTTATTTACTTCAAGGAAGAAATGGACGGGCTACATTGAACGAATCGTTGACTCGGTACAGATTCCGTTACTTACAACCTCGTGATTCTCTTATTTAACCCGAGCTTCGAGTTTCTAACGTTTCATACAATTTTTGGAAACTCTACTTACTTTGTCAATCCTCCAAATTTAATTGTCAGCTTGCTGTATTTATCGAGTATCATCACAAGATCGTTGATAGAGTTCTTGGCGTAGGAAAACAGTACCAAATCTACATTGTTGTCAGGGGCTGCCTTGAGCCAAAACGATACTGTAAACTTCGACATGTTATAGGCAAATGCATTCGGGATGATGACAGAGTTATTAATACTCTTGCTGGCAAAGTGCAAGATACAAGGATCTGAAAAATCAATTAAAAAATTTATGAATTATTTATAAATCAACTAGCCAGTAGAAGGGCGTTTATTTGATCACGTGCATACGCCATGTTTATAGTCCAAAGTGTGCGGTCAGAAAATTTTAGATTGAGCAATATTTGTCCCTTGATTTCGAAAGGGCATATTGAATGAAAGCTACACACACAAAAAAGACAAATCGGTTGCAACGCGACCGAGATATGGCCTACTGAATACATAATTTTCTTAACAAATTGGTTCACTTTTAACTGAACCAAAAAAACATTGATTCAATCAGTGAACCAAACAACGGAACTGTTCCCCAGAAAAACTTTTCCTTTCGCCCATTTCGTCGCTGGCTGACAAAAAAGGCCAGAAAGACTCTTGCTCGGAATTTTTTATGTACTTTACCTTTGCAGGCATTCCTAATTTTGGAAATTTTTTAGTCTACTGGGGGGTTTTATAGAAGACAACTACACCCTACAGATTTGGGGGGTCACTTTTCAACACCCTTCCGTGGGTGTGTGTGTGTGTGTGGGGGTGATATTTTCTGGAATCACACAATTATTATTAAATCAACACTAATCCTAAAATACTCTGTTATTTTGAAACAGCAATGTGATTGTGTGAACTTTGATGTGATCACCCGAGCGGGAGATATCGACGCGAATCGTAAATTTCGACGAACAAACCACGGTTCGGTGAATTCCGTAGCATGTACTATTAGCTACGTCCGGTGTATAAGTATTTCTAACTTTTAAAAGTAAAATGTTTTACGGCAGCAATATCAGGGCTCATCGTTTCTGAATGACACAAATCCAATATTTTCCAGGAGGTTTTAAGTTATTTTTCCAGAAGTTTTCCAGGAGTTTTTATGGGGTAGAAATGCCCCCCCCCCCAAAAAAAAAGAAAGCTGCTTTACTAGACAGAAATAATAAAAACTTGAATGGTTGATTAACAGCTTATAATCTTCATTTACACGATATTTCGGTCAGCCAGTACCGACCTTGTTCAGGTAATCTAGACAGAGCTGAAAAACCTGCTAAAATCACTCAAATAGTAAGGTCGGGTTAACTCAGACAAGCTTGATTTTTTGCATACAGACTCTGATTAATGGGTCCGTCTTTGCGATATTAGGCTTCGATTTCTGTGCCATTTTATGGGAGAATTAGTACTTTGATCAGGAATTATGCAAACTTTGTACAATCATATCTAAAAGTCATTTTCTTCCAATTTCTTAAAATTTGGAAGTGGTCAAAACATCTGTACTAGAATGGGACCCGATGGGGTGGTGTATACCGCAGCCAACCTTCTTTTAGGAAAAAATAGCCATTTTTATCTGCGAATATCTCGTAAAATAATAAATGAATAAAAAAGATTAGCCCAGCACCGTCTTCTTCATAGCGAAGCAACGCATCCATGCAATAAAATCCAACACCCCTTACTTGAGCATGGAGAAAATGGGCATTGAAAAAACGGGTGGGTAGGTACAGCCCGGGACCTACAACCTCCCGCGATAAAATCGGGTCCCGGTCGAGTACAGATGTTTTGACCGCTTCCCTAAGCTTTTAGCCATAGAAACTCTTTGTATACGGAATCTTGAGCTTATATATTGAAATATGGCGAAGTAGACATTTCAGTTTTGGCCATTTCCGCTCCTGTCGCTTTACTATATTGGACCGACGGCAATTTCTATTTTTCTATTCACTCTTTGCAGTATGATAACAGTGCTAAATGTCTATATTTGCAGCCCAAAATAAGATTCGCGAAACGGACTCATTCAACTTCTTTAACCTGAAACATTTTTCCAGGAGTTTTCCAGGCTTTGCCTTAACATTCCAGGACTTTCAAGGACTTTCCAGGAAGGAAATGAAAATCCATGACATTCCAGGATTTCCAGAACGCGTACGAACCCTGGATTATCTAGATGTACTTACTTTTAACACCTGTCTCCTGTATACCCATTAGTACAAGTACATGTAACCCGGCATTATTGACTTGGTTGGCACATGTCCCCCCGTTCTGACATGGGTTAGAATTACACGGTGGAGGAGGAACTGAAACAGAGGAGCACATCGTTGGTTAAACATTTGGTAGTTTTGGTGGATTCATTATATTAGATGGTACTTTCGAGAAATTCCTGAAGTGAAGTATCTGATGTAAATTAAAATTAAAAGTTTGTCAGTTAGCTGTATAAGGAGCATCTTATTGGTTGACAACTGAGGATAATTCTCATCCCAGAACTCCCGGACTACTTGAAGCACTTTACAAACAAGAGTGTATGTAGATGTAGAGTATTTTGTCTAGTTGTACTTACTTTCACACATGTCTCCTGTATACCCATTAGTACAAGTACATGTAAACCCCGCATTATTGACTTGGTTGGCACATGCCCCCCCGTTCTGACATGGGTTAGAATTACACGGCGGAGGAACTGAAACAGAGAAGGGCAACGTTGTCTCGACTTTTGGGTAGATTTATTGAAGAGTGATTTCGAGAAATTCTTAAGTAAAATCAAAGGTTTGCCACTTGTAACGATCTTAAGTAGACAAATACCTAAAGATTAACGCTGGGTATCTTTTTTAAAGTTTAAATAGAATATGACGTTGAGGTTTTGCCAATTAAAAACAGTGTCCCCCATTTCGTTGCTGTGGAAACACTGACAACAGTATCGGGGATAGAAGCTGAACAATGAATTATGAATGACGGGTCTTACGAAAAATGAATAGTGAATAATTGCGTCGAAAAGTCGAGGAATAATGAATAAGAAATTAAATGAATAATGGTTATGTGAATAATGAATAACGCCTAAATAATGAAAAAGAATAATGAATAATTGAAGAAAAATGTCAAAGAATAAGGAATAATTAAGGTTCACTTATTCAGCTTCCACCCCCGAAACAGTAAATCGTACAGTATTTTGAACTAGGATTTTGTACACCAAGTGGCCAAGATTTCAAATCACAGGCATTTTCAGAATGTGGGTCGTTCAAAGTTTAATAGGTCGTGTGCAAGAAAAACTGTAGGCAGCCTCCTTAAAAACGAAAAATTTAGAATGGGCATTGTTTGTTTGATTTTTGCACAGTCCCTAAGTTATTACTGAGGTGAACTGAACCCACAAATATTTCAGTTATTCTCACCGGTACAATTGCGGCCATTTCCTTCAAAGCCAGGTTTACACGCACATGTGTAGTTTCCAACTGTGTTGGTACAAGTACCGTTGATCTTGTTACAATCATGGCTGCCTTCACATTCGTTCACATCTGGCGTGACAAGAATGAATTTGTAGAAATGAAATTCGTTGACGTACTTGACTGGTTTGGCTGGTTTTAAAAGAATGGCGTCAATGTTTTTGCTTCCGCTGGGGAGCTCAAATAATAACAGCAGAGAACGTCTGTAGATCATGCGTGTGCATAAAGTGGGCTCAAAAAACGGTCAGCAAACCGTCCAAGGTTGTGGACGGCGGCAAAACAAAGCGAGTTTCGTACAGTTCCTAGCGCAGAGGTCTCTTTTCCTCGCGAACCTCAGCCAGCGATGCGAAATGCAGAGAAAAGAGGCCTCTGCTAGCAAGGGAAAATCAAACTTTAGAAGTATATTAGAGGTTAGGACTTTTTAAATTGGTTAAACGAGCTATCTAAAGGATACAAAAAAGTAATTTTGCATATTAAAGTCATCACTGTTTCTTGCTCGCGCACAAACTTGATCGACCAGTTTCCCCAAGCTCACGCATGCGCGACAGAGGAAGGACACTTGTCATTCTCTTACCCAGAGCTCCCCGGCTCGTAACCTCGCGGGGGAGGCTCTGGTGACAGCCACTGACGCATACGCGAGATTTAATACAGAGCCGCTGAGAGAAAGACCTTTCAGCGCATGCTCCAACGTTCAAAATGAGCCAATCAGCGACGGCCCTCAATTGGATGTCCCCAGAGCCTCCCCTGCGAAGTGACGAGTGAGCCGGGGAGCTCTGGGTACGAGAATGGACACTTGTGTAAAGAGGCTACTTTTGCGAAGTTGAAAAACAAAAGAATACATCACAGTTTAAAAGAAAATGCAGGAGATAAAAAGTAGCCTCAGCTCTCAGGGAATGCTGAGATGCCTAAGAGCATGAACTCGTCCACCAGTGAATAAGCTAAGGTAACTATGGTAACTAACATTTCATAATCATTGTCTTACCTTGTTCACATGTCTGTCCTGTGAATCCTGTTTCATTGCAAACACATAGACATGACGTCTCTCCAAAACCAGCTTGACACGAGCCACCGTGTAAACACGGATCACCTCTACAAGGGTTGTGCTGTACGTGGGAAAATATGCGGTTAGACTGTGTAAACACGGATCACATCTACAAGGGTTGTGCTGTACGTGGGGACATGTGCAGTTAGACTGTGTAAACACGGATCACCTCTACAAGGGTTGTGCTGTACGTGGGGACATGTGCAGTTAGACTGTGTAAACACGGATCACCTCTACAAGGGTTGTGCTGTACGTGGGGACATGTGCGGTTAGACTGTGTAAACACGGATCACCTCTACAAGGGTTGTGCTGTACATGGGGACATGTGCGGTTATACTGTGTAAACACGGATCACCTCTACAAGGGTTGTGCTGTACATGGGGACATGTGCAGTTAGACTGTGTAAACACGGATCACCTCTACAAGGTTGTGCTGTACGTGGGGACATGTGCAGTTAGACTGTGTAAACACGGATCACCTCTACAAGGGTTGTGCTGTACGTGGGGACATGTGCAGTTAGACTGTGTAAACACGGATCACCTCTACAAGGGTTGTGCTGTACGTGGGGACATGTGCGGTTAGACTGTGTAAACACGGATCACCTCTACAAGGGTTGTGCTGTACATGGGGACATGTGCGGTTATACTGTGTAAACACGGATCACCTCTACAAGGGTTGTGCTGTACGTGGGGACATGTGCGGTTAGACTGTGTAAACACGGATCACCTCTACAAGGGTTGTGCTGTACATGGGGACATGTGCAGTTAGACTGTGTAAACACGGATCACCTCTACAAGGGTTGTGCTGTACCTGGGGACAAATGCGGTTAGACTGTGTAAACACGGATCACCTCTACAAGGGTTGTGCTGTACCTGGGGACAAATGCGGTTAGACTGTGTAAACACGTATCACCTCTACAAGGGTTGTGCTGTACGTGGGGACATGTGCGGTTAGACTGTGTAAACACGGATCACCTCTACAAGGGTTGTGCTGTACGTGGGGACATGTGCGGTTAGACTGTGTAAACACGGATCACCTCTACAAGGGTTGTGCTGTACGTGGGGACATGTGCGGTTAGACTGTGTAAACACGGATCACCTCTACACGGGTTGTGCTGTACGTGGGGACATGTGCGGTTAGACTGTGTAAACACGGATCACCTCTACACGGGTTGTGCTGTACGTGGGGACATGTGCGGTTAGACGGTGTAAACACGGATCACATCTACAAGGGTTGTGCTGTACGTGGGGACATGTGCGGTTAGACGGTGTAAACACGGATCACCTCTACAAGGGTTGTGCTGTACGTGGGGACATATGCAGTTAGACTGTGTCAACACGGATCACCTCTACAAGGGTTGTGCTGTACGTGGGGACATATACAGTAAGACTGTGTAAACACGGATCACCTCTACACGGGTTGTGCTGTACGTGGGGACATGTGCGGTTAGACTGTGTGAACACGGATCACCTCTACAAGGGTTGTGCTGTACGTGGGGACATATACAGTTAGACTGTGTAAACACGGATCACCTCTACAGGGTTTGTGCTGTACATGGGGACATATACAGTTAGACTGTATAAACACGGATCACCTCTACAAGGGTTGTGCTGTACATGGGGACATGTGCGGTTAGACTGTGTAAACACGGATCACCTCTACAAGGGTTGTGCTGTACATGGGGACATATACAGTTAGACTGTGTAAACACCGATCACCTCTACAAGGGATGTGCTGTACGTGGGGACATATATGGTTAGAGTGTGTGAACAGACAGACAGACGGACGGACAGGCGGACAGACAAAATGAATGACAGAAAAAGAAAAGTTGGGCACTCACTTTCAACTCAAAGTAGACAGATTTCAGATCGTTTATTAGTGCCGCATCGTTAGGATTCTGATGTCGATCAAATTTTAGCAGCCAGCACTTGTGTTTCTTGTTATCTAAACTCTCAAGGTTAAATGCGACACACTCAACTCGTGCACGACATCTCAACTGAGACTCGAAGATGGCGTCATCATTGTTGACTATTTCCTCCACAGCTATGACGGCTTGATGACTTGCGAGTCGTTTATGACGCAATGGTGCGACAAAAATGAGGTTACGGCAAGAGCAATCTGTATGAGCGAAACGTGATATATTTAAGGGCCAGTGAGTTAAATCTGTATTAGTCTGCTTTGCAATAGGAAATTTTCATTATGACGTATTGTACTACGACTACTATATATCCTATGGCAATAAACTAGTAAAACAACTGAATAATAGACAGCCAGCTATACATATATATAATAAAAATACACAATGTTAAATACATTGATATAAATGTCACTTCTGCAGCGTTCTTATATCACACCAGTTACAAATCAATCTTTAAAAAAAAGTGTTTATAATATTATTGGGCATTCGTAATTCGCCTTGCGCAGTCCCTAAGGACTTTTCACATAGCATATAAGCGTCGGTTTGGATTATGTTCAGTTATTGTGTACCGGGTTTATTTTAAAGTACAGATAGGAACGACTGTATAAGTAAAAATGCAAATGATAGAGAAGTTGCTGAAATAACCTTACCCTCCTCATCGTCCAAATGTTGCTCCAAAAATCATGACCCTCCCCCAAATTTGAGTGAAAAGAAATTGGAGCCTCCCTTTAGACATGCGAAAAACATCATGACCCCCCCCCCCCCCCCCCCCCCCCCCCCCCCCCCCCCCTGCTAAACAGTGACACGTCCCTAAGGGCGGCTCGCTAAGGGAAGCTGACATCACGATTGCCATGCAACTTTTATGTCCCCTTGCAAGAATATTGTCGAAATTAATGTTTAAATAAATAAACGCAAGGCCAGATATCACTGAAGGTGTGTAGACCAACAGATGTGTGCAAACTAATTAGAAATAGGTTCCCATGGAGTGCATGAATAGGGGAATTGGAAACTATTTACAGTTGATCAAAGGAAATATTACCTCCCGTAAGGCGTTGTAATTCTTTTCCCTAATCATAAAATAGCAGAGTGTTTGGGCTCTAGCAACCGAAACAGCGACCTCGATACAAAACAATGAAAAAAAAAGCGTGAGAATATAGGAAAAACATAGGGAAACAATATAGGATTGTTCAAAGCTTCAGGAAGCTAGATTCCGCTTAGAAAATTATAGCACGAAATGCGCGACTTGTGCGATATCGCCTTTTTGAGTGCTATTTTCGGCGGAATCTACCGACTGGACGCTTTGAATATACTTGAATCCTATAAAATCCCGTCCTCAATTTCCACAAAAAAGAGATATCATAGGATTCTAGGGGTAAAAATAAGAATGGGGGCATTATGGAAAGCTGGTGAGACAAAAGGCCTTTATCACGCAATACTGATTAATAATATATAATAGTTATCAGAAAATGAAATCCAGTTTTCAATTCTACACATCCGTATTGAATAAAACTGCAAAGTTTCAAAGGAATTACTAGCTTCAAAACTGGCTGAGATATGAATTTTCAAAACTTCGTGTTCTGGCTTACTTTTTACAAATGAAACTTACGGGTAGAAAGTCAAGTAGAGGCTGGACGGGCATCCATGCCCGTCCAGCCTCGTTTCGGTGTATTTTCCCACACATTTCTTTTAAAAAAAAATAAGCCAGAAAACGAAGTTTCAAAAATTTCATAACTCAGTCAGTATTCAAGAAATCTTCACCAAACTTTGCAATTTTACTAATACGGATGTGTAGAATTGAATACTGGATTTTACTTTCTAATTACTATTATACATTATTAATGCATGATAAAGGCCTATACCAGAAGATTTAGACTGGATAATAACTGGATTTTAGCGAGGATAATTCAAAATGGGTCCAGTAAAAAAGATTGAACTATCATTAGGAAAAATGCCAAAAGAAAAAAAATGGATTGAAAAATTGTAGAAACATTGGGGAAGGTAGTAGGAACCTTTAAAAAACCTGAAAGAAACTATCAAAAGATTGGAGATACCGGTGAAAAAAAAATTACGGTGAAATAAAAGTTTAAAAAACATGATACGAGGAACAAAGGAAAATATGAATAACCACTGAAAGCGATTTGAGGTTGTGAGTGGCGCATTAAAAATTAAACTGCAAGAGCTGGAAGAAGTCTGAAAAAACTGGAGTCTGGAACATACATTAGTGAAGTGATCGAAGTACACTTGGAAAAACTGTAGGAATATATTTCGGAGATAACATAGATAAGGCAAATGATTAAGCAGGAAAATATAGGCACGCGAGAAACACGGAGCAAAGTTTGAGACAATATGTTTCAAGATTTGGGAAATTGAATAGGATTATTGGGAAACATAGAAAGCCAATAGACTGTAGGATATTAGAGAAAATCAAAAAACTACAAAGGAACAGCTGGAAAAAGATTGGAGTGTAACACGGAAAAAGGGCTTGGAGACACACATGGGAAGCGTTCGAAGAAGCATTAGAGTATAAAAGCCCTCCCCTCCCTATAAAAGGATTGGAGAAAGATGTTGAAAACTGGAAACTGGAAAAGGCTTACGAAACAGCAGTTGGTAAAAATTGAAAGAACTTTGACAAGAGACTGGAAACATTCTTAGACTTAATAGGTGCACGTAAAATTCCGAACTGAACATTTGGGAAAACTCTAGAAACAACAATAAAAGATTACAGAGAGCATTGAAAAGGGTATTACAATTACCTAACCTAACCTTTTATTCAAAATAGATTGCAAGCGTCATAGAAGACGCTTCGAAAAAGATTTTAAAAGATCTGAGGAAGCTGAGAGAAATGAAAACTGCACGCGCGGTCAGGTGGAAGCAACCCTGGTTCTTTAGTGACAAATTTCTGGCCACTTTGAGCGTGTTAGTGACGCAAACATTTAAACATTTAAACATTTTCAATAAAAGACAGATTATCACATACCAGCAAATATATAGGTCGAACAGAGTGAGATAATCACGCCAAATACCAACATGTAAACATTCCTCATAGCGAAGTGCCCTTCAACATTCCATATGAAAAGTAAATTTATTCTTGCACTGAACTCAACTCTCTCTGAGTTTCTCTGACTCAGTTCTGTTCAACTCAAACTTTATAAACTTATTTAATTATTGATGATTGGTAATTTACACTCGTTACAATAACGATATGGTAGTTGCAGTCGTAGTTGTACAATGAAAATCGAAATCTAATAGTTTCTTCGCGTGGTTATTTTTTAACAATCTTGGGTTTGCTGTGCTGTAAATTATTCATTGGATTCATAGATAATAGAAATTACACAAGAAAAGCCTCATGAGTTATTCTTTGTTATTATTATTGAGGGCTGGAAAATGTTGACAGACGCCGAAGGCCGACCTAAAGTCGGTAAATAACTTATTTATTTTTTTCCAACTCTAAAATTTGATTTTTTCGATGAAAACAAGCGCGCGCAAATGGTTACCGTGACCTAGGACAGAGATAGGAAAATATCGCCCCCGCGCGCGCGCTCTAAGAACCAATCGGAATGCAGAATTCGTTACCGTGCCTTCTAGGAAAAATATAATTGTGTTTATTTATTAATACACTGAAACAATACAAGCACAACCTTCATACCTACAACTAAACTACTGATCTTACACGAAGTATACATAATATCCACTTCTCGCGTCCCTACTTTCCTCTTCATTCCACAGGGCACCCAAGATCAATGTTTGTGTTTTAAACCATAAACTAAAAACAGGCTCTAAAAACGCCTGTTCTGTCCCGTGCCCCATGTATCGTTAAAATGCTCTACAAACGTAGAAATATTGTCAAGTTTTCAAATAAACTCATCTTACCTCTATATATTGTCTCTGTGATGCACAGAACAGGCGTTTTTAGAGCCTGTTTTTAGTTTATGGTTTAAAACACAACATTGATCTTGGGTGCCCTGTGTTCATTCTTGCTTATGATAATAATAACATTAACTTTATTAGTTTTCCATTACGATCGTAATCGTTATCGTAATCGTTATCGTACGATTACGATTATGATTATCGTAATCATAATCACTCAGTTCCTGTAAGGCATGGCTCTCAAAGGTGGTGGCTCAAAACCTTAGGGATGGTCTATCTTGAGTACATATCACAATTTCATTACAAAACTTCACTCATGACGTTATGGGGCACCACGAAATAGCTAGATTTGAGTGTTGTCTCCATGGCAACATGAAATGTGACCTTTGAACTCTGTTTTTTAAGATTTTCAAAAACCGTTTCTGAAAACGGGGAAAAACTACATTTTCCAAGCATGTCTAAACGAAAACCTATTCAACTAACAGCAGCTATTACAAATCCAACTGGAAATAATGTACACCAATTTAGATGGTAAAGTTATTTGAAGGTATCGAATTTCAAAATCCCCTTAAATATGGTTTCCGTTGAAAACGTCACGATTTCCTGTTGGATCGGTAATACCTGCTCCGACTTTAATTACCTTACATTGAAACCTATTTAGGAACTCCAGTCTTTCTACGTTTTTAGAGGCAGTTTTTTTTAAATGATAAAAACACAGGGTTCAAAGGTCACATTCCTCGTTGTCATGGAGACAAGACTCAAACATACTTATTTCTTGGCCACTTATAAGCTGAACGATGTCTAATCTTGAAATAATTAAAATTGATGAAGATAGACCATCCCCTAAGTATTTTAGGTCGGTGATTGTCGAGAGCCATGCCTTACAGGAACTAATCGTAATCGTAATCGTAATCATCAGGATAATCATCAGGATAATCATCAGGATAATCATCAGGATAATCATCAGGATAATCATCAGGATAATCATCAGGATAATCATCAGGATAATCATCAGGATAATCATCAGGATAATCATCAGGATAATCATCAGGATAATCATCAGGATAACCATCAGGATAATCATCAGGATAATCATCAGGATAATCATCAGGATAATCGTCAGGATAATCATCAGGATAATCATCAGGACAATCATCAGGATAATCATCAGGATAACCATCAGGATAACCATCAGGATAATCATCAGGACAATCATCAGGATAATCATCAGGATAACCATCAGGATAATCATCAGGATAATCATCAGGACAATCATCAGGATAATCATCAGGATAACCATCAGGATAATCATCAGGATAATCATCAGGATAATCATCAGGATAATCATCAGGATAATCATCAGGATAATCATCAGGATAATCATCAGGATAATCATCAGGATAATCATCAGGATAATCGTCAGGATAATCATCAGGATAATCATCAGGATAATCATCAGGATAATCATCAGGATAATCATCAGGATAATCATCAGGATAATCATCAGGATAATCATCAGGATAATCATCAGGATAATCATCAGGATAATCATCAGGATAATCATCAGGATAATCATCAGGATAATCATCAGGATAATCATCAGGATAATCATCAGGATAATCATCAGGATAATCATCAGGACAATCATCAGGATAATCGTCAGGATAATCGTCAGGATAATCATCAGGATAACCATCAGGATAATCATCAGGATAATCATCAGGATAATCGTCAGGATAACCATCAGGATAATCATCAGGATAATCATCAGGATAATCATCAGGATAATCATCAGGATAATCATCAGGATAACCATCAGGGCAATCATCAGGATAATCATCAGGACAATCATCAGGATAATCATCAGGATAATCATCAGGATAATCATCAGGACAATCATCAGGATAATCATCAGGATAACCATCAGGATAATCATCAGGATAATCATCAGGATAATCATCAGGATAATCATCAGGATAATCATCAGGATAATCATCAGGATAATCATCAGGACAATCATCAGGATAATCGTCAGGATAATCATCAGGATAATCATCAGGATAATCATCAGGATAATCATCAGGATAATCGTCAGGATAACCATCAGGATAATCATCAGGATAATCATCAGGATAATCATCAGGATAATCATCAGGATAATCATCAGGATAATCATCAGGATAATCGTCAGGATAATCATCAGGATAATCATCAGGACAATCATCAGGACAATCATCAGGACAATCATCAGGACAATCATCAGGATAATCATCAGGATAATCATCAGGATAATCATCAGGACAATCATCAGGATAATCATCAGGACAATCATCAGGATAATCATCAGGATAATCATCAGGATAATCATCAGGATAATCATCAGGATAATCATCAGGATAATCATCAGGATAATCATCAGGATAATCATCAGGATAATCATCAGGATAATCGTCAGGATAATCATCAGGATAATCATCAGGATAATCATCAGGATAATCATCAGGATAATCATCAGGATAACCATCAGGGCAATCATCAGGATAATCATCAGGACAATCATCAGGATAATCATCAGGATAATCATCAGGATAATCATCAGGACAATCATCAGGATAATCATCAGGATAACCATCAGGATAATCATCAGGATAATCATCAGGATAATCATCAGGATAATCATCAGGATAATCATCAGGATAATCATCAGGATAATCATCAGGACAATCATCAGGATAATCGTCAGGATAATCATCAGGATAACCATCAGGATAATCATCAGGATAATCATCAGGATAATCGTCAGGATAACCATCAGGATAATCATCAGGATAATCATCAGGATAATCATCAGGATAATCATCAGGATAATCATCAGGATAATCATCAGGATAATCGTCAGGATAATCATCAGGATAATCATCAGGACAATCATCAGGACAATCATCAGGACAATCATCAGGACAATCATCAGGATAATCATCAGGATAATCATCAGGATAATCATCAGGACAATCATCAGGATAATCATCAGGACAATCATCAGGATAATCATCAGGATAATCATCAGGATAATCATCAGGATAATCATCAGGATAATCATCCGGATAATCATCAGGATAATCATCAGGATAATCATCAGGACAATCATCAGGATAATCATCAGGATAATCATCAGGACAATCATCAGGATAATCGTCAGGATAATCGTCAGGATAATCATCAGGATAACCATCAGGATAATCATCAGGATAATCATCAGGATAATCGTCAGGATAATCATCAGGATAACCATCAGGATAATCATCAGGATAATCATCAGGATAATCATCAGGATAATCGTCAGGATAATCGTCAGGATAATCATCAGGATAATCATCAGGATAATCATCAGGATAATCGTCAGGATAATCATCAGGATAATCATCAGGATAATCATCAGGACAATCATCAGGATAATCATCAGGATAATCATCAGGATAATCATCAGGATAATCATCAGGACAATCATCAGGATAATCATCAGGATAATCATCAGGATAATCGTCAGGATAATCATCAGGATAATCATCAGGATAATCATCAGGACAATCATCAGGATAATCATCAGGATAATCATCAGGATAATCATCAGGATAATCATCAGGACAATCATCAGGATAATCATCAGGATAATCATCAGGATAATCATCAGGATAATCATCAGGATAATCATCAGGACAATCGTCAGGATAATCGTCAGGATAATCATCAGGATAACCATCAGGATAATCATCAGGATAATCGTCAGGATAATCGTCAGGATAACCATCAGGATAATCATCAGGATAATCATCAGGATAATCATCAGGATAATCATCAGGATAATCATCAGGATAATCATCAGGATAATCATCAGGATAATCATCAGGATAATCATCAGGATAATCATCAGGATAATCATCAGGATAATCATCAGGATAATCATCAGGACAATCATCAGGATAATCATCAGGACAATCATCAGGATAATCATCAGGATAATCATCAGGATAATCATCAGGATAATCATCAGATAATCGTCAGGATAATCGTCAGGATAAAGTTTGCGAAAAGGCTAATTAAAGATTTGCATAAGAGTATAAAGCTAATTACTTTAGCACGAAGAGAATCAGACTGTACATTCAGTGGTTTAAGATCTTGAATAAACAGCATTTAGTGAACTAGGCAGTCAGGATAATCATAATCATCAGGATAATCATAATAATCAGGATAATCATAATAATCAGGATAATCATAATCATCAGGATAATCATAATCATCAGGATAATCATCAGGATAATCATAATCATCAGGATAATCATAATCATCAGGATAATCATAATCATCAGGATAATCATCAGGATAATCATAATCATCAGGATAATCATCAGGATAATCATCAGGATAATCATAATCATCAGGATAATCATAATAATCAGGATAATCATAATCATCAGGATAATCATAATCATCAGGATAATCATAATCATCAGGATAATCATAATCATCAGGATAATCATCAGGATAATCATAATCATCAGGATAATCATCAGGATAATCATCAGGATAATCACAATCATCAGGATAATCATAATAATCAGGATAATCATAATCATCAGGATAATCATAATCATCAGGATAATCATAATCATCAGGATAATCATAATAATCAGGATAATCATAATCATCAGGATAATCATAATCATCAGGATAATCATAATCATCAGGATAATCATAATCATCAGGATAATCACAATCATCAGGATAATCATAATCATCAGGATAATCATAATCATCAGGATAATCATCAGGATAATCATAATCATCAGGATAATCATAATCATCAGGATAATCATCAGGATAATCATAATCATCAGGATAATCATCAGGATAATCATAATCATCAGGATAATCATAATCATCAGGATAATCATCAGGATAATCATAATCATCAGGATAATCATCAGGATAATCATAATCATCAGGATAATCATAATAATCAGGATAATCATAATCATCAGGATAATCATAATCATCAGGATAATCATAATCATCAGGATAATCATAATCATCAGGATAATCATAATCATCAGGATAATCATCAGGATAATCATAATCATCAGGATAATCATAATCATCAGGATAATCACAATCATCAGGATAATCATAATCATCAGGATAATCACCAGGATAATCATAATCATCAGGATAATCATAATCATCAGGATAATCACAATCATCAGGATAATCATAATCATCAGGATAATCATCAGGATAATCATAATCATCAGGATAATCATAATCATCAGGATAATCATAATCATCAGGATAATCATAATCATCAGGATAATCATAATCATCAGGATAATCATAATCATCAGGATAATCATCAGGATAATCATAATCATCAGGATAATCATCAGGATAATCACAATCATCAGGATAATCATAATCATCAGGATAATCATCAGGATAATCATAATCATCAGGATAATCATAATCATCAGGATAATCATAATCATCAGGATAATCATAATCATCAGGATAATCATAATCATCAGGATAATCTTAATCATCAGGATAATCATCAGGATAATCATAATCATCAGGATAATCATAATCATCAGGATAATCATCAGGATAATCATAATCATCAGGATAATCATAATCATCAGGATAATCATAATCATTTGTATGGAAAAGATCAGGTAAATTGACCCCCCCACCCCTCCGGAATTTCCAATCCCTTCCGTAGGGTGGGTATGGATAATTTCTGGAACCACACAATATAACTTTATTACTTTATTTAGACACGGCTAAACAATCAGGACTTTAAATTACAATTATTATACTATCTATAAATATATGTATAAAAATCTATAAAAATCTAATTATGTTGTCTATTTAAAAGGTGCCTGCTTTCCATGAATGCCGTGTATTAAGAATAAAAGAAATCCCTACAGCTATGTTTAATTCAGAAATTCTGCTTGACGAAGCTCTAGAGGCAGGCTGTTCCATATCACCGCACCGCTGTATTGAAAACTGTTTTTTAATGGCAATGGCAATGGCAATGGCAATGGCAATGGCAATGGCAATGGCAATGGCAATGGCTTGAGAGGCTCAAGAGCACCAAGAAGGATCACACATAATTTAAGCGATACTGACTTTGAGGTAGAGAAAGGAGTGGCCCGCGCTTCTTAGTTCCATTTTATAAGTTATTGCTTTTTATTTGATTTTTGTATATATGTATAGATATTTTTAGTTATGTTTTCATAGTTTTTATAATATCTCCCTAGGACCCAAGAAATCTTAGAATGTAATTTTATAAATAGTTTTCTTCTGGCTTTAATGTTGTAAATAACATAATTTTTATCAATGAAGATAATAATAATAATAATAATAATAATAATAATTTCAACAATAAATGATACTATTAATTACAATCTATAAAAGAACGTCTTAAAACTATTATCATGTATTTTGAAATAATAAGAAAATTACTATTGATCTTGTAAAATTGGTAATAGAAAAAAAAATAAAAAAACTAATGGCGCTCTCGTGTACAAATCAATAAAACAGTTCCTATCTAATAGCTCCCTCGGTGATATCAAGTTCGATATCTGAATTTCTTAAGTCCCACTTTACCCTCTGCATGGATCTCCAATCTCGATGGCAAGATGATCAGCTTAGTCATTGGACATGCGCTATTGGACATGAGCTACAAAGATACAAAGATACGAAGATACGAAGATACGAAGATACGAAGATACGAAGATACGAAGATACGAAGATACGAAGATACGTAGATACGAAGATACGTAGATACGAAGATACGAAGATACGAAGATACGAAGATACGAAGATACGAAGATACGAAGATACGAAGATACGAAGATACGAAGATACGAAGATACGAAGATACGAAGATACGAAGATACGAAGATACGAAGATACGAAGATACGAAGATACGAAGATACGAAGATACGAAGATACGAAGATACGAAGATACGAAGATACGAAGATACAAAGATACAAAGATATAAGGTATCGGATTTCTAACATGTATTAGTGTTACCAGGGTTTCAGCCTCTATATTTTCAAAATATAGATGCAGGTGCTCAGTTTAGCTTAGAAACTATACTGTACTTACGCCGCTTTTGATGGAGATTCTAGATAGGCAATCATTTCGACCAGAGATTCTCCGTCGCTATCACCTTCATCAATTGTGCTAGAGGTCAAGACACAGGCATGGAAACCATGTTTGCGGTCACTGTAAAACTACAAAACTAAACTTCAATTGCAAAATTAAACAAATCAGTACAGTACATTTTCTAAGCTAAAATTGAGCATTCTGCATCTATATCTTGAAACTACAGAGGCTGAAACCCGGGTAACACTAATACATATGAGAAATCCGATACATGGAATCTTTGTATCTTCGTATCTTTGTATCTTTGTATCTTTGTATCTTTGTAACTTTGTATCTTTGTATCTTCGTATCTTCGTATCTTGTATCTCGAAAAAGTGCTTCCCAAAGCAAAGCACGGCGCATAAGGGTTGCCTCTGAGTTGCATTGGTCAATAACTTGGACTTTAACTTGTAAAAGACCTAAATGATTACCGGGGTTAAAGTGCTTGTAAATGAGATCATCCCGGGCCTTAGCCTCGTGTCTCCCTGTGGTGTCTCCTTTTTGGCGCGAAAATGAGGCACGGACGCGAATCAGTCGTCGCTTGTGTTTGTTCTGGTTCAATAAAGCCCGCCTATTGTGCTTGTTGATCCTAGATTTATGGTTGTTGAACCTAATTCGGATTTTTTTTTATTGTGGAACCTACGTACTGTATTTCGCAACGAGTGCAAGAAATAAATAAAAAACGAGCCTAGAATTACAATCTAGGTTGAAATTAATAGTATAGATCTTTCTAACAAAGGAGCTCCCTGTATTAAGAAAGTTGCAGACTCTACAGGTGCGTCCGCCGCATTTGTGGCATTCCTTGTCTAGATGACTGTTGGCTTTAATCTCTGCTCTAACTAGGTAATCCCTCAGGAATGTGGGCTTCCTATATTTATTTTTATAGCACTATCACTATTTTCTTAATTTTGTACTAGCACTCTATTGTTTTGTATTTTGTTACCCTCACAAGAATCTTCATACGAAGGAGGTGAGGTTTCAAGGAAGAAGAAGAAGAAGAAGAAGAAGAACACAAGAATCTTCATAGGAAGGAGGTGAGGTTTCAAGGAAGAAGATAAAGAAGAAGAAGAAGGAAAGTTCGAGCCATAGATATGAGGGTTGGAAAGTGGATTAAATGGAGCAAAAACAAATAAAGAAACAAGTATGAAGTCATAATACTTTTACCCTATCCACTTTATTCACGGGTTCATAATACAGATATCCATGCACCCTAAATGTTTAATAGACTATAAGTCCCTTACAACCGTGCTTATCTATCCATAAGTGAAGGATCTTCGCTTATACTGCTTAAGGGCGGTTTACACTTACGATTTTTGTTGCATTTGTCGCGGCGATTTTTCTCGCGCGGTGTTGCAATTCCAACTCTCTAGTGTTCCCTGTGCATATGGCTAGACCTAGTGGAGTAGATGGAGACTCCTGTTGATGGGCTCCCTGTGCATATGACTAGACCTAGTGGAGTAGATGGAGGCTCCTGTTGATGGGCTCCCTGTGCATATGAGAAGATGGAGGCTCTTGTTGATGGGCTCCCTGTGCATATGACTAGACCTAGTGGAGTAGATGGAGGATCTTGTTGATGGGCTCCCTGTGCATATAGCTACTAGTAACAGAAGTGTCCATCTACTCCTCGACTGTCCTAAAATATTACGACAAAATTTAGCTACTGAAATAGTTCAAAAAGGGAAGATTTTAGCAGATTGATTTCTACAAATACAAAAGTCTCGACAATATAACATTGCCTTGATTTTGGATACAATCACATTAGTTACGAACCGAGTTAATGAGCTGATTAAGTGCGCGTCTGCGCACTACGTCCAAGCACCAACTTAATTGATTCAAGAGACAAATTAGTATTCAACTTTAGAAGACGGACTAAAACCGAGCATAGCAACAGCAGTGAGAGCATTTGTTTTTTCCTTTATATTTCCCTGCACCAGAAATAATGGCGCCAGACATTATGAAGAAAGATGACAATATCCCATGCAGTGGACAGTTTAAAGATCGAGAATTCGTAGGATGAATAATTTTGCTCAAAGCGTTGCTATGCAAATCAGTGTTATCTGGAAAAACTTTAAAGCGCGTGCAAACTTCTTCCGCAATTTATTACTTACTCGGCATTTTCCCAACGAAATGAAACCTCACACAATTTTTATCAATGTTTCCTTGAGATATTGTGCTAAAAGGAATTTTAATCCGGTACGGTTTTGACATATTATTTCACAAGGTTTGATACCCACTTCATCTCAAAAGTTCCACATGAATAGGCTCGTTGTCATATTGTTGCTCCATAATATTGCTTGATAAATTTGAAACATTAATTTGTTTGCCTCTTAAATTCATTTCACTAGCTGGAAATTTAATCAGAAAGTAACCTGGTTATTTGTGCTCGCGATTTGGGGTTTCTTTCGTAATGTATAGACTGCAAATGCCCTCTCGTTCAAGAATGCTACACACGATACACAGTGACGCGCGCCCGGATTCAATTGAACACCAAACGCAACACTCAAAATTCGCGTTCTAAATAAATAAATTCAACTCCATAATAATAAGTTATTTGTGCTTGCGATTTTGGGTTTCTTTTTTGTAATATATAGACTTCAAAGTCACTGTAGAGAATCCTATACGCGAGCCTTGATTCAATTGAACATGTAAACATTTGAACTTCGCGCTCAAATAAGTAACTACAGGATATGGACAAATTGTTAAGATCAAAGCATTATTTCATTTGTTTACCACAGTAATTGGCCTGATAAACTAAACATTGACGCAGTCAACGGTATCATATGGGAACAGCTGCTAGCGGCGAAAATTCATCACTCGAAGAAACTTTTTCCTTTTAGTAAGTTTGCAGTTAAGAAAATATCCGATATCCGATCTTTATTCTGTAAATTAAAATATGGTTTCAAAACTGTCGTATCTAGGAAAACACCGACGTTCCTCTTGAGAGGCGGGGCCCCTTTGGAGTTGAAATGGCTCACCAACTCAATAAAGTCTCCCATCTCTTGCGTGGCTTGTTTGGCCTGTTCCGCTGTGACTGGGGATAAGGCTGGAAGCGGTGTTTTTCAAGAGTCCTCTGGTTTAGGGCTCAAAAGTCAATAGAAACGTGCTCACCCATCGAAATGTGTGCGTATCTGTGAGCTTTCATGGATATGCCACACAAGAAAGCCTTACATCGAGAAAGAATATAGATGGCGCTATCTTAGGAATTTGCATTTAAAACACTGTTACCTAACGTAACAGAGCATTTAAAACACTGTTACCTAACGTGCGCCACTCAGCAATCAGAAGTTACCTGGCATCAGATCAACCCTGTATATTTGCTCGAGCTATACACTTGATCTGACAAAGCTCCTACGGCTGATGTGTAGCTCATCTGCCGGGACAGGAAAGTTCAGGGCGATTCAACTATGTGCACTAATCCTCAGGCGCGTGAGTTTGAAGGTTCAATACGGAGTTTGTTTTTATGTCCACTTTTTTTGTCGTCATCCGACACTTGCTAGCCGATTTTGAAATTCGCGTGTTGTAGATTGGTACGCTGTGTCTAGGTCATGTTTATCCAAAGCTCACCGAGACCCAGCGTATAAATCATGTCTTTTATTTTCACTAGCCAGTCTGTTTTATTATTTAGTTCTAGGCAGTCGAGAAACACGTGATCGATATGTAAGCCACTTCTGGGCTCTTTGAGTTTGCCTTAGGAAATTAAACGCCCTGTATTTAGCATCGACTGATAGAGGGTATCTTCCGAGCTCGCCCTACATGCATTATTTGTTGCTTTCTTGCTTACTCCAAGTGCTAGTTTACAGAATTTTGTACAATTTTTGGGGAAAATTGGCCTTTTTTCGTCTTATACCCTAAAAGATACCTGGAACCCGAATTTTAACCCCTAAAAGATACGACGAGCACCCCGCCCGACGACATATGGGAGTCCCCCGTATGATGCCAGGTAACTCGAATGCTGAGTGGAACACGTTTAAGATTCTTTCTCTATGTAAAGCTTTCTCGTGTGGTATATCCATGAAAGCTCATAGATACGCACACATTTCGACGAGTGAGCACGTTTTTATTGACTTTGAGCCCCTTTGAGCCCTAACCAAGGACTCTTGACTATACACCGCTTCCAGCCTTATCCCAGTCACAGGCGGAACAGGCCAAACAAGCAACGCAAGAGATGGGAGACACGTCGGTGTTTTCCTAGATACGGCAGTTTTGAATCCATATTTCTAATTTACAGAAGTATCGCGATTCACCCTGCCACTCTGTGTTGTTGTGAGCCGTCAATATTTTGTGGTATTGACGGCTCAAAAAGAGCTAGCAAAATTCAACTTTTTTCGCACGAATTTATGTTTCATTTCATTGTCAATAGTTAGAAATAACGTTTAGCTATATTTCTAGCAATATCTTATGGCAGAAAGAGATTTTTTTCGCCGAAAAAGATGGAAAAATGTAAACAGAAAATGCTCGAGCTAGTGCGAAAAGCCCATGTGATTGCGTGAGATCGTGCGTAAATGTAATGAGAATTGAAATTTCAATCGACAATAAATAGCACTATTTCTTGCCATTTCCTCCAGAAAATCTTCAAGAATCGCGATACAATATTAATTACGATTTTGAGACGGCAATTCCACAAAATATTGACGGCGTTGGAAGAAAATATTTTCACGTATTGGGCTCCGTCGCTGCGCGACTCCGCCCAATACGTGAACATATTTTCTCCCAACTAGCCGTCAATATTTTGTGGAATTGCCGTCTCAAAATCGTAATTAGTATATAATATCGGATTTCGGATATTTTCTTAACTGCAAACTTACTGAAAGGAAAACGTTTCTTCGAGTGATGAATTGTCGCCGCTAGCAGCTGTTCCCATAAGTGATACCGTTGACTGCGTCAATGTTTAGTTTACCAGACCAATTACTGTGGTAAACAAATGAAATAATGCTCTGATCTTAACAATTTGTCCATATTTGTAGTTATTTACTTGAGCGCGAATTTTGAGGTTTAGGTTCAATTGTTTACATGTTCAATTGAATCAAGGCTCGCGTATAGGATTCTCTACAGTGACTTTGAAGTCTATATATTACAAAAAAAGAAACCCAAAATCGCAAGCACAAATAACTTATTCTTATGGAGTTGAATTTATTTATTTAGAACGCGAATTTTGAGTGTTGCGTTTGATTTTCAATTGAATCCGGGCGCGAGTCACTGTGTATCGTGTGTAGCATTCTTGAACGAGAGGGCATTTGCAGTCTATACATTACTAAAGAAACCCCAAATCGCGAGCACAAATAACCAGGTTACTTTCTGATTAAATTTCCAGCTAGTGAAAAGAATTTAAGAGGCAAACAAATTAATGTTTCAAATTTATCAAGCAAATATTATGGAGCAACAATATGACAACGAGCCTATTCATGTGGAACGTTTGAGAAGAAGTGGGTATCAAACCTTGTGAAATCTATATATTAATACCGTAAGGAAAATCGTGTCGACACCCGCTCCGCTCAGCCCTGAAGCTGTGCCGCCAAAAGAAGTTCGCAAACCCGAAGGGAAGGTGGAAATCTGGACCATGGGCGTGTTTTTGTTGAAAGAGATTCACCTCGGGCTAAGTTCTAATTCAAGCGATTTCTTAAGCGAGGGACAAAGCCGCCATCGCCGCCATGTTGAATTCTCCCACAGAAACTAAAAAAGAACTCGGTTCGCGCAGCCGAAAGCACCAAAGACATTGAAACCTAAATGGTTCTCTTACAGATTACATACAGGAATGTGCAGGGATAATTCTAACTTGAAAGATTTGAGCTGAGAAAATTTTTCATTCAAGTTTCAACAAACGTACACACTACCTTGCTTCCCTCGGAGCACGCGCTAAGTCATGCTAAGTCGAAATAACACATTTACAAAACAAAGTCCGTGAAAGTCATGAATAATATTCTCTATAGTATAAATCCTGACGGCTCTATCGCAAAACGAAGGCCACAATCCCGAAGAGAAGGAGGAAATCCCTCCAGTGGGCATGTTTTTGTTGGAAAAGATTCACTGTGGGCTAAGTTCTAATTCAAGCTATTTTTTAAGCGAGGGATAAAGCCGAAAAAATATAAATAAGATAAACTAAAAAAAATTCTTAGTCCTTATAACATTTTTACTTGACCTGTTTCTTTTCTCCCCTCACTGAGATATGGTAAACATATAGTCCAGTGGCCAAACCCAAAAAGACGCTTATTTTTCGAGTTGGCTGCACCCCTGGTCCGGCAAAGAGTTCTTGGTATCGTTTTAAAGCTTATGAATTGAGGATCACGAATCCATTCGTCATTTCGTGGAAAAAGTGTCCATAGCCTTGGTAACCACGCCTAAATTTCCCACAATTCTTTAGGGCACAAAATTGCAATATAATGATAGTTTCTCGTTTTCCGATGATATTTCAAATATATTAGCATGAAAATGAAATTATATCAGTGCAAACTATCTTTAGTAGGTCCTGGAGCAATCACAAAGCTTAGTTTCGTTTTTTTCTAATGAAATATGCAAATTTGCTCAGATTTTCCGCCGAAACTAGAAATTTTGAAAGAAAACGAAAATGAAAAGTAATAAAATACCGTATATCTAATAGAAGGTGTTGTTTTGTGGAAGTTTTTTGGTGTTTCCTCATCGGGCTATGCTGAAGATGAAAACTGCCTTCACGTTTGGTGTTTTTATTGTTCTTTTTTAGCTAAGAACAGCCGCTTTCCCGAACCGGAAGTGCCGAAAATTTACTTCCGGTTTAGGCCCTTAGAGCGATTCTCATAACCGTGGTGTAGGATTTGCGAGATTTTTTTTCATTAGACTATGTAATTTGGGTAGCCCTTAGACTATCTCATTAAATAATGCTGTTTTGAAGACCAGTATGTGTTATCTTGCACTTGAAAACTACTGAGCTGTATGTTGCCATATATTGTGGTTTAGACAAATATCCGGTCAGACTTGTAAGAGAATTCATGTCACCTTATCGTAGGTTCTCGCCGTGTTGTATTGAAGACTTTGACAACAGTTTTCCGGCAAAATTAAAACCACCCTCACCACCTTCTCGGTTAAACGCAAGGCCGGCTTTTAACGGTTTTTGGTCAGCGGTATTCGTATTCAAGATGGCCACCAGGCCACAATGAAGTTTTTTGGACATATTTTAAAGATCATTTCGAATTAGAACATGAATTTTTAGTAACTCTTAAGCTACCCAATATACAAGTTTTAGTATGGTAACATGGTATCATGTTGCCATAGTGACGAGGTGTGACGTCATGAGAAGTTCAAGTCTTTTTAACTCAGTTTATTCAGTTTTCAGTTTATTCATTTTTTTTGCCAGGAGTATACATTTCCATAAATTTAAATTTATACAAAAGAAACTGGCGAGGAAGCTCACAAGAAACCATAGGGCTTATAAACATGAGCTCCCCCCTAATCATAGATAATATTACATAAACTTACTAGGGACTGCATTATGTTACGATGGATCAATTATAATAAAAACAAGCAACACAGACAGCACAATAGCGAAGCGAAAAAAAAAGCGCAGCAGAATGAGTAGTAAATAAATTAGCTAAGAAGAAATGTTTTCAGTCTTGATTTAAAAAGAGAAATAGAATTTGAGTTTTGAATTTCTTTCTTAAGTGAATTAAAGAAAATAGGACCTTCAAGCCGAATAGCAAACTTTCTAATATTTGTTCGGAATGGGAAAATGTGAAAAGCACCGGCATTCCTAGTGTTATAGGAATGAATTTCGTTTGACAGTGAAAACATATCTTTAAAAGCTCTAGGGAGAAAGAATACGTTTCTTATAAAGAAACATAAATTTGCCAATATGAAATAGATAAATATCATAAAACTTAAGGATTTGCAATTCCTTAAAAATAGGATCAGTGTGAGCATCAAATGATTTTTTTGAAATTATTCTGACTAGCCTTTTTTTGAAGTCTCGTGGCTAGTTGCTGGCTAGTTGCGTAGCAACAGCCAAAGAGTTATCGTGGTGACTCAAGAAACGTGCATTAAGAACTATTTTCCCTGACTCTACATACGACGCTGCCTTAGTAAACGCTGGACTATTATATTGTCTCTTGAGACGCGCCGTAGTGACCTCTGGCGGCGCTACGTATCTAATCAACCTTCAGAGCACTCAGTGTTGCAACTAATGAAGTCGAAAACAACTGATATGCCTGGCCAATTATAATTTACGGTCGGGGACTTCTAGGCGCATGCGCCTGACAAAAACCGTAAAAGTTTGAGCGATTTTGTGTCTGTTAAATACATGTTATAATAATGTAATAAGTTTACCAATGCGCAATTCACATGTTATTCAGTTACTAACTGCGAAAGGGAATATTAAACACATATTACTCGATGTCACCCACTCAGTCACTCACTCATACGTTAGCACGATATTAGAATAATTTATGCTTAAGTCATGCATTCAATCCCTCGGGACGCCTGCTAGCCGCTGTCCTCAAGCTGCTTGGAACAAGAGAGTCATCTGCAGGACTAAAGGTCATTTTTCTGTTACCCTTGAACTTTTACCAAAGTATTTATATACTACATATTGTCGCTAAATTTATCCATGTGGGAGCTTGCTCTTACCAGTTATTTTATAACCTACACTGCGCTATTTGCGCATGCGCAATAATTGCTTTAAAAGGCTACTTTTATTTTATTTTAAAGCCTAAACTGTAAAAAAAGACCTTATTTGCTCTGCACAAAGATGAAAAAAAAAAACATTTTTTTTTTTGCGCTGATCAAAGTTTTTTGCGCTGATCAAAGTTTCACCGCTCCCTAAGTTTAATGTGATATAAGATCATTTCCTTCAAATTTAATGAAAATTTAGCATTTTTATTTGTCTATAGGACAACTTCAGTAGAACATTAATAAACTGCGAGCTTAGAAACTAATAGTAAGCTGTCGAATAAACTGCAAAATAACCAAGCGCAGCTAGAACGATGTTTCGTACGTTTTTCGAGGGAAAAAAGCTGGACTATCGGATCAGTGAACGGAACGGGACGGATCAAATCAGTACTTTGCTTTTTTTCCGTCGACACGGAAAAAACTTGCCTAGGGGGCAAGGAATATACAACACAATGGTCACATGGCATGACGTCATCGATGACGTCATAAAAAAACTAGAAATTCATATCTTGAGAAAGGAATGTCGTCATACATCCAAATGCGGACAAAGTTGCCTAGCCGGGGTCAAGGGGTGGGACGCCGTGTTGTCTTTATTGCATGCTAAAGAAATGAAATGAACTCAACTATATGAGCTACTGTAATTCCTCAGTGTATACACCTATCTCAGGAAAGGTTGCACCGTCACAACTGCCTGTGACCCGCGGTGCGTCTGGTGCATCATTCGACAAACTAATTAGAAAAACGAAATTCTTGTGTTAATCCAGTGCAAAACATATTGCGAGCGATGTATTGTAGAAACATTTGGCATAAGCAGGGTGGTAAGTATGGATGTTTATCCTCAGAACCAGTGTCCATAATTCTGTTTTGGTTACCTATTTGCTTCCATGACGCTTCGCGCGCTACAACAGATAGCCGTGATGGTGCAACCTTTTCTGAAATTGGTGTATACGGTAAATTATTATACGACTGTGACGTCATTTTACTATATAAGGTCAAATTGAGTGCAGATATGTAGCCGTATTACACAATAAAAGCCGTATTAGACGGTTAAAACTCGTATTACACAGTGTAGCAAACTAGTTATGGACCGTTTTTTGAGCGCGCAGTTCAATGGCTTCCAGATCGGCATGTTGTAAAACATGGACTGGTAAAACATGGACTGGACTGAGAAAACATGGACTGAGAAAACATGGACTGAGAAAACATGGACTGAGAAAACATGGACTGGGAAAACATGGACTGAGAAAACATGGACTGAAAAAACATGGACTGGGAAAACATGGACTGAGAAAACATGGACTGAGAAAACATGGACTGAGAAAACATGGACTGAGAAAACATGGACTGAGAAAACTGGGGAAACTGGCGGGAAAAACCTAGTGTCATCGTAGAATACCACTTAATGATGCTAGATTCAGAAATACTTGAAAATTTCAAGCCAATCTGTGCTTAGGTATACAAGTTCAAGTCGCCACACGTTTCGTTTACGAATTCGTTCGACGCATACAGGCATAGTGAGCTACAATTGTAGTTCATTCGAGTCTAGTAGCTAACACACTAATCTTACAGAATCGCCCGTATTTTTTAACAAAGGTCATAGCAAATTCTTAGCCAAGTAGATACGGTTTACTTTAAATACACGCTGAATTCTGCGCTTGAGATCCCGAACGTGCATAACAAACAACAACACCACACTTCATTCTTTGGGAAAGGAAGTTATTTCCAGCAGAAAACAGACCAAACATACATGCAAGCTACCGGAAAATAAACTTCATCCCACCAGATGTGACGGCTTTTGACCTTGAAACTTAATCGTCGTATCAAGTGTCAACCTCGGTGGTAAACAATAAAGTGAGTAACGCTCATGCAGTTTGCCAGCTATCAGATGTCCATCAAATTGAGACGGCTGACGGACTTCATAATGCATGAGCGATTGCTGATATTTTAAAACATCAGAGTGCTGGTTTTATGAGCGTGCGCCTGCTTTCTCACGGGCTTCATGTTTGGAAAATACTCTCCATACTACATCATTTCCTGTTTTATGTTTGTCAACGCTATTTCGATGACTTTGTATTGTTCAGAATTGTTGTAATCACTTTGCGATTGATTTCACTCTTTTGGAACTAACTGTACCCATGTTTTCTCAGTCCATGTTTTCTCAGTCCATGTTTTCTCAGTCCATGTTTTCTCAGTCCATGTTTTCCCAGTCCATGTTTTCTCAGTCCATGTTTTCTCAGTCCATGTTTTCTCAGTCCATGTTTTCTCAGTCCATGTTTTCTCAGTCCATGTTTTCTCAGTCCATGTTTTCTCAGTCCAGTCCATGTTCCAGGTTCGTTAGAGCGGATTTCACATGACTGTCAACACTTGTTGTGTAATTGCGATTGCTTTGCGTTCTCATTGGCTACTCGTTTTTTCTCAGCCAATCAATGCAAATTCTTTAGTAAATACAATTGCATAATTACTTAGTAATTGGTTCGGTTTGTGATTGGCTGAGAGAAAAGCCATTTAGGAGCAAGTGGTGATTTCTCTCGATTCTGATTGGCTAGTGATTGCTCAATTGCAATTGTTTTCACGACAGTCATGTGAAATCCGCTCTATAGTGAATCTATATTGGTGTACTTGGACATGAATTTATATCCGCTCTGGCTCTGGTGACCTGCGCATACCGTCACCAGAGCGTTGATGGGGAGTCATGGGTATGAGAATAGATGTTACGTTCTTAAACCGTCCCAAATCAGCAACGAACGACCAATCGGTTTTTCCAGATCGATCGCGATTGTTAACTCACGTGGTTAACTCACGTGACCATTTCGCTATCTATGGTCACATGACAATTTTAATCGCATACTAAACAAAAGAACTTCTGTCACCGCGAATTAAAGGGCAAAACGATCGTTACCAGTTTAGTGAATTCGCTCGAGGGCTACGAGTTCCTAGTTTTTATGTGTCAGTAGATTTCTCTCTAAAATACATTAGTATTATGATGGTTTTAGAAAGCTCCAATGCGACGTTCGCTATAAATTAATTTGCATCGGAAGATCAATTGCGAGCATGAATTAAGACCATGCTAGTAACGCGAGGTAATTTTTCTTGGAACTCACACCGCAACAATAACGGATAGTTTCTTGCCGCGGGATGTTACACGCTCGCAATACTTTTTGCAACTTCCAACGCCGCCCTCGCAGTAAAATTATAAATTACAGCGGTGCTATCAAAATCAAGCGCGCTGATTGCTTCATTCAGGGAACCGATTGCACAAATGTCCTAAAATGTTGCACAGGACACATGTTGCACTACAAAAAAAATGAAATTAAATGAAAAAATATATATTCATTTTAATAAATTACATTTTTTTTTATTACATTTTTTTTTTAATTTCATTTTTTTTTTCTCGGTCGTTTTTCAAAATGGCGGTTGACTCGGAGAAGACCCTGGGGGAGGTGAGTCACATGACCGCTTCGAAACAAAGGACAAACCTCGTTCTCATGTCGTCAAACAGTGGTCATGTGACTCAGCCTCCCCCAGGGTCTTCTCCCGAGTCAACCGCCATTTTGAAAAACGACCGAGAAGACCCTGGGGACGAGGTTGGGCCACTATCTTCCATGCGACTACCGCTGACCAGAAACCGTTAAAAGCCGGTTACGCTTAACCGATAGGATGGTCATATGGTTGTAATTTGGAAAACTGTTGTTAAAGTCTTCAGTACAACACGGCGAGAACCTACAATAAGGGCCCGTGACCTGAATTCTGACCGGATACTTGTCTAAACCACCATATATGGCAACAGCTCAGATAGTCGTCAAGTGCAAGATAACACATACTGGTCTTCAAAATAGCATTAGTTAATGAGATAATCTAAGTGCTAGCCAAATCACACAGTTTTATGAAAAACAATCTCGCAAATCCTACACCACGGTTATTAGAATCGCTCTAAGGGTCTAAAGGTGTCATTTGAGTTGGTGTCATTTGAGCTAAGGTGTCATTTGAGTTTTCCGAATGGACTGTTAAATCGGCCCAATCACATGACCTTCGAGTTTTGATAATATATCGCCCACAGTCTGACTCGGATGCCCATCGAATTCCCACTAGCACCTTCTGTTCCGAGTTCAGTGATTATCTAGAGAACATTGTCTTATGCAAAGAACAACTAGTGGTGGTTGGGGATTTTAATTTTCACGTTGATGTCCAGGGTGACAGGGATGCCGTTAAATTTCTTGATGTTTTGGAGTGTTTTAGTCTTCAACAGCATGTTGTTGGACCCACCCACATACAGGGGCACACTTTAGACCTTGCTATCACACGCCAGACTGACCAGATTATACGGTCTACGCCCAGAGTTGACCGATATGTTTCAGACCATGCGTCGGTTTTGTGTCTCCTGCATCATCCCAAACCCCCTATAAGCTCTAGAACGGTATCTTACAGAAAGTACAAAGCTGTTGATATGGAATCTCTGGACGATGAGCTGGCCAGCTCGGATTTTTGTCAGAATCCGCCTGATGATTTGGTAGAGCTTGTTACTTCCTACCATACCACATTACAAGCTGCCATAGACAAACATGCACCACTTAAAACCAAAACCATTTTTGCACGACCGAGAGTGCCTTGGTACTCTGATGAGATCCGTAACGCGAAAAGGGAAAGAAGGATCGCTGAAAAGAAATGGAGACGTTCAAAGCTTGATTCAGACTTAGCTGATTTCAAGAAAAAGCGCAATACTTTCAATAATCTCATGAATAAAGCGAGGCGCGACTTTTACACCAACCTAATCGAGGAGAACAGCAGTGACCAAAGAAAGCTATTTCAAGAAAGCAAGCGCTTATTCAATCATGCGCAGGGTGATGGTTTGCCCCCTAATCTTGATGCTTCTATTTTTGCAAATGATTTAGGAAAGTACTTTGTTGAAAAAATTGAAATGATTCAAGCAAAGATTGATGGACAAGTATCAACATCTACTTGTCCATTGTCAAACCTGTCGAGTACTTCTTCCCTTGATGCAGGCCCTGCTCCGTCTTTCACCAACTTCGAGACCTTGACGGACGAGGATGTCAAAACACTCATTCGAAAATCGTCACTGAAGTCTTGCACATTCGATCCAATGCCTTCCCGTCTGGTCAGCCAATGTGATTCCCTCCTTCCGATAATCACTAAAATAATTAACTGCTCCTTACAAACTGCCCATTTTCCGGACGATTGGAAAGAAGCTTTGGTACTACCTCTGCTAAAAAAGCTAGGTTTGGACATTTTGTTTAAGAATTTTCGACCTGTCAGTAACTTAATGTTTATATCTAAACTGACAGAAAAAGCAGTATTTAATCAAACTTACAACCATATGGTCATTAACAACTTGTACCCAATAGCACAATCGTCCTATCGACAAAACCATAGTACGGAAACTGCCTTATTAAAGGTTAAAAACGACATCCTCCTCAATATGAACAAGCAGCATGTGACCCTTCTCGTACTACTTGATCTGAGTGCTGCCTTCGACACAGTCGACCATACAATCTTATTGGCGGCGCTCAGCAGGTTGGGTTTTGAAGGCACCGCACTTCAATGGTTCCAGTCCTACCTCTCAGGGCGTGCGCAACGGGTGTCGGTAAGGGGATGTGAGTCGAAGAGATTCGAGTTGAGCTGCGGTGTCCCCCAAGGTTCCTGCCTAGGGCCGCTCCTTTTCACTATCTATGCGAGCTCTCTTCTTGACACGGCTAAGGCGTATCTACCATCAGTCCACTGTTACGCGGACGATACGCAATTATATTTATCGTTCAGTCCGGCAGAAGAGACCGGTCAGGCGGATGCTCTTGATGCCATGGAAAATTCTATTGAGGCAATTAAGTGCTGGATGCAGCATAACAGGCTTCTCTTAAATGAGAGCAAAACTGAGTTCCTTCTTATTGGAACGCGGCAGCAGCTTGATAAAGTCAATCTCACTCATGTGAACGTAGGTGCCGCTAAAATCACTCCCAACTCCCCTGTTAAAACCTTGGAGTCTGGTTTGATTCTCATTTATCTATGGACCACCATATTAATAAGGTCTGCTCAGCAGCATTTTTTCATCTCTACAATATTAGAAAGATCAGACAGTATTTAACTAAGAGCTGCACTGAGACCCTCATTCATGCGTTTATTTCAAGCCGAATTGACTACTGTAACAGTGTTCTTTTTGGGTCAGCAGAATATCAGCTGAAGAAACTGCAACGCATTCAGAATGCCGCTGCTCGTCTAGTGTTCAAAGAGGCGAAGTTTTGTCACATTACGCCATTATTGAAGTCCCTACATTGGCTACCTGTTAAGCAGCGCATTGTTTTCAAAATGCTGCTCACTACTTTTAAGGCCATTCATGGCTTGGCGCCACAGTATCTCACGGATCTCATTTCAAGAAGGCACGATAAACACTACTCCCTCAGAAGCAATAACAGCCTTATGCTTAATTACAGTACGGTAAAATCAAAAAAGACTCTTGGTGATCGTGCCTTCGAGGTTGCTGCGCCGAAGCTGTGGAACGATCTCCCACGAGAAATTCGTAACATTTCCACAATCAATGGCTTCAAGAGGGCACTTAAGACCCATCTATTTGTGAAAGCGTTCTAAATTTATTTAAATAGTTATTTTTGCGTTTCCTTTTCATTTTACTTTTTATTGATTTTATCGACTTTTTATTGACTTTTAATTTATTTTAAAATTTAGAAATATTTCTTTGTTTACAATATTTATTTTTTTTTAGCATTGACATGTAAATTTTAAATTTTAAACCGAACATCTTTTGTAATGCGCAGTTGAAATTTCTCATTGATAACTGCGCAATATAAATGTGATATATTATTATTATTATTATTATTATTAAACCGGAAGTAGATTTTCGGCACTTCCGGTTTGGGAAAGCGGCTGTTCTGAGCTAAAAAAGAACAATAAAAATACCAAACTTGAAGGCAGTTTTCATCTTCAGCATAGCCCGATTAGGAAACACCCAAAAAATTCTACAAAACACCACCTTCTATTAGATATACGGTATTTTATTCACTTCATTTTCGTTTTCTTTCGAAATTTCTTGTTTCGGCGGAAATTAGAGCAAATTTGCATATTTCATAAGAAAAAAAACGAAACTAAGCTTTGTGATAGCTCCATCACCTACTAAAGATAGTTTGCACTGATATAATTTCATTTTCATGCTAATATATTTGAAATATCATCGGAAAACGAGAAGCTATCATTATATTGCAATTTTATGCCCTAAAGAATTGTGGGAAATTTAGGCGTGGTTACCAAGGCTATGGACACTTTTCCCACGAAATGACGAATGGATTCGTGATCCTCAATTCATAAGCTTTAAAACGATACCAAGAACTCTTTGCCGGACTGGGGGTGCAGCCAACTCGAAAAAAATCGGGTTTGGCCACTGGACTAATACAAACAATTCCGAAGTCAATTTGCGCTTTCGATTTTCACGGGTTCTTTGACCGATTTGAGAGACGGACACACGCGTTTTTTTGTGATTTTGTCGCACCAAAATCAGGGAGACCTTTTGGGCTCATTTCATTTATTTCGACATGGTGGGACGGGGTACTCATGCTGATGGGAGGTTATTAGTAATGTAAATCCAGCAGTTTATGGAAGGGGGAAATCATGAACCCCTCCCCATATCCATTGTGATTTTTTTTTTCCGATTTTTTTAAACAGAGAACACTTTAAGTAAAATAAATTTCCCTCTTACACTCCGTGAATTTTTCACGAGCATCAGCTAGTCTATATATTAATACCGTAAGGAAAATCGTGTCGACACTCGCTCCGCTCAGCCCTGAAGCTGTGCCGCCAAAAGAAGTTCCACTGCACGAAATTTCATATTCACAATGCATCACTAGGGCAAGCAAAAGCTGTGCGAAATTGGTTCACTATATTTACGTTACTTTTGCTAGCCATGCCTTGAACAAGTGCAATATTTGAAATCCACCGACCAAGCAAAAGGCATGCAAAATAATAGCAAACACACAAATTCATGCCACTTTCTCAAGGGATGGCGATTTTACATTTTCGCAACGTTTTTGCAATTTCTGCACACTGTATATCGAAACTATTGAGAGTTTTGAGTAACATTCGCATAGGCTTGAGAATAACAAATTTGCAGCATATTCCCAATGGCCAGTCAGGAGAGATTTTAACCACACCCTTGCACACTTTCACGACGGCATAGTGAAATCAATGAGAGTTTGAATAGCATTTGCATGAGTTTGCGAATAATGAAATTTGCATCGCATTCCCAATGGCTAGTCAGAAAAGATTTTCACTACACCTTTGCACACTTTCGCGACCCATAGTGAAATTAACGAGAGTTTTAAATAGCATTCGCATGGGCTTGCGAAAATGAAATTTGCACCATATTCCCAATGGCTAGTCAGGAGAGATTTTAACCACACCTTTGCACACTTTCGCGACCAATAGTGAAATTAACGAGAGTTTTAAATAACATTCGCATGAGCTTGCTAAAATGAAATTTGCACCATATTCCCAATGGCTAGTCAGGAGAGATTTTAACCACACCCTTGCACATTTTCGCGAGCCATAGTAAAACTAACGAGAGTTTTGAATAGCATTCGCATGAGCTTACGAATAATGAAATTTTCATAGCATTCCCAATGGCTAGTCAGGAGAGATTTTCACTACACTTTTGCGACCCATAGTAAAATTAACAAGAGTTTTAAATAACATTTGCATGGGCTTGTGGATAATGAAATGTGCACAACATTTTCAATGCCTAGTCAGGAGGATTTTCATTACACCTTTGCACTCTTTCGCGACCCATAGTAAAATTAACAAGAGTTTTAAATAACATTCGCATGGGCTTGTGGATAATGAAATGTGCACTACATTTCCAATGGCTAGTCAGGACATGTCAGGAGAGATTTTCGCTACACCTTTGCACACTTTCACGACCCATAGTGAATTTACGAGAATTTTGAATAGCATTCGCATCTGCTTGCGAATAATGAAATTCGCACCATATTCCCAATGGCTAGTCACGAGAGATTTTAACTACACCTTTGCACATGCATTTCGTGAGCCATAGTAAAATTAAAGAAAGTTTTGAATAGCATTCGCGTGGGCTTGTGGATAATGAAATTTGCCCCGTATTCCCAATGGCTAGTCTGGAGAGATTTTAGCTACACCTTTGCACACTTTCGCGAGCCATAGTAAAATTAACGAGATTTTTAACGAATAAATTAACGAATGATGAAACCAAAGAGGATTGTTAAAAAACTACTTTTCGTGTTGAATATTCCGAAGAAAGTGCTGTTCGATACAAAGTTTATAAACCACGCATACTGTGCAGTGAGTTACTGCATAGCTGTCAACTCACCCGCATTAGGCGGGTGTCACAAGATTTTGAAGCCTGTCACCCGCATGATGTTTGCGAAAATTTTCATACATTTACTGTATATTAACCGCATTGAATTTTTCATACATTTTCTCTATTTACTTGCCACATGAGGGAGAATCTCAAGATTTTTGACGAAGTTGGGTTGACAGGTATGTTACTGTGTGAAGAAGTTACGAAAGTCAAGCCAAATCGCAATGCCTACTGGGAAATCTTAGGATTCAGCGGTATCTCCAGTACGCATGCGCCCTGAGCGTCGGCGGGAAACTTCGTTTCCGTTATTTCCATACACGAGGACAGAATCGGGACAGAATCGTTGTTGTTAGCCGCATCTTGTGCAATTCTAGCGCTGTATAAACCGAAATGAAGCTTTCCTAGTGTTTTATGAAGACTTAAAGTTCAACTTGAGAGTGCAAAGTATGGATTGAAACTAAAAAGAAACCAGGTAAGAGCACATCTACAATCGCGGACAAAATGTGTTGTCGCCTATGTCGAAAACTGCTCATTTTAGCGGCATTGACAACTTAAAAAAATTATTTCTCCTAAAAAAAGGTTCATCACAACCCCCCTTCCCCCACACAATGTTGTTGATGAATAGACTTTGAAATGCCAACATGATCATCCCCTAGGCACAACATTGAACGGGGGAGAGGGGGAGGGGAAAGGGTGCCTGTGTATATGCTATGAATTATGTATGGTTTGTCAATTAGGCGACAACAATTTTGTCCCGGATTGTATTTAGTACGTTTTTCGTTTTCTTTAAAAAGAAACAAAGAAGCATGGGCTGATATATCGGTGGTGTATGAGACTCGATAGGCATGATATAAAGGGTAATTAGATTTGCTGTAATTGTCTAGCAACAATGAAAATATGATCAGTTTAAGAGAATTTTAAGTCACGCGCGCGAGCATAGAAATGGTACACGAGAAAAATCGCATTCGAAGCCACAACTACGGAAGAAAAAGAGCTTAACCTGGGCTTTCTGCGATCTCAGACTGGGGTGAAGTGTTCAGTACTCTCGAAAATATATTGTATAACAGCGGAAATTCCAGTATATTGCGAATTCCCAGTAAAAAGAGAAAGGAACAGACGGGAGAAAAACACTCCAGATTGAAATTCGGCACAGCGAAAGGAAGGCGCTGGTACGGCCGGGAGAGAAACTGTACGCAATAAACCTATAAAAGATAAAACTATAGAACCTTTCCTGAAGAATAGTCAAAATCATCAACAGAAACGAAAACGGCTTACAAACTAAGGAATGAAACGTGAACATTGCGTTTTTTAAATTCCCAGAAATGAACCGGATATGACGTAATGCTGGAGCGCACGGCTTTATATCGCACACTAGCTTCTAGAAGATGTTAATATTAATATGATTTAACCAGTTATTTATTTTTTTATTTATTCATTTCTATGATTTGTTGTAAATATGTATTTACAACAGCACTCACTTGTTACATATACTCGCTATGAAAAAATTGCACGGCTGTGAACAAATCGCCAACGGGTTACACGGGTAACGCTTCGGCAACAAAGAAAAGTAACTAGAGTCATTCATCTTTTTTAATCTAGTGTTACCCGTGTTACCCGTCCCCAGTCTCTCTCGGTTGAATCTACCGAGTTTATTACTGCATCGGCAAATATTTCACGAGTTAAGAATTTATCAATCTTTGCTTTGCTATAAGTTGTGAAGTCGTCTTTTCGCACTTGTTTTGAGTGCAGTTTTTAAGCCTACAAATAACTTCTATCAGACCACAAACACCTTGCGCTCAAATCCGAGTTATTCGCCTGAATTTCATCCATTTCATAACCAAAACAGCACCAAACTATTCTTGAAAACTTGAATTGACACAAGAATTGCTTCAAGTTCTGAAGAAACGTGCCTAACGTAATCAAAAGTAGCCGCTTTTATGGGAACGCACATGCTAGGTAGCAAAAACGTTTCAAACGTCCTCTCCCACGAGAAAAAAAATTCGTCTTTTTTGCCTGTTCTTCTGGAAACAAGTAAAGGAACAATGAAAACAACGATTCCAATTTCACTTCCACCGCGTTAGATTCGATATAGCTAATTACATCGGTTACGTACAGAGAAAATTTGAGAAATACGTAGAAAAGCTCCAAATACAATCGCGGACAAAATGTGTTGTCGCCTATGTCGAAAACTGCTCATTTTAGCGGCATTGACAACTTAAAAAAATTATTTCTCCTAAAAAAAGGTTCATCACAACCCCCCTTCCCCCACACAATGTTGTTGATGAATAGACTTTGAAATGCCAACATGATCATCCCCTAGGCACAACATTGAACGGGGGAGAGGGGGAGGGGAAAGGGTGCCTGTGTATATGCTATGAATTATGTATGGTTTGTCAATTAGGCGACAACAATTTTGTCCCGGACTGTAGTCCGAGCTACACAGTTCGAAAATCTCGGATTTGTCTGGATGTAAGATTTATCTGCGCCTATATTAAATAAAGCCAACTCGAAAAGATTTTCTGGTTAGTTTTCCTGTCATTTATGCAAGGCGTTGCTCTTACTGTACCACAGCTATTCTTGGCTACAGGTCATCTAAAATATCCAGCTTTTTACTTATTCACTAGCTATTTTGAAGTGTAATGGGACGTTCTATTTTTTTTCCGCTCCCCTGTGGAAGACAAAAATTTGACCTTTATTTTTTGACCTGTCGGGTTCCTGAAAATAGACCTGTCGGATTCATTAAATTGTACCCTTCGGAAAAAAATGGGCTACACGAAGACACAGACCTGTCGGATTCCTGACAATGGACCTGTCGGATTCATTAAATTGTCCACAGACCTGTCGGATTCCTGAAAATGGACCTGTCGGATTCTCTAAAATTGTAACCTTCGGAAATAATAAGGCTACACAGACCTGTCGGATTCCTGAAAGTGGACCTGTCAGATCTAAATTGGCCAATTTTGGGCCTGTCGGAATTTTGTCTTCCACAGGGGGGGAGCGGATAAAAAATGGAATGTCCCAATAAACTAAGACCTCATGTTAATTCTCATCAACATGAGAAAGCAGGAGTTGTTCAAGTAATATTCCTGTCAGGTGAATGATAATAAATCAGTCTGATTAACTCAACAGGCCAGAATCTGCTGCAAATAGAGCTACAAGAGATCACTGAGGCAGTAAATTTGTTGACCATGGAGCCTTTGGAGGGGAGGAAAGATGCCTTTGGTCCAAGGCCCTGCTAAGAGGTTTGTTACAAATTTCTTTTTGTAAATAATTATATTTTTGAGCCTGGTTTGTTACAATTTCTTTTTGTAAATATATTTTTGGGGCCTTGAAGACAGGTGACATGCAAGATTACATGAGAATAATTACTGTTAGTGTAATTACTCAAGTGATTACAGAATCTGTGCACGCTGATTGGACAAGAGGTTCCTTTTCTCTCGCTATAAATCACCTACAGCTGATTATAACATTGAAAGGATTGGGAGTGCACATGCAAGTTGTTATGATCATGACAAAGTCCAACAAAAAAATTTTCTGTCCAAAAACCTTTATGAATCACTTGAGCAATTATACTAAAACAATTAGTCGCCTCAGGCTCCGTGATTATCAGCAAATAGTCCTTGACTTCGTCTTGGTGACTATTTAACCATTATCCTGCAAGATTGCGCAGAATATCATCTGATACTTACCGGTAGCTGATGAGGGACAAAGTCCCAAGTTGGCTAAAATCAGATGATATTCTGCAAAATCGAGCAGGATAATGGTTTTATTATTCAGCACATCAATAGCACAAAACCCCCCAAAAAGCTCAAAATATCATGTTTCCCTCAGAGACGGATATCGCAGGATAGCTGTCATGTACAGAAGACAGCTATTGGCGTTCCAATGACCATATTTTGGCAGTGCATTGATGTGCTGAATAATAATCGCCGATAATCATGTTGCCTTCAGTGACTAATTGCTAAATAATTGCTCTGCCCAACCATAATTACATTTTACTGCAAAAATTATCAAGTTAAAAACATCACATCTTGGGCAGTATTCCAACAATCTTCACTAACGTTTTCTGATTTTTCAAGGATACAGTACCGGTATGCTGAATTTGATGCTGAGTATTAAATCATCCAGTTTGTGATGTATTTAATCATGTAAACAAAAACAAAGCAATGCACTGTAAGCAGGGTGAGGAGGATCCTTTAATTTTGAACACAACACCTATTTGCATCTTTATACTCTGTGTGATTTGCTAAAAAAAATACCCAAGTAGACTCTTTGTCTAACTTCTTCCCTCTTTCTCATGCTTTTCACTTATTCCTTTTCATCTTATTTCTAGATATATGGATGTATGGCCTTATGCATAACAGAAGGCGAAGAGGATAGGTGAGATGATTTCCAGATATAATGTATCAGTCAATTCCAGCGGTGACCATGCCCCCACACCACGGTGTTCCAGAGGGTGGGGAATTTTGAAAATTCTGCTTGCCCGGGGTGGGGAATTTTGGTTCTATTTCACAATCTTTTAGCGCGTTGAGTTTTGCAGAACTACAACACCAGTTCACTTCCCTGATCAGTTATAACTATCAATTGGCAGTTAGGATGTCGCAGTTACAGAAAATAACATCCACACAAAATAAAATGCCCAGCATGGCCCGTATACACCACTCTTGAGATTGAGAGATGCCAGAGACAACAAAAAAGGAATTTGTAGCCATCTACAACTGCGAATGGCCGAGAAAAATTTAACAGTGGAGACTTTTGAAGGTGTGTCTACTATTGTACTTACCGTGCGACTACGTCAACCGGGACATCCCGTAAAACGTTTGTCATTTAGAGATTCAAACCATTTAAAGCAAATTTAATACCTGCAATACATCTGACGATGAGTAATTAAGTGTTTTGAAGTGATCTCTGCCCATAATTTCCACAATTTTTACGAGAATAGCGATATTTCGGTGTCTCAGATCTCAAGAAAGTCGAGATCCTTTGTTCTGTACTCGCTTTCTGATTGGCTAACTTCTTACAAAATGGCCCGGTTGACGTAGTCGCACAGTAATACCTCAGTAGAAGAAGAAATTCAATTACGATTTGAGACTGACGGATTTGTTTCACTTGTTTACTTATATTTTGTCTTGCTTTCAGTTGAAATGAGAACTCGTTCAGAGATGAGAACAAACTAAATTACAGTTAAAAAACGAATAAGTAAGAATAAGTAAGATTTACATTATATACCGAGAATGGAGTTGAAGTTCTGACCGGAAATATTTTGTTGTGAAGCTTTTTCTGGTAGGGGCATTTGTCCGTTTTTTGTCTTCCCCGCCATGGGGTATTTTGCATCTTTTCCTGTCCTGGGACGGGGAATTTTTAGTGTTAATTTTAGAAATGACCGAAATCCTGGGGGTTGCCCTGGGCTGGGGGGCACGCTCACCGCTGGAATTGACTGATACATAATTTATTTGTAAAAATTCTTCAAAACCATGTAATTTTTTTTTGGTTAGTCATGTCCCCACCCTGCCTTCACTTGCTTCTGCTATTCGTAGGCAGCTAAGCTGGATTTGTAAGATAATAATTTGTAAATATGAATAAGAATGTTGAAGTTGCTTTAGCCATATTAATGTGATAAAGGTTAATTCACCAGCAACTTTGATCAAGAAGGATGGTCTGATTTCTGTAAAATTTGCTTTTACAGTTCACTAATATGCATTTTAGCTAAATCACCATTTGGTTGCTCTTCTTCTTCTGAAATTTGGAACTGATTAAAATGCATTTTTTTCCTATTGGTATGTTTCCTAATGTAGATTGTTTCCTATTGGCATTTGAAAGACAATCTTAGCTAGAATAATGCTAAAATGTTTTATTGCTGTGGTAATTGTAAGTACTAGAATCACACTTGTATACTGTCATGAATCCTGCAATCTGATTGGCTCCGCTACTGCTGTGAAAGCACATGTTCTGTATCAGTAAGAGTGGTTGCATGGTGTACGATCTTTATGCTGCGAGAGCACGTTTTCTGTATCAGTAAGAGTGGTTGCATGGTGTATGATCTTTATGCTGCGAGGGCGCGTGTTCTGTATCAGTAAGAGTGGTTGCATGGTGTATGATCTTTATGCTGTGAGGGCATGTGTTCTGTATCAGTAAGAGTGGTTGCATGGTGTACAATCTTTATGCTGTGAGGGCATGTGTTCTGTATCAGTAAGAGTGGTTGCATGGTGTACGATCTTTATGCTGCGAGGGCACATGTTCTGTATCAGTAAGAGTGGTTGCATGGTGTACGATCTTTATGCTGTGAGGGCGCGTGTTCTGTATCAGTAAGAGTGGTTGCATGGTGTACAATCTTTATGCTGCGAGGGCACGTGTTCTGTATCAGTAAGAGTGGTTGCATGGTATACGATCTTTATGCTGCGAGCGCACATGTTCTGTATCAGTAAGAGTGGTTGCATGGTGTACGATCTTTATGCTGCGAGCGCACGTGTTCTGTATCAGTAAGAGTGGTTGCATGGTGTACGATCTTTATGCTGCGAGGGCACGTGTTCTGTATCAGTAAGAGTGGTTGCATGGTGTACGATCTTTATGCTGCGAGGGCGCGTGTTCTGTATCAGTAAGAGTGGTTGCATGGTGTACGATCTTTATGCTGTGAGGGCGCGTGTTCTGTATCAGTAAGAGTGGTTGCATGGTGTACGATCTTTATGCTGCGAGGGCGCGTGTTCTGTATCAGTAAGAGTGGTTGCATGGTGTACGATCTTTATGCTGCGAGGGCGCGTGTTCTGTATCAGTAAGAGTGGTTGCATGGTGTACGATCTTTATGCTGCGAGCGCACGTGTTCTGTATCAGTAAGAGTGGTTGCATGGTGTACGATCTTTATGCTGCGAGGGCGCGTGTTCTGTATCAGTAAGAGTGGTTGCATGGTGTACGATCTTTATGCTGCGAGGGCGCGTGTTCTGTATCAGTAAGAGTGGTTGCATGGTGTACGATCTTTGTGCTGCGAGCGCACGTGTTCTGTATCAGTAAGAGTGGTTGCATGGTGTACGATCTTTATGCTGCGAGGGCACGTGTTCTGTATCAGTAAGAGTGGTTGCATGGTGTACGATCTTTATGCTGCCAGCGCACGTGTTCTGTATCAGTAAGAGTGGTTGCATGGCGTACGATCTTTGTGCTGCGAGGGCACGTGTTTTGTATCAGTAAGAGTGGTTGCATGGTGTACGATCTTTATGCTGCGAGCGCACGTGTTCTGTATCAGTAAGAGTGGTTGCATGGCGTACGATCTTTATGCTGCGAGGGCACGTGTTCTGTATCAGTAAGAGTGGTTGCATGGTGTACGATCTTTATGCTGCGAGCGCACTGTAGCAATCCCCTCTCAATTTCGAGGAGCACCGCGCCATGGAAAGCGAGCACCGCCTCCCATTCAAACAATTGCGCGTGATACATAAGGGTTACCAAATGTTTCTGTCGTTCCGCGCGTTCCGTCTCGCTGATCTCCCGAGCCTGCAAGATTTGCGCATAGCCCGCAATAAACTCCGCCATTGATAACTGGTCATAGGTAGGCTCTTTGTTGGCGCGGGTCAAACAAAGAAAACGCTGGGGCCACAGCTGTTTACAAGTTACTTCAGAAGTAGGGCGGTCCTCCTTTCCCGACTTTAACTTACCCTTTTTGGACCGAGATGGTTCGCGAACCAACGGGGCGGCAGCGCCATCCAACTCCTCCGAATCGCTAGAATCGGGAACTAACTGGGCAACCTGTTGTTCCGCAGCTGCGGAAAGTTCTCGCATCGCTCGCAGCTCCGGCAAAGTGACCCTCTCGTTAGCGCTCCCTGCACTCGTGCGCGAGGGAGGCAAAACTGCGGAAGCGCTGGTGGATGATGCCAAGGCAGCTCGCATCTCTTGCTGATTAGCTTTAAGGGACTTTACTTCGGCGGTCAGGCTGCTGACGGCCTCGGCCAACGACGACATGATAGCCTGGCTCTGCTCTCCGGCATCTGCCGGAGCCGAGGTTGCTGTGGTATTACTGGTCGCCGAAACGTCTCCTGCGTCCAATAAACCTTCACAATTTTTTGACATAGGACCAAACCCGTGCTCCTGTGCTTGTCGTTTACATCCAGGACATTTCTTAGGCCGACCCATGACAAAAATACAGATTACAAATTGGAATAATAATGAGGAGTGCATACCTGAACAGCAGCTTAAAGAATTGATATTCAATCAATCTGCCTAAACTATGCTTATTATGCTGGATTGTGCAATTAATCTCTTTGAGCCCGCGAGCCGCCCAAAGGAGGGGAGTATTCACAATTTCGATCCGGCATGGATCATAAAAGGGCAAGCTTTTCAGATCGAGATCATTATTCAACCAAACTCGATTACGATCACAACTCTATACAACTCTTAATATCATCATCATCATGCATCCTTGCATCGATTGCGGCAATCACGTACGTCCCCGCCAGGAGGCACTCCAGTGCGATGGCTGTGGATTATGGCAACACCGCACCTGCGGTACCGGTGTTGATAGAGCAACCTACCGTCAAGCTGTCCAGAATGGCGGTATAGATTGGGTTTGTGTGCCTTGCGTCGGCATGGCTCACGAAGACTTTGATCCTCCGGCTGAGAGCACCCGCATCGAGGAGGTTTCGCACGGTAAGTTAGAATCAATACGTAAAAGAACGGTGTAAGTCTTTCGTCGATGAGAAACCGTTCCAATTCTAAACTTTTCGAATTTATTTACAGACGCATCAGCTATCGGAAGTCCGAATTTATTTACAGACGCATCAACTATCGGAAGTCCGAATTGGGATCCAAGATCAAATGTCAACATGGATATCTCAGGTTGGTATAAAAAAAAACCCAAAGTATCTACACGTAACCACAAAATAAACTAATTTTTTTTTGCTTCTTTGAGCAGATGACGAAACTCCACCCGCCCTAGATGATCCACGCCCTGAGCCGGTCGATGTTGACATGGAGTTGTCTTTCGAGGAGCCCGAGCCAGTCCCTCTCCCGCCACAACCTGCCGCGCCCATCACGTTCCGTCTCCTCGACGAAGGCTCCACGAAGGGGAAACCGAAGCTGACTGACAGTTTAGGGTATGCGTACAATGTCCGTGCTAAGAGGCCAACAGTGACCTACTGGCAGTGCACCGTCCGTCCCCGAGGAAACCAGTGCAAGGCGTCGGTTATCGAGAGAGATGGCAACTTCACCGCTGTTTAAGCCAGCTTCGGCGATAGTTGACGAGGTAAATATCATTATTTTGCTTTATGAAAATAAAGCGGTCCTTTCCATCGCTTAGCGTTAACTAACATGTGTTTTGTATCTTTTGATTTAAGGTCCTTCTGGATGAGCTCCCTCCCGATGCTCCATGCCCCGCCCTGCCCAAGCCAGATTACATTGCCCGAGCAGCCAATCGTGTTCGGCAGCAGATGCGCCCCGAAGACCCGCGCGACCTTGCGTTTACCTTGCAGGAAGATGCAATCCCACCTGGCTTCTTCCGCTCCGAGGTGAAAGTCAAGAACCGCCGCCACTTCATTTTCGCGACGGATGACCAACTTGCTAACCTGACCGCGGCTAAGTCTTGGTATATCGACGGGACCTTCAAGGTGGTGAGCCGTCCCTTCCAGCAGCTACTCACCATCAATGCATTTGTGCGGTCAGGCGAATGCGCAAAGCAGGTTCCGCTAGTGTTCATTTTGATGTCTGGTCGGAAGAAGAATGATTACAAGAAGGTAATATAGAAATATTATTTTATAAACGCACGCCCTAATGTTCCACCCACGAAAAAAGGATTTTGTCTAAACCTCTTTTGCCTTATCCTTTCAGGTTTTGCGTGAGTTGATTAGATTACTACCGGGGGAGCCCAAGGTACAGCATGTGACGACCGATTACGAGAAGGCCATCTGGGCAGCCATCAAGGCCGTGCTACCCAATGTCAAGCTACAAGGGTGTGTCTTTCATTGGACTCAAGCAGTTTGGAGAAAGGTAAATGCTGTAATCAGTATCATAAAACTAAAATTGGCCTGCAAATAAGTGTGTTCACAGGGTAAATGTCAGTATTTAACAATACTTAACAATCATCCCGTATTGTATTTTTCAGGTTCAAGAGCTAGGTTTGCAATTAGCCTACACCCAAGATGCTGGGACGTACACACTGGTCAGACGTTTACTTGCACTGCCGTTTCTACCCGACACAGAGATCCCTGCCCAGTTCGAGTTCCTGGTCCAGCAAGCAAGAGGCGAGCCCCTTACACAGTTGATGGACTACGTCCGCAGACAGTGGATTGAAAACACAACATTTCCTGTAAAAGACTGGTCCGTGTTCCAACTACCCATACGGACAAACAATGACATTGAGGGTTGGCACCATGCCCTCAATAGGCGAGCCAGTTACCGTTGCGGCCTTCCTTTCTACATGCTGGTTCAGCTGTTACACAGAGAAGCCAAGCTTGTTTCCATTCAGATGCAGCTGGTCAACGATGGTAAACTAACTCGGATGCAGAGGAGGAAGTACAGAAACTTGCAGACCAGGATACATGAGCTGTGGAGGCGGTACATGGACCGAGAAACAACAGGAAGACAGCTGATGAAGTCCTGCGCGAAGTTGTACGGGCCAACCGGTCGTGCACATTAAGGAGTTTGAGGCTCCAAAACGGTTCCTTTAGGAACCACCCAAATGAAATAAAGTCATGACCAAATGCTTCTGATATACAACCCTAACCTTAAAACATTACATGGTCAACAAACAACGAATGAGCTAACTTAAGTTATTCGAAGAATCATCCGTCATTCGAATAACTAAAGTTAGACAATTATACTTAGGTCAAAGACTGAAAAAAAAAAACATGAAAAATATAGTTCCAATTGCACTTCAAATAGAAGTTGATTTCGCCACCGGTGTTGACTTCCAATGTTGACATCGCCACCGGTGGCGATCTCACCAGATGTGATGGCGAAATTGGTGATGGCGAAATCACTTGATGGCGAAGTCACTGGCATTCGTTCTGTATCAGTAAGAGTGGTTGCATGGTGTACGATCTTTATGCTGTGAGGGCATGTGTTTTGCATCCGTAAAGTTGCTACATGGTGCACAATTTTTATCCTGAAGTTTTAAACTAGTACAACATAATAATCATCAGAAGTAAAAACTACAAAATGGTTATTTATTGAATTGCCGCAGTATATTCACTTGTTGTTTTCATTCTCAAAACTCAGATGTACATGAAGCTGACAATAATGTTTTTCTTCGACGCAATGACTACTTGTATTTTTTGACATGTCTTAAGAAATAATGTTGGCAACACCATCTGGGTGTTACGGTGCTTAGGATTTGATCACCTTTGTTTTTTGTTTTAGAAACGTCGACAGAGGAAACTGTGCTCGAAGAGAGCACTTCCTTCAACGAGAAAGCGAAAGAAAAGTAAAGGCAAGCTCTTGTCAACTCTCTTATGAGAGCATGAGCGAGGCAGAGGAGGTTGATGAGGATGGAGACAGACTTGTTAACCAAAGCGGCTGCTGAACCGGCCACTGCTGGAGAATTGCTCCCATTTACTCAAAACTTTGAATCGAGAGTACAGGAAGCGCAAGAGACATAGGGGCTACCAAAAATGCCCCCTCATGGTCAATAAGTCAAGGCATTTCGTGTTGTGGGAAATATCCAGAAAATTGGCAAAGAACACGTCTCTTGTCTGCCAAACTACCTTATATTTTATTACAGAGTTAATGTTAAAAAAGGACTATTGTTTAACCCTCGGTCATCAAAGCCTATATCTAGCATCAGACTTTGAATTATACTGTAATAGGTATTTTCTATTTATCAGTTGTTTGCAGTTATTTTTTAGAGTATTACATTTTTATCATCAGGATTTGAATTATATTGTAACATATAAAAAAATAACAATTGTTTACAATTAGGTATATTTTATTAGAACAGAAACATATATAGATTAGAATTATTAAAAAATGAATGAGAAGTTGATATCCGCGTTGTAGTGATAAATTTGTTGTATTTCTGCATTCCTTGCCCACTGCAAAAGCGTTACAAAAATCACTTTAGCGCTGTATTTTCCAGCTCTGTAAAAGTGTTGCAAAGTTGTTTTTCACCCTGTTGCGAAAGTAGCACTAAATTTGTTATGTCTGCATTCCTCGCCTACTGCAAAAGCGTTGCAAGAATCATTTTTGCGCTGCATTTTCTAGGTCTACGACCGATACGAAGTTGATATATTCACACTGTTGCGAAAGTGGCACTAAATTTTTATATGCCTGAATCCTTACCCACTGCAAAAGCGTTGCAAAAATCATTTTTGCGCAACATTTCCCAGCTCTGTGAAATACGTGTTGCAAAGTTGTTTTTCACCCTGTTGCGAAAGTACTCTAAATTTGTTTTATATCTACATTCAGCGCCCAGTTCAAAAGCGTTGTAAAAATCACGTTTGCGCTACGTATTCTAGCTTCTGCTTAAAGTCTTATTAACTCGCTTTATCTCTACTTTTCACAACCGTGACGAAATTTATATTTGTACCTATTGCAAAAATAGTGAAGACCGCATTATCGCTACATTCACTTCTTCTGTAAAACCTATGCAAATTTGTTTTTTGCACCTCTGTGAAACTATCGAAAAAAGCACTTTCACTCTAGATTCACGGCACGTGAAACTATAGTGTTGTTGTATGTTTGCACTACATTTGCGACATTGGGCAAATTCTATTATCTCATAACATTTTCAAGTGTCAAGAAAATAATACGATAAAGCGGTCTTCACTATTTTAGAATAGCAACGCAAAAGCTTGTCAAATGTCTAATTTCGTTTTTGGTCAAAAGTGTGGCGAAAGTGCCCGTCAATGGTATTCGCTTCATTTTCACATTACTTTTGCATGACGTGTGAATCGGTGTTTTCGTGCAGTGTTCGCAAACCTGAAGAGAAGCTGGAAATCTGGACCATGAGCGTGTTTTTGTTGGAAAAGATTCACCTCTGGCTAAGTTCTAATTCAAGCGATTTCTTAAGCGAGGGACAAAGCCGCCATCGCCGCCATGTTGAATTCTACCACAGAAACTAAAAAAGAACTCGGTTCGCGCAGCCGAAAGCACCATTGACATTCAAACCTAAATGGTTCTCTTACAGATTACATACAGGAATGTGCAGGGATAATTCTAACTTGAAAGATTTGAGCTGAGAAAAATTTTCATTCAAGTTTCAACAAACGTACACACTACATTGCTTCCCTCGGAGCACGCGCTAAGTCATGCTAAGGGGTGGACCATTAGAAATTGGGGGAGGGGGGGTGGCAATTTTTTTGCGCATGAATTTTTTTCGGGGATCAGGTTGTGCAAGAATTTTTTTTCGGAATTTATATCATGTTTTTTACTAGCTTGGATCTCTGCAAATTTTTTTTTGAAAGGATTGGCCTTGCTCGAATTTTTTTTGGGAATTGCCACCCCCCCTCCCCCAATTTCTAATGGTCCACCCCTAAGTCGAAATGACACATTTACAAAACAAAGTCCGTGAAAGTCATGAATAATCTTCTCTAAGTATAAATCCTGACGGCTCTATCGCAAAACGAAGGACACAATCCCGAAGAGAAAGAGGAAATCCCTCCAGTGGGCATGTTTTTGTTGGAAAAGATTCACTTTGGGCAAAGTTCTAATTCAAGCAATTTTTTAAGCGAGGAATAAAGCCGAAAAAATATAAATAATATAAACTAAAAAAAATTATTAGTCCTTAGACCATTTTTACTTGACCTGTTTCTTCTCTCCCCTCGCTGAGATATGATAAACATACAAACAATTCCGAAGTCAAATTGCGCTTTCGATTTTCACGGGTTCTTTGACCGATTTGAGAGACTGACACACGCGTGATTTTGTCAAACAAAGCAGGGAGACCAGTGCAAAAAAAATCCTTTTGGGCTCACTTCATTTATTTCGGCATGGTGGGACGGGGTACTCATGCTGATGGGAGGTTATTAGTAATGTAAATCCAGCAGTTTATGGAAGGGGGAAATCATCAACCCCTCCCCACATCCATATGGCCATTGTGATTTTGTTTTTCGTTTTTTTAAACAGAGAACACTTTTAGTAAATTTCCCCCTTACACTCCGTGAATTTTTCACGGGCATCAGCTAGTAATATGTTAAAACCGTACCGGATTAAAATTCCTTTTAGCACAATATCTCAAAAAAACATTGATAAAAATTGTGTGAGGTTTCATTTCGTTGGGAAAATGCCGAGTAAGTAATAAATTGCGGAAGAAGTTTGCACGCGCTTTAAAGTTTTTCCAGATAACACTGATTTGCATAGCAACGCTTTGAGCAAAATTATTCATCCTACGAATTCTCGATCTTTAAACTGTCCACTGCATGGGATATTGTCATCTTTCTTCATAATATCTGATTGATTATAAGGCGCCATTATTTCTGGTGCAGGGAAATATAAAGGAAAAAACAAATGCTCTCACTGCTGTTGCTATGCTCGGTTTTAGTCCGTCTTCTAAAGTTGAATACTAATTTGTCTCTTGAATCAATTAAGTTGGTGCTTGGACGTAGTGCGCAGACGCGCACTTAATCAGCTCATTAACTCGGTTCGTAACTAATGTGACAATGGCTCTTAGATTTTTAGGGACTGTTCGTTATTACGTCGCAGGGGGGGCTGGTGGTTTTATAGGGGGGGGGGGGGGGGGGGGGGGGTAAATTTTGCAGAACGTTGAAAAATTGGGGGTAAATTTTTAGAACACGCGAAACTTTTGGGGGTTGCATTTCAGTGTCATGCAAATTTTCAACAGACTAGGAGTGAGATTGAGATCCGGAGTGTCCTAAGCCAAACTAAAGCTTTCCTACTAAAGGTTTCTGTCGAATTTCTCCTCTCTTTTCTTGCCAGTTAGAGCTTGTTCTACCGGTACATCCTCTTCAACAATCGTACTTAGTTTAGACGCCATTTTGATGCTTACATTGTAGCTTAGTCAATTAGCGCGGGGGAGGGGGGTAAAATTTCAAATAGCCGTTTTTCGAAGGGGGTAGAAATTGAAACTACTTTTTTTGTAGGGGGGTAAGTTTTCACAAAACCTATGAGCAGAAAAAACCACCAGCCCCCCTGCGACGTAATTAACGAACAGTCCCTTAGTATAATTACTGAAGCGATTCCGCGCGCTGATTGGTCGAGACGATCATCCCTCCCAAAAATACTTCCAAACAAAAACTCTTGCAGAGATCCAAGCTAGTAAAAACATCATACAAATTCTGGAAAGTTTTTTTTTTGCACCAGTTGATCCCCGAAAAAAAACATGCGCAAACAAATTGCCACCACCTCCGCAATGTCTAATGGTCCAACCCTTAGATAAATTGGGCGACAATAGAACGGTCTTATCCTTGAAAATATTGGCTTCAAAGCTAAGGAAGAACTGTTGCCATCCAAACACGAATGAGGTAGTGTTAGTTACACTCACTGATCATATCACACATAGGATGCAAATTTCCATTGTGTGACCTTGACATTATTGTGTTCCAGCTTAACATGTCCCCCTGCTTAGAGGAGGTAGCACATCCAGCACTCATTATAGCCCTGCATCCGGTCACTGATTTGGCAGTGGACCATATATTCAAATTGGTGATATAATCGTACATATATTTGTCGTCTTGGAATTCCCCGCCGATGCTGCCCTGTAGCTGACCAATCACAAACGTTCCCCCTCGCGGGACACTTGTTACACCTTGAGCTTCTACAGTGGTGGAGAACCCAGTTCGGTAGTATATCAGAGTCCCATCATCTTGCAAACTGTCATATGTAATACAATGGTAATACCACTTGCTGTCCCTTGCCAAAAGCGACTCGAAAGACCTTGAAATCAAAACAAAAATATAACAACTGGTGCCGGTGCCGGCACCTGACCACATTTTTCGGTAAAATATCTGTTCGGCCAAGGTCCTACCGACAGCTTTAACTTTCGCAAATTTTGTTTGTGATGTTTCTTCTGCACGATCTAAGGGACCGGTCATTATTTATCGCCTGGGGGAGGGGGCCGAGAATTTTTTGGGGGATCACTTCATGTTTGGGTGAGCGAAAGGGGGATCTCTCGAAACCTGATGGCCTGAAAGAGGGGGCCACAACAGAATTTCTAAGTGGAGTTATTCCAGCAACTTCTATAGCATGTGCGTTAAAAAAATTTCAGCGAGCTTCTCGCGCGCATAAGGAAGACATCTAATGCAGTTTTTGAGAACGCGCGCAAGGGTTAGGTTGACACCTGGGAAAACTGATAACTCCACCACTTAGGCGGCTTGCACTATTTAAAGATGCAAGATGCAGAGATGCAAAGATGCAGAGATGCAAGGGTATCAAATTACAGCATTAGTGAAAATTCCTAATACAGTAAAAGCCCGCATAAAAGAACAAGTGGTTTAAGAACACTCAGGCTGAAATTTGGTCAAAAAGGTACCTTATACACAAGAATACATGCAGCCTGAAAAATGAAAATTGTTCTTGTATAAAAAAAAATGGTGCCACTTTTCAAGTGCTAGTAACCCACTGTGTGGTAGAGTACCGAGGAGATCAATATAATGTGCTAGACCATGAACACACAGTTCTACAGCAGGAATTCCAGGGTACATTTAGCAATTGTTTTTTTAGACTTGACTAATTGTTGTTACTAAACGACTGTCAGCTTTCTACCAATCACATTCTTTATTTGACTGTTGGTAGTGTATGCAGTATTTGATGTTAAGTAACAACTTTAAGAACACCTTAAGAACATTTTCAGTCTGATTTTGCAGAAAACATCCAATATACAAGAACAAAATCAGCCTGATTCTCCAAAACACCTGTTCTTTTATGTGGGTTTTTACTGTACAGTGTTGAATACAGTGTTGACAGCCGCAATGTCTCATAAGAAATACATTATTGGCGGTTGTACGCATGAGCCAAGTACCGATTTATCTCGCAATTTCGCATTATTATACTGTGACCTGGGTAGAATAGGTTCTTTGGATGGCGCGAAGACTCTTTACATACGAAAATAAAAAGTAAGAAACTAAATACACAAGCAAGCGGCACGAGCGCTGGGACAAACCTGATTTTATTTGCTCCACAACTTGAACACATGCACTCGCATTCCAAATATGGAGACAATGACTATATACGGCACACACATGACAATACTGATTTACAGGACACAAAACAAGTAAACACGCATTACACCGAAGGCGAACCATGCCAAATAACCATAATGCTTGTGAAGACTTGAATAGCCAAGGAAGCTTTCCCTATACAATACAGTAAAGTCACTAACAAATTACTCTCGCACACAAACACTTTCTCACATTCGCCAAATTCGTCATTCGGGACGCGCTTTACGCACATGAAGAATAATAACTTTTTCGTCATTTGCGGCGCACATTTTGCGCACAAGAATATAAGGCTTTGTTTGCTATACACAAAAAGTGGAATGTTTATCATTCTTTTCTCTGAAGCTTGAAGAAATACATTTATTTAAATCAGGGTGCCCACCAAAAGAAGAATGCGATCCTCTCTTTCTGTAAAACGTCTTCCACTACAAATATGGGAGGGGGATCACGAAAACTTTGAACAGCTCTGAAGGGGATCGCGTAAACCGTAGTACTTATAGAGGGGGAATCACATTATTTTGGCCGTGTATTGCCCAAACTTCCAGGTGGCAAATCCAAACAGATAAATAAACTATAGGTAATATTAAAACATAGGTACGCTGCGTATGATAAGCTGTTTGCTTTTAGTCAAATCACACTTAGTGGTATTGTCAATGATGCATTCTGATTGGTTAAGTACTAGTAGGCTATAAGTTATAGCCTACTAGTAGCGAAAAGTGTTGGAAAATGGCAGAAAATGGCAAATGACCAGGACCAGAAAACGTTTTTGGCTATACAGATTGACCTACTAGTGTGATTTGACTAAAGCAATTATTCCTCTCGCCCTCATGGCCTCTGAGTCAATCGCCCATTCGGGCTCGAGGAATAATTGTTAAATATTCTACAGGGTAAGGCATGCTTGGAAAAGAGGTGTGACTTGTTTTCGTCACCGGATATTTATACTATGTATCACCCGGATATGTAATAACCAACAGGATTTGTAATAACAACCGGATTTGTAATAACAAGCAACCGGATTTGCAATAACAACTGGATTTGTAATAAAAATCAACCAGATTTGTAATAAAATATTAACCGGATTTGTAATAAAATTTCAACAGGATTTGTAATAACATAGCTAACCGGATTTGTAATAACCAATCAACATGATTTGTAATAACGCGTCAAAATGGTGTTTTGATTTGGAAAATGAAAGTGTCGGAGTGGAGCTAGGAAGAAGGTGGTGAACTTTAGAATTTTACCAGGCGCTATCCGCGACGTAATTTTTTTTTCTTACGCGGACAGCATCTCGCTAATATGATCAATTTTAAGAGCGCGAAAACTTCGCCATCAGGAACTTTTGTGTTCGAAATGATATTCGCGAAATTGCTCAAAAATTGAAGTTTGTGTCGATGTTCATTATGGAAAATCAATAGCACTTCTGGCATCAAATTTGGCAAACAAGTAGTTGTATACCTTGGGATGAGTTTTGAGGTAAAAGATTTTGCTAGCCTTTTACCATTAAATTATATAATTATGAGAAAGCAAGTGAAAAGTTTTGAATTTCAAAGGCAAAAAGGTCACCTTGAATATCTTAAAATCGGCTTAATAAATTTTCTCTAAACTTTGTTATACGTATAGACAATTACCTAAGGATTGGCGCTTGATGTGTCATTTTAAAATTTTAGATTGAATTTCATGTGGAAGGTTTGCTATTTAGAAACAGAAACATTTAGTTCCGTTGCTATGGAAACTCTGATGACCATTTATATAAGAACCTGTTTAGGCTAAACTTTAAAAATCCAGGTTCTTATACGCGGGGTTTTACTCAACGTCGCATTTCCAACCTTTTTGATTATTACAAATCGCGTTGATTGGTTATTACAAATCCGGTTAGCTATGCTATTACAAATCCTGTTGAAATTTTATTACAAATCCGGTTGATATTTATTACAAATCTGGTTGATTTTTATTACATATCCTGTTTTTATTACAAATCCGGTTGCTTGTTATTACAAATCCTGTTGGTTATTACATATCCGGGTGATACATACTATCTATTTGATACTCTTACCTTGTCAATCCTCCATATTTAATTTTCAGGTAGTTCTGTGTATCAAGCGTCACCACAAGATCGTTGATAGAGTTCTTGGTGTAGGAAAACGGAACTAAATCCACTTTGGTGTCGGGGGCGGCCTTGAGCCAAAATGATACAGTAAACTTCGACATTTTAGAGGCAAATGCATTCGGGATGATGACAGAGTTACTAGTACTCTTGCTGGCAAAGTGCAAAATACAGGGATCTGAAAACAAAAATCAATTAAAAAACTTATGAATTATTTATCAATAAACTAACCAGTAGAAAGGCTTATAATTGATCACACGCATATCGCGTTTTATTATTCAGCACATCGATGCACTGCCCAAATATGGTCATTGGAACGCCAATAGCTGTCTTCTGTACATGACAGCTATCCTGCGATATCCGTCTCTGAGGAAAATATGATGTTTTGAGCTCGTAAATAATACACAAAAGTCATTTTTTCAGGGTTTTTGTGCTATCGATGTGCTGAATAATAAAACCATTATCCTGCTCGATTTTGCAGAATATCGTTTGATTTTAGCCAACTCGGGACTTCGTCCCTCGTCGGCTAAGTATCAGACGATATTCTGCGCAATCTCGCAGGATAATGGTTAAATACACGATATAAAACGCCATCCATGTTCATATTTATTAGTATGCACCCAGCATTTGTATTGGTCTAACAAGGAGAGATATCAAGTCAAATAATGTCAGGTCCACTATTAGTACGTACAGATCGTTTTGTGCAGATCGTTTAAGGGGGCGGTCATTATTTATGGAGGAGGGCTTAAAATTTAGAGGGGCGACAATTTTTTGGGCGCCCATTTTAGGTAGGGTCATAATTTTTGGGCGCACATCTGGGGGAGGGTCACAATTTTTGGGGCGCTGGATCAGAATATTCTAAATGTATTCTAAGATCCGAAAGGCTATTTGAACCAGAAAATTTTCTCTTGGAAATTTCGTGTTCCAAAATTGAGTCGTAAATTTACGGCTGGAGTTCTGGATTTTCGGCTTGCCAACAATTAAAGCTTTAAAAAAATGTCGCATTTTCTGACATTTCTATCGACACCCAATCAAAACGCTTCTGACACGCAATTGATTCCCCTTGAACAATTCATGACCTAATCGAGATTCAATTCGTAAGACAAGGGCGGAGGCCACACTCATCCCATGTGATGAATGAATCGACTTCATTTTAGATTATATTTAATTGTAGTTATCCTTTCCGCTTATCTAGTGTCATATCACAAACGTCATTACATAAACTTCATTTACTTCATATTAGGGGGCACGTCTTAGTAACAGGTGGGGGGACGATGGGCCACGATTTTTGGGGCCAAATTCGAGGGGGAAGGGGGGTCAAATGTTTTGGGGCCATTGGGGGTCTTGTCTGGTTCACTGATTTGCTCACTCAGGTACTATGCAAAGTCATTTGCATAATAATAATGAATGCCCTGGAATATGCAAATCATGAATACAAAAGGGTCACGCGGGATCCACCCATTGTCACTCCACTCTTGGTCGTTGGTAGATGTACGGTCAAGCGGCCCACCCACCCACCCGCTGAGGAAGCCGGGGTTTGGAGTGCAGTAATGTACACTTTATACTCGTTTTGGTTTGGGCTTGTCCCAGGCCAGAGCGATCCCCATACCTTATTTACATAACATGAATAACAATAGACAGGGCAGAATAATATACTATGTACCAGGTACTATATGTCTAACTTTTTAAAACTTTTTGAAGAAAGTAAATAGATTCACGGGTGTAATTATCTAGATGTACTTACGTCTACACCTGGCTCCTGTAAAACGATTATTACAATTGCATGTATACCCGGCATTGTTGTCATGGTTGACACATGTGCCATTGTTCTGACATGGGTTAGAAATACACGGTGGAGTAACTGAAACAGAGGAGGGCATTGCTGTTCAAATTTCAGGTAATTTTGGTGGATTTTCATTATAGTAATAATATTGTAATTTCGAGAAATTTTGAAGTCAGTATTCTGATGTTACTGTATACATCGCAAATAAGGAGCATTCTCATTCCAGATCCCAGACTACTTGAAGCAGGTTACAAACATAGTGTATGTAGAAGGTTTGTCTAGTTTTACTCACTTTCACACATGTCTCCTGCATATCCATTAATACAAGTACATGTAAACCCAGCATTATAGACTTCGTTGGTACATTTGCCACCGTTCTGACATGGGTTGAGATCACACGGTGGAGGAATAACTGAAAATTCAGTAACAAACATATTGATATAGTCAAATGATATCACCATTTATTTTTTTCCTCGAGGGCACGGTAACGAATTCTGCATTCTGATTGGTTAACTTAGAGCGCGCGCGCGGGGGCAATATTTTCCTATCTCTGACCTAGGTCACAGTAACCATTTGCGCGCGCTTGCTTTCATCGAAAAAATCAATAAAAAATAAATAAGTTATTTACCGGCTTTAGGTCGGTCCGTATAGGGAAAAAACTGTGACCTCGGCCTGGAAAATGTTGACCTCGGCCTCCGGCCTCGGTCAACATTTTCCAACCCTCGGTCACAGTTTTTCCCTATACGGACCTCCCAGCCGGTAAATAACATATATGTATGCAGGAGTATATACGTATCGCCACTGTTGTGAGCGGTCATATATTGTGGCATTGACGGCAGACTCGTACCCGTCGCTAGGTCGTCTAATCATGCGTCAAATAACTGCTTTGCTGCTCTCTAGTAGAAAAGTCGAGGAACGCAGGGGATTATGGGAAGGATTAGCGCGGCGCGCAATGCATTGTGGGAAGGGCCGTCGCTAGGTCGTCTCAGTTGTCAAATAACTGCTTTGCTGCTCTCTAGTAGAAAAGTCGAGGAACGCAGGGGATTATGGGAAGGATTAGCGCGGCGCGCAATGCATTGTGGGAAGGGCCGTCGCTAGGTCCTCAAATCAGTCGTCAAATAACTGCTTTGCTGCTCTCTAGTAGAAAAGTCGAGGAACGCAGGGGATTATGGGAAGGATTAGCGCGGCGCGCAGTGCATTGTGGGAAGGGCGAAGGAAGACTCATACCCGTCGCTAGGTCGTCAAATCAGTCGTCAAATAACTGCTTTGCTGCTCTCTAGTAGAAAAGTCGAGGAACGCAGGGGATTATGGGAAGGATTAGCGCGGCGCGTAATGCATTGTGGGAAGGGCGAAGGAAAAGTACAATCCATTGCGCGCCTTGCGAAACCTTCCCACAATCCATTGCGCGCCTTGCGAAACCTTCCCACAATGCATTGCGCGCCGCGCTAATCCTTCCCATAATCCCCTGCGTTCCTCGACTTTTCTACTAAGCGACGGGTACGAGTCTGGCATTGACGGCTTGAAAAGAGCTACCGATAAACTCAACACTTTTTGCCGAAATTGTGTTCCATTTCACTTATAGTTAGAATACAAATAGAGAGAAAGGACAAAACAGACAAGATTTGTGCCGACGTTTCGGACTCTTTACCTTTTTAGTAATTTTTGCTTCCCCCCACCCCCCTGTATTTTGTGTGTGTTGTAAATGCCGCAATCCCTTCTGAGGTGTACTTCACAACGATTCAATTATTCTCACCAGTACAATTGCGCCCATTTCCTGTAAATCCAGGTTTACACGCACATGTATAGTTCCCAACTGTGTTGGTACAAGTACCGTTTTCCTTGTCACACCTGTGGTTACCATGGCGACACTCGTCCATATCCTTACAGTTGCGCCCATCTCCTTCAAAGCCAGGTTTACACGCACATGTATAGTTTCCAACTGTGTTGGTACAAGTACCGTTTTGCTTGTCACACTTGTGGTTACCATGGCGACACTCGTCTATATCCTTACAGTTGCGGCCATCTCCTGTAAAGCCAGGTTTACACGCACATGTGTAGTTTCCAACTGTGTTGTTACAAATCCCGTTTTCCTTGTCACACTTGTGGTTACCATCGCGACACTCGTCCATATCCTTACAGTTGCGCCCATCTCCTTCAAAGCCAGGTTTACACGCACATGTATAGTTTCCAACTGTGTTGGTACAAGTACCGTTTTGCTTGTCACACTTGTGGTTACCATGGCGACACTCGTCTATATCCTTACAGTTGCGGCCATCTCCTTCAAAGCCAGGTCTACACACACATGTGTAGTTTCCAACTGTGTTGTTACAAATCCCGTTTTCCTTATCACACTTGTGGTTACCATGGCGACACTCGTCTATATCCTTACAGTTACGCCCATCTCCTGTAAAGCCAGGTTTACACACACATGTGTAGTTCCCAACTGTGTTGTTACAAATCCCGTTGGCCTTGTTACAGTCATGGCTGCCTTCACTGCATTCGTTCACATCTGAAGTGAAAAGAATGACATTTGTAGAAATAAAATTCATAGGAGCAGCTATGAATGACTGGCAGCGATGTTTCCTAACACCTGTAAAACATGTCCGGATTGGAGATTGTTGGATTGTCCTGACTACCATGTGACCTACTGCCCAAATGACTACAGCTTGTCACAGACTGTCATGGCTTGCTATGGACAAGCATGTCATGTTATGACTTCCATGGACAACCTTGTCTATAACCACACCCTGGACATACCCACATTGGTGAGTTGATAGACAGAGCGGAAATGACCTGCTCAGATCACTAAATTTCAAATAATGTCTGATTAACTCAGAAAAGCTTGTTTTTTTTTTTGCATACAGACTCTTGCCTGGTTAAAAACAAAATATCAAAAATGACTTTTTTCTAAACGGACTCAAAACTCAAATTTATTGAAAGTACAGGATGGCTGAATGAAAGTTTATTATTGTTCTATTATTTCTCGCTTGCAGAAGGGATATTTGATGACTCACTACAGTCACTAGCGAAGCAAAGGTTCATTTAAGTGAAGTCAATAACAAACATTACGGTATTGAAACCACTTTTATTAGCTTTATTAAATTATTATTTTAAACTCCCATGGAGCTTGGGGAACCTGTGGTTTCTCAGTGTTGTCTTGGTAGAGTAGAGGTCGCAAGCTATACAAAGGCTCTGTTTGATTGACAGCCGAGCAACTGTTGGAAGAGTAGAGTTCGCAAGTTACAAAGGCTTTGTTTGATTGACAGCTGAGCAACTGGGAACGATCATCTAAACTCGGGTCCAGGCCTCGTTGCCATCCCCCCCTGTTCTCGAATTCTCAAAATCAAACATTAGAAAAACATCAAGACCACAAAAACAGTAATTTTGCGCAAGTTGTAGAGCCGTTGAATTGAATTTGTCTTGCTCGCGTACAAATTTGATCGACCAGTTTATCTCACGCCATTTTCTCACACATGCGCGACAGAGACATGACATTTGTGTACAGAGAGTACTTTTGCGTTGTTGATGAAAACACAAGAAAACACTAAAAAGCATAAAGAAAATGCAGGGAGATCAAAAGTAAACTCGCAGGGAATGATTACCTATGATGCCCAAGAGCACGAGCTCCCGTCAACTTGTGAAAACGGTAACTATGGTAATTAACTGGTTTAAAAACAATCATTGCTCTACCTTGCTCACATGTCTGTCCTGTGAATCCTGCTTTGCAAACACATAGACATGACGTCTCTCCAAAACCAGCTAGACACGAGCCACCGTGTAGGCACGGATCACTTCTACAAGGGTTGTGCTGTACGTGGGAAAATATGCAGTTAGACTGTGTAAACACGGATCACCTCTACAAGGGTTGTGCTGTACATGGGCAAATATGCAGTTAGACTGTGTAAACACGGATCACCTCTACAAGGGATGTGCTGTGCGTGGGGAAATATGCGGTTAGACTGTGTAAACACGGATCACCTCTACAAGGGATGTGCTGTGCGTGGGGAAATATGCGGTTAGACTGTGTAAAACGGATCACCTCTACAAGGGTTGTGCTGTACGTGGGGACATATGCGGTTAGACTGTGTAAACACGGATCACCTCTACAAGGGTTGTGCTGTACGTGGGGACATATGCGGTTAGACTGTGTAAACACGGATCACCTCTACAAGGGTTGTGCTGTACGTGGGGACATATCCAGTTAGACTGTGTAAACACGGATCACCTCTACAAGGGTTGTGCTGTACGTGGGGACATGTGCGGTTAGACTGTGTAAACACGGATCACCTCTACAAGGGTTGTGCTGTACATGGGGACATGTGCGGTTAGACTGTATAAACACGGATCACCGCTACAAGGGTTGTGCTGTACGTGGGGACATATGCAGTTAGACTGTATAAACACGGATCACCTCTACAAGGGTTGTGCTGTACGTGGGGACATATACAGTTAGACTGTGTAAACACGGGTCACCTCTACAAGGGTTGTGCTGTACGTGGGGACATGTGCGGTTAGACTGTGTTAACACGGATCACCTCTACAAGGGTTGTGCTGTACGTGGGGACATATACAGTTAGACTGTGTAAACACGGGTCACCTCTACAAGGGTTGTGCTGTACGTGGGGACATATGCAGTTAGACTGTATAAACACGGATCACCTCTACAAGGGTTGTGCTGTACGTGGGGACATATGCAGTTAGACTGTGTTAACACGGATCACCTCTACAAGGGTTGTGCTGTACGTGGGGACATGTGCAGTTAGACTGTGTAAACACGGGTCACCTCTACAAGGGTTGTGCTGTACATGGGGACATGTGCGGTTAGACTGTGTAAACACGGATCACCTCTACAAGGGTTGTGCTGTACGTGGGGAAATATGCAGTTAGACTGTGTAAACACGGATCACCTCTACAAGGGTTGTGCTGTATATGGGGACATGTGCGGTTAGACTGTGTAAACAGGATCACCTCTACAAGGGTTGTGCTGTACGTGGGGACATGTGCGGTTAGACTGTGTAAACACGGATCACCTCTACACGGGTTGTGCTGTACATGGGGACATATACAGTTAGACGGTGTAAACACGGATCACCTCTACAAGGGTTGTGATGTACGTGGGGACATGTGCGGTTAGACTGTGTAAACACGGATCACCTCTACAAGGGTTGTGCTGTACATGGGGAAATATGCGGTTAGACTGTAAACACGGATTACCTCTGCAAGGGTTGTGCTGTACGTGGGGACATGTGCGGTTAGACTGTGTAAACACGGATCACCTCTACAAGGGTTGTGCTGTACGTGGGGACGTGCGGTTAGACTGTGTAAACACGGATCACCTCACAAGGGTTGTGCTGTACATGGGGAAATATGCGGTTAGACTGTGTAAACACGGATCACCTCTACAAGGGTTGTGCTGTACGTGGGGACATGTGCGGTTAGACTGTGTAAACACGGATCACCTCTACAAGGGTGTGCTGTACATGGGGACATGTGCGGTTAGACTGTGTAAACACGGATCACCTCACAAGGGTTGTGCTGTACATGGGGAAATATGCGGTTAGACTGTGAAGCGCCAGATGATATGGACAAATATTTTCAAAATAGCGGTGCGTGGGGATGTGCACATGGGGACATATGCGGTCAGACTGTGTAAATGGATCAGACGGACAGAACGGACGGTCGACGGACAGAAGGATAGACGAATAGACGGACCGACCGACAGACGGACGGACAAAATGTATGACAGGAAAAAGAAACGTTGGGCACGCACTTTCAACTCGAAGTAGACAGAGTTCAGATCGTCTATGAATGCGTCGGAAGAATTCTGATGTCGATCAGTTTTTAGCAGCCAGCACTTGTGTTTCATGTTTTCGAAACTCTCAAGGTTAAATGCAACACACTTAACTCGTGCACGACATCTCAGCTGAGACTCGAAGATGGCGTCATCATTGTTGACTATTTCCTCCACAGCTATGACGGCTTGATGACTTGCGAGTCGTTTATGACGGAATGGCGCGGCAAAAATCAAGTTACGGCAAGAGCAATCTATATGAGAGAATCATGTGATATATGAGATATATATCTATATAAACAAAATAACAGAAATGAATATCGGAATGTTCAGTAATTGAGCGACTTCAAATTGTACATATACTTTTTCCCCATGGAGGTCTATTCAGACGTCGCCTTTCTCACGGCGGTTCCTTCAAATGAATCTTAGCACGCGCTAGGCAAATAAAAGAGAAAAACAATAGGGCGCGAAGTGAAGCTGAAATCAGCCAAGCGCCAAGCATCTTTCATGTCCCCTTGCAAGAATATTCTCGAAAGTAATGTGTAAATAACGCACTGGAATATCATTGTAAGTGTGTAGACCGACAGATGGGCGCTAACTAATTAGAAATAGGCACCCATGGAGTGCATGAATTGGGGTGAAGATTATTTGAAGGTTTGAAGAGACAATAGCCGAAAAGGATTGGAGGATGACGTTGAACAGTGGAAGACTGGAAAATGATTGACGTTAAACAGCAGCCAATATAAAATTAGACGAAACCATAGGTGCATGCAAAATGCCGAGCTGAACATGAGAAAACTCAGCAATAAAAGATTGCAGAGTATTGGAAAAAGGCGTTACAATTAGATTGAACTTTTATTCAAAATAGAATTGGAAGCGTCATGGAAGACGATTTGAAATAGATCTTAGAAGATTTGAGGAAACTGAGATGAATGAAAATGTCGAAAAATGTGTGTTAGGTATAGTTCGCTGCTTCGAAGCTGGGAATTTCTGCAGAAACCCATCCATGGAAAAGCTGAATTTCCCGTGGTAGAAGAATGGGAAGTGTTCGGATTTCCCATGGCTATTCCGAACACTTCCCATGCGCGTCCGTTCAGCTTTTCCCATGGATGGGTTTCTGCAGAAATTTGACGATAAGTGTTTTAATTGAATTTTTTTCCTCGAATTTTTGGCCACTTTAGCGTGTCAGTGAAACAAATTTACAAGACAAGACAATAAGTTTACATTGGAAATCAATAAAGTTAGAAAAAGGGTAGCGCCATCCGCAAATAGAAAAACTAGTCGAGGCGGATATAAAAGGGAAAAAAGTTGAAAAGGGGGAAATAAAATTAAGTAAGATAGGTAAGGTCATTTATCCTGCTGTTTTTAAGCAATTGAAAGTTTGGGCATGTTCGACATCATTTCATCCACACCATACAATCGTTTTCCGTTTCTAACAAATGTATCAACGCAAGCATACTGGTAAACTGTCAATGCAGGATCCAGACCGTTTCTGGATCTCAAGCCTTGACGATTTAACATAGAAATTCCCACTGCAGGCCGACCTCGTACTGTAATTATGTACATTTTCTGTTTTAGGAAAAAGCTTCTGTATCTGAACGGCGCAGCCGTTTACAGGAGTAGTGGTTTAAGGACAATGTTACCGATAATTAAAAGACAGATTATCACATACCAGCAAAGATACAGGGCGAACTGAGTGAGATAATCACGCCAAATGCCAACAGGTAAATATTCCTCATAGCGAAGTGCCCTTCAACATTCCACGTGAAAAGTAAGTTGATTCTTGCACCTCTGAGCTTCTCTGACTCGGTCTATTCAACTCAAACTTTTATAAACTTGTTTAATTATTGATGATTGGTAAGTTACACTCTCTACAATAACACGATAATGGTAGAAGTACAATGAAAAATCGAAATCCAATAATTGTTTCGCGTGTTTACTTTTTTTAACAATTCATGCCTTGAATTGATTCTGGAAACTTCTTCGTGCGGCAGGTGTAAAGTACAGGTCACAGGTCGCAGGTCACAGGTCGCAGGTCACAGGTCACAGGTCGCAGGTCACATGTCGCAGGTCACAGGTCGCAGGTCACATGTCGCAGGTCACAGGTCACAGGTCACAGGTCGCAGGTCACATGTCACAGGTCACAGGTCGCAGGTCACAGGTCGCAGGTCGCAGGTCGCAGGTCACAGGTATTTTTAAGAAGGTAGATTGGCTTTTATAAAAAAATAACACCCTCTCTACATCCTGTTCTCTTTCAATGCGATGTTTATTACAATAATGCGCATTATTGATTGCGGGCGACTGCAGGGAGCCCACGAGACTTATCTCGACAGGGCTTCGGATCACAGGTCATATTTTTAGTACTCATATAAAAATACAAATGAACTTCTCTTTGTACTTTTGCTCGAAGATCGTTTTGCTAATTACCCCTAAAATTCGCAATGCTGTATCGCCACATACTTTTGGCAATTGGTTGTCATTCATTTTACGCCTAGCAACATACCGAGACAGAAAGCATGCATTTCCATCGGCTGATTTAGGGAATGTATTGCAATATTTCTGATTGAATTCGGTAAAAGAGTAATAAAACTTTGTTTAAAGAAGACTATTTCAAGATGTCTACACGTAATTCATGTTCTGGTATCGACTGAAAACAACAACAAAAGAGTGGCTCACTAGGGCTGCATTTAAAAGTGCAGGATAATTAGACACACGGTGCATTTAATGAGGATTGTAATTATACATAAATAAAAAATAAGACTACATCAATAAAGGGAAGAACTATGTTTATTCCAGATAAACATGGATACACAAATATCAAGGACTTCAAAATTTCTGCTGTCGTCGCAACGTCCATCGAATGTAAATGTATAACTAACTCAGTTCAGTACAAACGAATACAGTAAAAACCCGCATATAAGAACTTGAATTTGAAGAACCTGTAAGGCTAGAATTATCCATGTGTAAAAACCCATGTTTCCTATTTATTTTAGGCTAAAATTCTAGGTTCTTATATGCCGGGTTTTACAGTACCAGTTCACTTACAAAATATAACATGTTTTCTTCAACAACGCACTCAGTTCAGTGTTTCAAAAAATATTTACAAACGAATACGAAATTGACTTACCAAATGAAGTCAAGATGGCATTGTCTTTTAGTATAATCTGTAATGTTAACAACATAACATGTTGTTCTTCAACGCACTCAGTTCAATGTTCAATGTTTCAAAAAATCTTACAAACGATTTTTTATGTCATACCTTCTTAAAAATACCTGCGACCTGTGACCTGCGACCTGTGACCTGTGACCTGCGACCTGTGACCTGTGACCTGTGACCTGTGACCTGCGACCTGTGACCTGCGACCTGTGGCCTGCGACCTGTACTTTACACCTGCCGTTCTTCGTGGGGTTGCTGTCTGTCTGTAAATTATTCATAATTGAATTCATAGAAAATTAAAATTACATAAGAAACTCATGAGTTATTCTTTATTACTTTTTTTTAATACAATGTGATTATTTACTTTATACACTGAAATAATACAAGCACAACCTACATACCTAACATTACACAAAATATACACTACATAATATCACTTCTCGCGACTCCACCTATTTCCTCTTTCTGCCTTCCCCTCTTCCTCCCCATTTCCATCTCCATTAAATCAGTATCCAATCTCTTTTTCCTTCATTTGACTCTGAGCCAAGGATGAATATTTATTTTAGAAAGATGCCTCATTAGCTATGATGTAGACATAACTTGGCTACAGCTCAACAGACTCGCTTTGATGTGGCTAGACTACCTATTGCGTCAATATATCAAATCCCAATACGTATATTTATTAGTTTCAAGCCCCAAACGTAAAGAAATCTAGGGAAGTGATCAAAACTTCTGTACTAGAATGGGACACGGTGGGGGTGGTGTGACGCAGCCAACCTTGTTTAAAAAAAGGCCATTTTTAACTGCAAATACAAAAGATTGGCCCAGAGCGAGCTAGAGAAAAACATCCATGCAAAATCATCCAACATGCCTTACTTGGGCACAGGGATGGGCCTAAAAAACAGGTTGGTGGTACAACCGGGACCTACCACATCCCGTGTGATAAAATCGGGTTCCGTTCGAGTACAAATACTCGTTGTTGGAGTGTTTCGCTTTTTCAGCGATTTGCGTCTTATTCGTGACCTCGTGTCACACGCTATCTATATCTTGTTTATCGAAGAATTCGAGATATAATTTACCGAAATGCTGCACCCTGTGGACTAAGTTGCATTTCTTCGACATTTTTCTCAAATCTTTTGAGAAATGTCCCATATGAATAATTTTTTACACGAATTTTAACCAATTCCGCATATGTAAGGAAAGAGGTCAAAGCAACGATACTTATAAGTATCCAGTTTAGCGTGACAGCCATTAAAGGTACATGCGCAGAAATTTCCCTCAACGGCTCTGTATCAAATCTGGGGCATAGTTCAACGCCAGCTGCCAGCCGGGGGCCTCATTCTCGTCAACAGAGCTCACCGGCTCGTCTGCTCGCAGGCGAGGCTCTGGGGACATCTATTTTAGTGCCGTCGCTGATTTTGAACATTGGGGCATGCACAGAAAGGTGTTTCCCTCAACGGCTCTGTATGAACTCTCGCGCATGCGTCGGTGGCTATCACCAGAGATTACCCACGAGGTGACGAGCCGGGGAGCTCTGGGTTCGAGAATGGGGAACTCTGGGTACGGGGAATATTTCCCTGTGGATGATTTCTCCTGCAAGAATACATCCTTACAATTTCCTTCTGGATTTTGAGTTTGACGATTCAGTGCAATATTTGGGCTTTATTATATAGACACGAGTGTTTTACTGGGAAATACGAAATACGCCACTCGTAGATCTCATATGTACGGGGAATATTTCCCTGTGGATGATTTCTCCTGCAAGAATACATCCTTACAATTTCCTTCTGGATTTTGAGTTTGACGATTCAGTGCAATATTTGGGCTTTATTATATAGACACGAGTGTTTTACTGGGAAATACCGAAATACGCCACTCGTAGATCTCATATGAAGCTACATCCGGGTCCTCAGTGACATATTTTCCATATCCTCACTAGTGAGGATATCGGTCAAAACAAAAGTGCTTGGAAATCAATTTGGAATATTTTTTCTGGTTTGTCTATATAATAAAAAGAAAATTACACGGTGCCTTGAAGATATGAGTTTTATTTTCTCGTGTCAAAAACAATATTTTACTCATTCGCTGCGCTCATTCGTAAAATATTGTTCTTGCCACTCGAAAATAAAACTCATATCTTCGCGCCACCGTGTAATATCCTCTATGTAATGAAATAATATAAAGGATATAATATAAAGGAAGGAGAAAGTTCAAATTGCTAGGGGAAAAAAGGAACAGCTTGACGCTTTGGATATATCTGAAAACATCTAGCGTAAAGGTCACATCATTGGGCTGGGTTTTCTTTTTTTAATCTTAATGTTCCACATCCCTACTCCTACTCAGACACTCGTCTCTAAGGCTTAGAAAAAGACAAAACAAGTATCAGCTTTGTTTTTCATTTAATGAAAAATACTCAATAATAAAGCCGTTTCTATGTACACACATTCCATTCAATAGGCTCTGTGCAGCTGAAAAGTCATGTGCTTGTTATTTCGCTACGAGCCTATGGATAGACCTCTAAATTCCCAAATGTAAATAAACCGAGCATGACTGGAAAGCAAACAAACGTGTTAGTTGACTTGTTTACGAAATCGCGAAGAAATTCGATTGAAATATGGGTCCGCATATTCGAAATGATTTGACCAACATTTTTACCAGCCAACATTACACCAACATTTATTGCTCTCCAGTAGAACCATGGTGACAGACGAACTGCACAGGGCCTATTTCCTGCTAAATGTATTCTTCCATCCACATTAATACTATTCGTAGAATCTATCACTCGAATTATGAATTTTATGACAATAAATAGATTTTCAAATGTCCCTTTCAATGCCTTAATTTTGCTTTAATGTACCTATATACCACCCAAATATCAGTACATTTTGTAGAAATCTATTTCGGGTTGATTCAGAGTCATTTTTTCCCTATTGGTTTTCCCCTATATGTTTTTTGTTTGTTTTTACTTGTTTGTTTGGACATTTTTGCTTATTTTAGCACATTGTGATTTTCTAGTAACAATTTTTAATTGACATATTAATTTTTTAAATGAAATATTGTAAAGCACTAATGGATTTCAGTAGGAATAGCGCTATAGAAATGTATTATCATTATTATTACTACAATGATCAGCGCGCAATACAAAGGTAATTTGTATAAAAAGCTAGAAAAGATTATTATCCTTTTTATACCCTCCCTCTGTACAACACGTTATTAAGTAGGGACGAAAAGAACTGGCAAAGCAAATAACAAATTTGACTTTTACAACAAAGTCGTCATTCCATGCGAAAAGTAATACGCAAAACTTGGGCAATTTTTAAAAAATTGAGTTCGAGTTCCTTGATATGGTACGGCATGTCTTGGAACAGCCCATGTGTTTGATCTCGATCACTTCTATGAATCATTAATCTCAACATCTACTTTTCTACGCGCCAGTGTGCGAAAATCACTGCGTTTAATTTGAAACTTACAGTCTCTTGAACAAACGTTTAGTTCCCATGGAATTTTAACAAAATAATAAGGCAAGAGCCCCAAACTGTGTGACAATGGTTCCCCTGACTGAATACTACAGCTAGTAATACTAATTGTTGTCTGATTTTTGCCGCTCTGGAGGTTCCCATATGCACTGCTTAACATATATACATTAGGTGTTTAATCTTCTTGTTGGGGTCCACCCGTCAGATCACATGGAGGTTCCTATAGGCACTGCTTAACATATATCCATCAGAGGGTTAATCTTCTTGCTGGGATCCACCTTGAGACCCATCAGATCACATGGTGTATTGTCGTAACTCCTTCCTCGCACCATTCGACAGACAAATCCGTGTCGGCATGACTGTGTGTCGCACGGTCCACCATGCACACTATCCGGCGAAGACTTCCAAAAATACCTGAAAATTAATGCCTTTAGCAAGCGTTCGCGTGGAGTTTTCTGGTCGAGAAACTTGGGCAAGATTTGGGCCGCGCGAAAAATGAAGGAGAGGGAGGGAAGAGGACGAAAGGGAAGCAAAGGTCCTACCTTTCTTCCTCTCCCCATCCGTCCTTTTTTCGCTCTACCCATTTTTCGTAAGGCCAAAATCTCGCTCGTGAGGATTTATTCCCCTTTCCCCGGGGTCTCTGCCCTAAAGCTGCATGTAAGTAGAGCAAAGATCGTTGTTGTCGCTCTTAAAACTTGTAATGTACGTACTTGTAAACCAGATCCAAAAGTTATCATCTTTCGCCATGCGATGAACCAGGTCATCCCATGCGGACGGCAGAAGGGATGACATGTTGTACGCCTCCTGCAAAATACAGTCCAGAATTAGGTGCGAGAAAACCGTATATTAAATAGGTTTTAAAGTTTTAATTCTTTGATTCCTCCTCCAAAAATGAAAGAGCAAAGGAGCTAATTTCAGGACAGGCGTTGGGTTGTTGCCTGTATCTTTACTTGTTGTAAGTTACATCATCACCCTAACTGTGCTCAATTTACCACTTTCACCTTGAATAAATTAAAGATTAAAGCCATAAATCCATGGAAATTATGTATTAGTTATGGCACTAGGTACTAAAGTAGGAGTAACAACAACAACATCAACATAACCAACAACAGTAACAACGGAGCAACAACAACAACAATAGCAACAACATCGCAACAATAGCTGTAGCACTAATTCACGAAGTCTGAGAACAATCGTAGTAGGCGTTATAGGCTCGGTCGTTTATTGACAGGCCTATGGTGATTGTTTTCTGTAGGCCCGTAAGTTTGTCCTTCACCCCACCTTTGCCGTGTACTCCAGTGTCCACTGTGCGTTACCCTTGTTGGCTTCTTGTAAGTCCAGGATGTAGGTCTCGTGATTGAGAACAACCTAAACCCAAACAGTGAAACGGTTAAAGCGGGACTGTCACGGTACGCGCATGCTCGAGCAAAGACCGCCGATCCCATAACTATCATTCAAAACGGGGATTCCTGTTTAAATAAACCAATCACGGGTCACTTCGTGTTTGCGGGAAAGTACCCACGCCCCGCGCGACGTCGCCTCAGGGAAACATAATTCGGAGTTCATTCGTCAGGAGGCGACATTATGGTAAGTTTTTAGGGGTTTTTAGGCAAATGAGCTGCAAAATCGTTGTCCGAGGTAAAGATACCGTAGCCCTTGAACAATTTCCATGTCTCGTGGACCCTTTTCGATATCCAGATCCTGCTTTTATTGTGTTCCCAAGCCATTTTGGCGTAAGGACGACCTCGATTAGGCCTTTCTTGTTGGGCAGCCATCAGTGAAAATGACGCTCGAGTCTCATTCAATTTATAACGACAAACAATATTGCATCGACTCCAAAATTTGGTCACGATACACAGGAGATCTCAGGAGAGAATGCCCGTTAAGAATTAAGGGTAGATGGACCCCGAAACAACAAGATTCGAACGGATTCTACCAGCGTAATTTCTCCCTCTCACAGCCATCGTTCCGGGCCGGACCAAAGTGATCAAAATTCGCACATGCGCGTACCGTGACAGTCCCGGTTTAAAGGAGAATAGAGCAGATTCGTATGACTGTGAAAAGTGCCGCGAAAGAGTTGTACCGCGCTGCGACCGTGTCCGTACCGCGACTACGCGATTTCGTTCGGTATCTACAGCAGGCCAGGTTCGGTACCGCCACCGTGACAGTACCGCGCCGTGTCACGGTACTTTTCACAGTCATACGAAATCTGCTCTAGTCACGACTTTAGACACCTTAAAAGCAGCTAAATTTATATGGAATAACCATCTAGGTTTGTTGAATAACCTTTCATCTGTGAGATGAATACAACTTTGGGTGTCTGTTTCTGTCATCAAAAAAACAGAATGGATTGCAATTTGACCTTTTGAGACCTTTTGCTAACTTCTGAAGGTTGCATCTTTTATTGACTAATTTTTCCACATCCTTTCTGGTAAAAGACCTATTCGGCTTGGGCGTAATGTTTTCCCATTTCAGAATCACACGACATTCATTTGAATAATCTTTCTTTGGTTTGGAAGCTTTTATATTCATATACGTCGGTGCGTAGCAGATAAAAGAGAGAATACTCTGGGAATGCCATGTGATCTGAAATGGGAAAACATGACGCCCAAGCCGAACAGGTCTATCTGCTGTTCTTTTTGGAGGACACCTGCTGCAGTTTTAACACATTCCACCAGCTGGAAACTTGCAAAGCGGCAAAGAAAAGGGTACACAAGAAGTACAAGAGCTACTCACAGACTACATGCAAAAGACCGCGAGGACCTTGCCTACTAACCCTGGAGCTATTTAGGTAGTCTCCGTCAATTTCGTAAATCCTGTAGCCTGGATTATGGCCCTGGTAAGGTGTAACACTCGGACCTGTGAACACAATGCTGGAAAAAAGGCAAATGATATTTAATATGCACTCAGTATTTGAAATGATGGTATCAACGAATAAATGCTCAAATGCATTAAAATATTCACGAATAACACTTTGCGGGCTTCCTGGTGGGAAAAATAAGAAATGTTCCTCGGATAGACGCTTAAAAGGATTTATATAAGATATAAATAATAATAAGAATAGTTGTTTAAATTTTTTTTTATATCATATGTTATGCCTGTTAACTCACCTGGTAGGTGTCTTCTGTGTTTCCTCATCATAAAATATTTCAAACTCATCACTATGTGTGTGACCAAAGAACTGTGCTGTGACAGTGCTCTGGTATCTGTCAATGATTCTGTAATAGTTCCAACTGAAGGCCTTGAGGCAGTCACCACTCCCAGGGGTATATGACCAAGTATGTGCACCTATAAAGTACAACAGAGCCATATCACACAATGTACTAGGTATAAATATTAAATATTGCCCAATAAAAGACAATTCATTTGACAAGGCGACACTGCAAGTGTGTCAGAAAAACAAACATTTTCATCTAAAGAAAAACTTATGACTAAACAGTTGTAGGTTTATCCAGGTCAAATAATAGATTTACCATACCATTTTTAGCCTAATCGTGGGTCACGCCCATAGTGTGTAACAGATGTAAGTAAAAGTAATTTACCCTTTCTTTGTTTCATACCTTTTCTTTGTTATCTTCTGCTTCCTGTAGTGTGTCCACAAGCCACTGAAGTTGACCGGCAGGATCCACACTGTCCAATAGTAACCACCTGGAAGGGAAGACATGCATCAATGACAATCTAGACAGTGAAAAACATGTATGACACGAGCCATAATGCAGTGTTATGCTCTGGCTTATGCTGATCTCCATTAAGTAGTAAGGGTAAAGTAAGTTAGGGACAAAAAGTGCCTAGTTTGTCCATTATTTAACCAGAGTAACACACAACTAAAAACCTTGTGAAACGTCTTGTTGATATCTCGAGCCAAAATTACCAGAACTTGAAAAGGGGATACCAACTTGTCAGATTAATGTTTCTGTTGTGACTGAATCTGATGGACACTCATAATACCCTCGCTTCCCATGAATTACTGCTTCCAATTACAGTGGTACCTCTATTAAGTGTCCACCCTCGGGACCAAGCCAAGTGGCCGCTTAATTCACTGATCCCACATTCATTGTTATACCCTAGTTACTGTTGCTACGTCAGACAAGCCAAATTTTATCTTTGGCATAGAGCGCGGAAAAGAGACCGATTGCAGGGAGGTGTTAGAGTTGTTGCATGCAATCTTGAAAAGCTGCTCGGACATTTTGAATTCCGTAGGGAAAACTTCCTATTGTTTGCTATGAGTGGACGGAGCTATCGTCAAAATAGGGATCGGTCTATAGAGGTTAGCTGCTGAATGGAGGTATGTAAATACAGTACTTGAGTGACAATGGACTTTCGAAAGTGGCCGCTTAATAGGTGGCCGCTTAATAGAGGTACCACTGTAAAAGGCACTAAACCCACCATCCAATGATTTGATTGGATGAAAATAAATGGTCCTTTTTGGGGGGATGTCCTCTGGGCCCTTTGTGTGTGTTTGGCCCAGTATGATAACAACTTACCAGTTCATATTGTTGCAGTAATTCATGTTTATTGATACAATCCTGAGGCCTTTAGACACCAATACTGAGTAGTAAGCACCACTAGAGAGTTAAAGATGTATTCCAATAAATATTGGCTGTAGTAGCAAGATAACTTCCTGAAACTGTTATAATAATTACTGTTAGTCAAATCACACTAGCGGTCTATTATCAATGCTGCATTCTGATTGGTTGAGCTACTACCGGTAGTAGGCTATTATAAGCTATAAGACGTTGTTCTGGTAGTAGCAGTGTCAGATTTGAAAGCCCAGAAATGGCAAATGACCAGACCAGAAAAAGTTTTTGGCTATACAAATTGACCTACTAGTATGATTTGACTTAACACAATTATTCCTCTCACCCTCATGGCTATTGACTCAGAGCCCATTCGGGCTCAAGAAATAATTGTTAATTTGTACAGGTAGGTGTAAATAATTACATACTTCTTGATAGTTGACATGGTGTATTGAGGTAGCCAGTTGCCCCATTCTTTAGCAAGTGTATTCCTCAACCATGCATTGGAATGTTCATCAGTAATGGCGGGTGGTGGAAAACTGGATACATAATATACAAACATTTCAAGTTTAGAGTGTCATCATAATATATGTGAGGATTTTAAAGGGAGCTGTCATGCACATGCTTTACATTTTCTTAAATATCTAATAGGATGGTCTTATTAGTTTGCTGATAATTCAGTGATCGCTCCTGGAGCATGCACGTACGTATCATGACAGGCTCCCTATAACTTCAAGTTTTTTAGGGAACTCATTATTCAATGGTAAGCATTTGCTATTATTAATATTTTTTTGCCTACAGCATGCACACATTCACAAACCTGTTGACTGGGGACCCTCATGATTTCCAACAGCAGGAAACACTTTGACACCCGGGAAGTAGTGAAGGATAAGATCTACAGCATTATCAAGGGCTGATACCTAAACAAGCAACAATAGTGTCAACAATGGCATGCATCAACACTACAATGGGGAGAGGCACAAATATGTGTTGCTAAAGAAGGAAAACAAACAAACAAGTAAACAGACAAACAAGCAAACATAATTATTAACTTGTTGGATACTATATAAAAGTAAAAGTATGAGTATTGCTTTCGCAGACAAACAGGCACACAGAGAGACAGGCACACAGACAGACAGATGTAAGACAAACAGACACACAGACAGACACACATCAGACAGGCAGAGAGACAGACAGGCAGGCAGGCACACAGACAGATGTAAGACAAACAGACAGACAGACACACATCAGACAGGCAGAGAGACAGACAGGCAGGCAGGCACACAGACAGATGTAAGACAAACAGACAGACAGACACACACATCAGACAGGCAGAGAGACAGACAGGCAGGCAGGCACATAGACAGACAGTTGTAAGACAAACAGACAGACAGACACACATCAGACAGGCAGGCAGGCAGGCAGGCACACAGACAGATGTAAGACAAACAGACAGACAGACACACACACATCAGACAGGCAGAGAGACAGACAGGCAGGCAGGCACATAGACAGACAGTTGTAAGACAAACAGACAGACAGACACACATCAGACAGGCAGAGAGACAGACAGGCAGGCAGGCACACAGACAGATGTGCGACAAACAGACAGACAGACAGACACACATCAGACAGGCAGAGAGACAGGGCAGAGAGACAGACAGGCAGGCAGGCACATGGACAGACAGTTGTAAGACAAACAGACAGACATCAGACAGACAGACAGGCTGGCAGACAGACATTAGACAGGCCAGAGAGACAGCCAGGCACAGACAGATGCCAGTTTTGAAATTATTACTGTAAGAGGATGCTTCGTTTGGAAGCTCACATTACTGCCATGGCTGGAAACATTTATTACAGAAGTATCACCATACATCACCTGGTCATTCCTGGACTGGTTCCAGACATTGTGTGGTGGGATGTCCCCTGTCCACAGCACATAGTCAAACTAGGAACAAACAATTATGATTTTAATTAAAACAAAATGAGACAAGCAAAACCATTAGGGTAACTACCGGTATATGTAAATGTTCAGGCAAGCCTGTGGCCGCATAGCACTAAGTACAGAGAGGAGATAAGAAATTAACCTGTTCATAAGATCCCAGTCAAAAGCATAATTGGGCCACTGAAATTAGCCAAACTGGGCCGGCTACTTTTTTTTAAATAACCACCTGCTTAAAGGGGCTCTCACAGGCTTAATATTCATCCAAGGTGGACATAAAATAAATAAAATTGTAACTGTGAAAACAAATATACATGTACATCATAGTAATCTAAATAATCCTCCAGATTAATAGAAAAACTTTTCAACTGTGAGACAAATGCAATTCTAGGTTGTTTTGATCTGTTATCAAATTGGAATTGGATTGCGATTTGAGTTATTTTCTTGTCAGAGAAGTGGCCAGCAAGCGTGCGAGAGCCCCTTTAAAAACATTCTGACATCACTGTTCATTTATTATGGTACATAGAGAGGGTTTTCAGTAAAATCAAGTGGATCAATTGTAATTTAATTTGTGGTTTTATACCTTGTGTGTTTTGCTAATGTGTTGTAACATGTTATCAAGAGTAATAGTAGGAGTGTCACATTTGTAGTCGCCATACTTCCCTGCTGTGGCTTTGCCTGGACCTGAGAAATATACACATACATTTCCAGACATGTAATACCAGTACATTACTTAACTCCTTGGTTTGTGTGAGCCTGGAAGTGTTTTTTTTTACTGTAAGGCTACGACTACATGACAATTTTTTTTCTAGTAATTCCATTTCCATGCTAATACTACCAAAATCACTAAACTGTCGGCACCCTAAAAAATTTGATCGATCATTTGTCAGTTCCGGTTCGTTTTTCTGGCCTGTCTTGATCGATCAAAATGGTCACATGACATTTAAATTTTGTATCAAACAATGGAAGATATGACGTGTCATGTGATCATTTCAACAGATCGAAACGACCAGACGAGCGATCTGAAACTGACAAACGATCGATCGAATTTTCTAGGGTGCCGACAGTTTAGTGATTTCGGTAGTATTATTTCGGCCCCACAGTGTCAATAGACATATACTGGTAAGTAGAAGGCTGCTGTCTTTATGTAGGCGGCTTGGAGATGTGCAAGGCCGAGTCAACTTGGAAGGGTGGGGGGGGGGGGGGGGGGGCTTGGGAGGCATGCCCCCATAAGAAAAATTTAAAATTTTGTGAACTGGAGATATGTTTTCCAGCATTTGAGAGCACATCATTGGTGATTCATGCACCTCACACTTCTCTTTTCTTCAAGGAACTAAATTCGTGAAAATCATGTGCAATGCATCCTGAAACAGCTAGCAGTCAGTGGCAAAGTAGACAGCAATACACCCCAAGTAGCCACCTTTTATTGGACATCTGGTCCCAATATTCACAAGTCCCAAGTTTTTTTCTCTTCCTGCTTTTTGACTTGGGTAAATGAAAGTCTTTAATGACTAATTTTGTCTGGGATTTAGTACGAGAATATTACAACAGATCTGTTGCCATTTCTTGTCACCAAATAAAAAATTTAGTTGCCATTGGCAACCAGTTGTTGCCAAGGTTGTACACTGAGCCAATAAATACCTGGTGTAGGGTCATTGCTACGGCAACACAGAGGCTCCCCACAGTCTGGGTTCCCACCCTCCATGTACAAGGGATCAAGATGTATGTCAGAGATGTGTAGCACTCGGCTGATAGGAGAACCAGGCTGTGAATCGGACAATGCAGAACAGTTATGGATAAATTTGGAACAAGTTGAGAACTACCAGTATTCTTAGGGAGCAAGGAGGGGCTGGTAGGGCTTATATCCAGATATGTTTATACTTTACATGTACTTTTTTAGGCGGGGGGGGGGGGGGGGGGGGGGGGGTATTTTTTTTTTGGGGGGGGGGGGTTTATTTTATTGTGAAATATTCTGCTGGACTGCTACAGCAGGTATTAGGACATAGCTCTTATCAATTTCTCAATAGACCATGTCTCATTATTTCTGGTCTACTTTTATGCATGCAGCTCTGAAACTTTGCTCTAATTTTATCTGTTGACAGAAGGTGGAGTAAAGGTGAGATCTTAAAAGTGAAGCCATACAGAAGACTTAATTTTGAAACTATGATGTCAATGATGGGTGTATGTTTTGGAGGGATGGGGGCCTCACGGACATTTTCCGGGGCAATTGGGATTTGTTGACGGCCCCTGACAAAAAGAAAGCATCCGTTTCCATCAGCTGATTTAGGGAATGCAGTGTGATTTTTTTTATAGACTTCGGTAAATGAAGAATAAAACATTGTTTGTAGATGATGGTATTTCAAAACTAGTCTTCTTCTATTGAATGAAAAGGATAAACAAAGAACAAATGATGTTTTTTATAGCTCATAGCAATCATACTTTGCAATGTGTCTGTTAACAGCTGAACATTTTATATTATGCAATGTTTCTCTTGGACTTGATTTGACTGTATAAAAGCACTTCCAACATCGGGTCAAATACATTAGTATAGGTCTCATGTTGCAAGAATATTCTGTGATGAAAACTTGTCTAGAATTTCAGAGAAAACGTTAACGGTATCCCGCATAAACAATGAAATACGGTAAATGTATAAAGTGTTTACTATGTTTGTAACTTGAATGAATACAATGCATTTTATGAATGAAAACAAATAACAATAGCGTGATGGGGTGATACTCATGTGATCGTCCGACCTGCTGTCAAGGTCTGCAATACGAGACGCGCCCGTACGCGATCTCGTAAAAAACAATTGCGTAACGAGAGAAAACAGGAGAAATATGTCAAATAACTTTGCTGAATTATCCACTAACCTTTGGAGGTGGAATCGGCTTGACTGGTGGCTTCGGAGTTTTGGGAAAAGTCACATTCCAGAAGATATCTGGGTTTGGTTTTTTAGCGCACGACGGCCCAAAAATGCTACCGCAAATTTCACCTGAACTCACGAAAAACTCGTCAAAAACTGTCAATACTTCGCCTTTGAATTCAGGAATAACCAAGTTACATACTCTTTGGTCTTCTATTTTAAATTTCAAGCAGATTTTCTTCGCAATGTCCACTATATCGCTCTGTGCTGCATCTGTTTTGAATGCGATCTGTGCGAAATTGACCAGAACTTTACAAGCATCGCACTCAGCTTTGCCGTGAATGTTGTGCAAGAGTTTTTGGTAGAAATTCAAGACGTGATCCTTTGCAGTTGGATTACGAGGCCTTCCTGTAGCAACAGGCAAGGTATTCAGTATAATTGCAAGCAATACAAGCCATCTAACAGATCTGTTTGGTAGAGACTCCATCTTGTCTGTTGCACGCCTTCACTACTCCTTTGTAACATGGTTGAGTAACCGCGCAAACATGGTATTTTAAGGGAAGGGACTGGAACCTAGCGTCCGGATATGGTGCCGCGCGACAGAAATAATGCGATAGGCTATCCATTTACTTGTAATTGTACGCATACTTTACTTTACCGGTATATATTTTTGTCACTGATCGGGTGGACCACACAAGACGTGCATTTAAAAAATTCGCATAAAGAAGACGTCTAATACACTTTTAGAGAACACGCGCAACGAAACTCCCAAAAAGAATCCCCCACTTTAAAAGCCTGGCGGACAGTCGCTACCGTGTTTGAAAGAACTGGCACCTTAAGATTAGCGTGAGTTTGACGTTACAAGCATAGAAAGTCATCGGGCCGTATTCTAGAATAATAAGAATTTCTTTAGGCGCGCTTTGCGCCCATAAAGAATTTACAGCCTTAGTTTACTCTCCAAAAAAATGAGTTTGTTAGAATCTGGGCGCGCGAAGAAGAATGCGATCCTCTCTTTCTGCAATTAAATTTGTGCGTTAAACGTCGGGAGTTCCTTTCATCATGATTCATTCTACTACGAAGCAGCAGTGACGTAGCTTGTGAGTTGTTTCAGGTTCGTACACAGGAGAACAGCCAAAACGTCTTCCACTAAAAAATGGGGGGGGGGGGGGGGATCACGTAAACGTTTGACAGCTCTGAGGGGGGTCACGTAAACCATAGTACCTATAGAGGGGGATCACTTCATTTTGACCCTGTATTGCCCAAAATCCTCAGACCCCACTCCCAGGCGATAATAATGACCTCTAAGCGACGGGATACAGAAAGCGCGAAATTCCAAAGAATCACACACCACAAATGAGACATCCATGCAAGTTTAGTCCTAAAATAGCTAAAATAGTTGTCGACAATGTGAACATAAATAAATATAACATACACCTGACATATGGGTCTGGGTTGAAGAGCTAAATAATGGATCATGATTCAGTTGCGCATACGCGTGTTTGAAGTTTCGGCGTTCAACTAAACTCCCGGCACATGCGCCGATGGCTGTCACCAGATCAGGCTCCTGCACGCAGGGGAGGCTCTGGGGACATCCATTTGAGGGCCTTCGCTGATTGGCTATTTTTGAACGTTGGAGGATGCGCTGAAAGGTCTTTCTCTCAGCGGCTCTGTATAAATCTCGCGCATGCGTCAGTGGCTGTCACCAAAGCCTTCCCCGCGAGGTTACCAATCTCGTGGCCAGCGGCAAGATTCAGGGCTCTCGGGGAATTCGATTTGTGAGCATGCGTGGTAGGTCAAAAACGTAACAAACTTTCATACAACCTTCAAACCGGAAACCCAGAATCTGGGTTCTAAAAAAATCGATTCCCCTAGAGCCCTGAATCTTGCCGCTGGCCAAAAGATGACGGGCTCTGGGTACGAGATTGTGATGTTACAGGGAACTCTGGGTTCGAGTATGGATTAGAGCCTCCCCCACGAGCTGGGAAGGTCTGGGTACGAGAATTTACTTCCACTAGATAGCCGATAGCCGATCCTTGATACACACGCTATAAGGTTTACATGAATGCGTAAGGCCCATGTCTCCAACTAATCCCGGGAGGGGGTACCCAGGTGGATTTTCAAACACAAATTGATGCATAAGACGCGATATGATAATAAACAACTCTTGTTTAGCAAGAGCTTCTCCTATACACACACGCCTCCCCGCCCCGAATGGTAGATAGCTCCGCGCGACATGGCGGAATCGCCCCGCAGAGTCCAGGAAGCGGCCAGGGTCGAACTTGGTTGGGTCTTTCCATTCAGATTCGTTGTAGTGCATGGCCCAGATGTTCAGGACAACTGTGGTGCCCTTGGGAATATCGTAACCTAAGAAGAGTAGATCAGTGTCAGCAGGTGAGCACAGACTCGTACCCAGTCGCTGTATAGAAACGTCGAGGAACCCAGGGGATTATGGGAAGGATTAGCGGAGCGCAGGGGTTTTTGGGAAGGATTGGCAACGTGGTCAATCCCCTCGCTCCTTGACATTTTTACGCTTACTATTAGCAGCGAACAGTGATTTTGACTTATTTAGCGAAGGGTACGAGCCTAAGGTTAACACGGGGCACACGGACTTATTTCTCAGAAACCTGTTCCTCGCCCACTGTCGCTATAGCTGGCCGAAAAAAAAGCATTCAAATGCTGGAAACGTTAATTCTGCATTTTGGCACCTTTCCTGGCAAAAAGAATTAGGTCTTGCTTGGCAACTTTATTGTAAATTTTAGGCCACGTGTTGTGGCTTTTAATTGACTCGTGCATATCAAGAAAGCCGTGTGGAGTGTCCGATTACCATGGTAACCAACAAGGAGATGTAGGTGTAGGCTGCCCGGTAGATTTACCTTCTAGTGTCGTGTCCTTTGTCGTCTTGTGTGGAACCGCCAGACCAGCCACACAGCCCATGCGCAATGCTCGGCAATCGAGGCTTCCAAATATGGCAAGCGATCCTTATCTTCCACCTTGGCATGACGTCACGACTCATGACGTCATCGAGTTCTGCATGCACGCGCGCTTGGATTTCTGGGTAACGGATCATGTAAACTATAAACCAGCGGATTGCAGTCATAGTGGTTTCCAGTCCCCCGGAGAAGGAGTCGGCCATGGTCATGATCACGTGATCATGGGTTATTAGATTGTAAGACTTGCTGTCATCTACCTGACAGAGCGGAAATTACCAAAAATGAAATATCTAACTTCGCCATATTTCAAAATATAAGCTCACGATTCCGTATACAAAGAGTTTCAGTGACCAAAAGCTTAATTCCAAATTTTAAAGAAATTTGAAGAATATGACTTTTAGATATGATCGAGCAAAGTTTGCATAATTCCTGATCAAAGTACTAATTCTCCTGTAAAATGGCACAGAAACCAAAGTTTACAGCCTAATATCTCAAAGACGGATCCATTAGAAAAAAGTCATTTTTGATATTTTGTTGTCCATCAAATGAGGAGTCTGTATGCAAAAAATCAAGCTTATCTGAGTTAACCCGACCTTACTATTTGAAATTTAGTGATTTTAGCAGGGTTTTTCCGCTCTGTCCATCTACCTAGAAAAATTGCATATCAAATTAAGAGACACGAAGAAAAATATAGTTCTCGGCAAATCTCCAGAATTTCCTTTATGACGCGTCTTCCGCCTTCATTTCATCGTGAGGGAACTCAAAGCGGTCGAAAGCACGCTAATGGTCCAACCCTTACAAAGTTTTTTACTAAGAAGGGTCGATTTGAAGGAATTGATTGTTCACACATGTTATTCCAAACCTTGGCGTCCTGCAAGGCCTTGATAAGCGCGTCCGTCAAATCTCTGATCACCCCCTCCCGGTAAGTCTCGCGGTGTTCTCGGAGTTTGGTCTCAAGCAGGTCGTCTCGGTTCCTACGAACTTCTTTTATCTCTCTGGAAAAGATGACGCAACATGACGTGCTGTGACGTAAATATCACGCTATGATGTCATTTGAACTGACATGATATGATATTACATTACGTAATATCCGTAAAATACATGACGCGAAATGTCACGTCACACGTCGTGACACGAGATGCTGTATAGCGCAACATGACATGCTATGACGCAACGTCACGTGACATGGTATGACGTCACGTCACGTGACATGGTATGACGTCACGTCACGTGACATGGTATGAAGTCACGTCACGTGACATGGTATGACGTCACGTCACGTGACATGGTATGACGTCACGTCACGTGACATGGTATGACGTCACGTCACGTGACATGGTATGACGTCACGTCACGTGACATGCTATGACGCCACGTCACGTGACATGCTATGACGCCACGTAACGTGACATGCTATGACGCCACGTCACGTGACATGCTATGACGCCACGTCACGTGACATGCTATGACGCCACGTCACGTGACATGCTATGACGCCACGTCACGTGACATGCTATGACGCCACGTCACGTGACATGCTATGACGCCACGTCACGTGACATGCTATGACGCCACGTCACGTGACATGGTATGACGCCACGTCACGTGACATGGTATGACGCCACGTCACGTGACATGCTATGACGCCACGTCACGTGACATGCTATGACGCCACGTCACGTGACATGCTATGACGCCACGTCACGTGACATGCTATGACGCCACGTCACGTGACATGACATAAAATGAGACGTCACGCACAACGTAATATGGGATAATATGACATCAGACGCCACGTACGATAACATGCTGTGACATAGCATGACATGTCATGACGTCTTGTCACAAATGACGCAAAATGAGACGTCACATGACGTAACACGAGATGTCATGATGCAACATGAAATGCTATAACTTACATGGCACGTTATGATGTCATGAGCTATTGACATAACTAAATGGGTAATATGACGTATTATTATATAGACACAAGTGTTTTACTGGGAAATACGGCACTCGTAGATCTCATACGAAGCTACATCCGGGACCTGCGTGACATATTTTCCATATCCTCACTAGTGAGGATATCGGTCAGAACAAAAGTGCGTGGAAATTAATTTGGAATAATTTTTTCTGGTTTGTCTATATAATAAAAAGAAAATTACACGGTGGCTTGAAGATATGAGTTTTATTTTCTCGTGTCAAAAACAATATTTTACTCATTCGCAGCGCTCATTCGTAAAATATTGTTCTTGCCACTCGAAAATAAAACTCATATCTTCGCGCCACCGTGTAATATCCTCTATATATGACATGCAATAACACCGCGTAACGTGACATGCTATGACGTGACATGACATATTAGGAGGTCACGTAGAATGCTATAGAATGCTATGGCGTATAATGGCACATATGACGCAACATGAGATGATATGAAGCAACATGACATGCCACGGGGGAGGGGGTGAACTCCATTTCCCTCAAGTCTTACCGTGAGTCCTTGATAGGTATATTAGCCAGAAATGGGAACGTGTTCAGCAAGTTGACAGCAGCGAGAAGACGAAACATCTTTTCATTGTAGTCCACTATCATACGAAACTCGGGATCGCCGATTTCATAACTAAGGAAAGAGAGGAACTTGTAAAGCAGGGTTCACACAAGGTGACATCATGACGGTGAGCGCACTCTTGTAATTATTAACAATTATTCCTCTCGCCCTATGGTCTCTGAGTCAATAGCCCATGAGGCCGTTTTTTGTCAAATCCCACCACTTGCCACCACCAGCAGGTCAATTTGTATGGCCAAAAAAACGTTTTCTGGTCTGGTCATTTGCCATTTTCTGGCTTTCAAATCCGACACTCATTGCCCAACTTATCGAGTAGTAGCTCAACCAATCAGAACGCAGCATTGACAATACCACTAGTGTGGTATATAACTACGCATATGAAATACATTGGTCAAGCCTTGGTCTAATCAATGTTGCATTCTGATTGGTTTAGATACTAGTAGTGAAAAGTCTCGAGTTTGAACTGCATCCAAATGGTATATACCATCAACTTCCTTAGTAACTGCTATATCGACTCAGAGCTCAATTACAATAATTGTTCAAATCAGCGCATGCCGTTCTAAGACATACCGCTGTCCATACACCATGGCGCAGATGACGTTCAAAGTTGTGAGGAAGATATCCCGTGCGGGATCCACAGGGTACCCGTGGTGTGATCTCAAACGGTCTGACAGAGCTTGTACTTCACGCACAACTGTCTCCTCCAGGGATGTGGCGTACATTCGCATGGCGGAGTGCACTAATTTACGCTGGGAGAATAACAAGTACATCATGAAATAAGATAGCCTCTTCCGCAGACAATTCTTTGGTTTCGTTTAACGTAACATCCGCATGTTCAATATTGAAGTGGAGGTCAAAATGATCTCGCAAGAACCTGCGCGCACTTAAAAGCGAAGCAACTGTTCAGCTAGTGCGCGCTACTTTGCGAAAATTACTGAAATCTGCAACTGCAGACTAAAATGGAAAGGAAAAGTAGTGGTGATAAATGCTACACGAAACAATATTTGCTTTTCAATTACTATTATCCCAGACCTTCGCGTTTCTAGAATATTTAGGTAAAAGCTTTGCTTGAGAAGTCCAAAATGAGCGCAGGAAATGAAATTACGGGAAGGACGGAAAGGACCGGGATTCCTGCGGAGTAAAGAATCCCGTTCCGACCCTTCTACGAAGAAGCCTGCGGAAAGATATACTAGAAATTTCACCCTTAAAGAGCCCGTGTCAGCCACTCCTTTGTTATTGTGGGTCTTTCTTGGTGTTGCAAGATGTATTGTACTTTGGATTGGAGCTATTGTATTCCATCTTATTGTTTCGTTCTACGGTCTTTTGTCTTCTATTGTCTTTATGCCTCTGGTGCCTTGCAACACCAAGAAAGAGCCGTTATTGTCTTCATTCGGTATTAGAAGACGAATTACGTGTAGAAATTTTAAAAATACCCATCTACAAACAAAGTATTATACTTCATTTACCAAATTGAACCGAAAATATCGCACTACATTCCCTAAATCAGCCGATGGAAATGGATGCTTTTTTCAAACTCGGTATGTTTGCTGAATGTAATGGCGGCTGACACAGGCTCTAACGGCGAACAGTGTTCCCGCGGTGAGTTCCCATATCAAAAATAAGCCGTCGTATTTGCAAAATGCCTATAAGGGGACTGGGGCGAGACGCGCGGGTTTCCTGTGGTTGCTCAAAATAGATCAGGCGTGGCTGCAAAGCTAGATCCAACATGGAGGATGCTTTGAAATATCGAGTCGCTAATATGCCTGGAAGTTCTCGCTCAAAATTCAGTGTTTTTCTGACAAACGTCGTCGAAATTCTTTCAGAAGGGGAACTACCATCACTTCCAAATAAGGTAAACACTTCTAAATTTGGTTTTGGCCGTGAAACGACGGTTTTGATCAGGGTATTTTTGATATGCGTTACCTGCAGAATGAGTGCTTGACCAAAATCCCCGATGGCGATATCCCGAGACCCGCGGGTTAGATAGTCCCACGTGAACTTGTAGGGTCTGCCCGAATAGTCGTCTTTCTTGTTGAGCAAGGCTTCTCGTGCGATCGAGGCAGAGTTAATCACGACAGTTCGTTCGCCGGGAATCTCTAGCGTGAAGATGTCTCCGTATATCTTTGATGCCTTGGTAAATTCTACTTGAATCTGGAAAAAGTAAAGAACAGGATTCAGGGTCTGGATTGGGGAGGGGGGGTTGGAGTCTGGATGTCGGTTAAAATTTAGTTGACTTTAGGAAAAAGAACAAAAAATAGGACCATACTTCCAGACAAAGGGCTGAAGCGTCGTATGGCGACCGTACGGTTCTTACGCCCACGCCAGAGATTTCGGCCCTGACAGTCGCTATCCTGTGTTGAATTGCTCAGTAGCTAGATACCTATGGGTGAGAGTACGCCCGGCCACCAGACCATATAAGGACGCCCCTTGTACCGTTAGTGAACAATCAACTAATTATTATGCATCACCAACGTATTTATAGGTCCGAAGAGTGTGTTAGAGATCCATGTGGGACCCGTTGTTGGTTGTCGTTTTAAATAGTAGAAGCTTATTTCACGATAATGCAGAAATGTTTTACACAGTTGCCGTTTAGTATGTTTTCTACTCATATTCCAATAGTAGGCAGTACATTGACACGGGAATTAGTTTCTTTTTAAGTTTTCCGTTTGCGCATGCGCACACACGTCATCTCGTTTGATTTTATTTTCCGTAACAGACGACTATTAATCTCCTGAAAGATCATCTAAGGATGTCCAGTGTGTTATACATATTAAAATTTAGTAATCTCTGGTAATTTGAAGCTCGGAAAGTGTCACAATTAAATTGAACGGATTTCACCTGATCTACTCCTGGGACATCCAGCCCCCCCTAAGGATTCAGGATCGAGCGAATGGACACAATGGTGGAAAAATGCGTTCAACAAGTGTAGATGTTAATTCGGAGTGTCAAATCAATTCCGTAGTTACTAAGATTCCGTGTAATATTAGTGATCTGACCCAGCCTATGAGTACAATGCCAGTCATTTGCGCAGGGAATACGTAGTTGTCAAGCCTCGAACTGTCATATACGCAACCCCCAGGTGGGACTCTAAGGTTAAAATGCTAGGGGTGAACTCGGGGAACTCGAATTTTGGCCTAAAAAAAATACCTGGTGGAAAAAAATTCCACCCTAAAAATACCCCTCAGTCTGAAAATACCCTAAAAATAGCAACAATTTTAACAGATTAAATTTTATTCTGCACGTTTATTTGGTCATCAAATGTATCCTCTCGAGTTTCGAATACATTAGCATTCTTTCAAATATTTTGGACCTATGTATCTTATTTGCGTGAACCCCCTAAAAAGTACCAATTTTTCTTACCATGCCGTTTTTTTCAGTTTTCACATCCCTAAAAAATACCAGATCGCCGATTTCAACCCCTAAAAGATACGACGGTTACCCCTAGTATTCAGGGAGTCCCCTAACACCTACAAATGTATCACTCTTACCTGATTCTTTGACATCCATTTTGCCACCTGCAGAAGGTTCCCCAAGAGGGGAGGGGCGGGGACTTGGTGGTAAGTTCTTGGGGCGCCTGCGGTGCTCTTGTATAACAAGTATGGTTACCATGGCAACCAGGAATGCGATAATCTCGGCAATCATCTTAGAAGGTGTTCTGGCCTGTGTGAATTTTGTGATGGCTATATAAACATGAGAATCAATGGCAAATTAGACATTTATACAGGCTTTTAGAGAGATAAATACTCTGCTTATCAAGTTTATGGCAAATCCGCACGGGCTGCCTGTGGTATTCAAATCTCGACTCAGGCCCCTCGGCGGGAAACAAAAAACAAAATGGCGACCAAAAGGACGATGTTCCTACTTGTGTTCCTCGAGTAAGCTACAGCGGCGGACAAAAGTATCGTAAACACCCCGTTCCCCCTTCCAATGTTGGAGTATGCCAATTTGAATTGAACGCTGCGCGCACCAAACAACATTGAACAGGGGAGCGGGAACAGCCTGGATAGCAAGTGTTTACTTATTTTTGCCCCCATTGTCTGAGCTGAAATCGATACCTGGCATTCGTCAAAATGACAGTTTAGTCAAGGATAACGTGACCTAATAGTGTCGCGCAAGAGCCGGGTTTTTCGTCATTACGCGATACATTATTGCTCAAAATTTAGCTAACATAGGCAAAAGTTACGGATTTGAGTCTCATAATGAAAGCACAATAAATTTAGGCAACTTATAGAGGAGAAAAATAAAACAGATTATCTGAAGAACGAGCTCTGTACTATAATTCACGATAGAAGGATCAAGCAAAGTTAACGGTACTTGACAAAGGAGCGCAATAGGCTGAGCATCGGTGTGTGTTTTGAAGATTTGGCCGATTTAATTCTTTAAGAGAATGTAGTAATATTCGAAACTGAAATCTATAAAGTATTGTTAAAGTCTTAGGACAAATTGTACAAATAATAGGACGAAAGGAAAGCCAATCAGACTCAAAATTACTAGCGAGTTACCAGCGAAGTTTTCTGGAAGTCAGTTACAAAAAAATCAAAGGCTATCAGTTTAGTTATTGTAAAATGGAAACATCTCACGAAAGCAAGAATAGTGTTCAAAAGCGAGGTTTCTGAGATGTCAAAAGCAATGACAAGAAATTAACTCGATGCTTTTTCCATGCGCAACTACCTCGGGCCTTCTACGGACGCCAAATATGCAAATACATATGGTTAAACAAGCACCACCACATTACACTTAACCGACTTAACCGTTCATTTAAACTCGCCAAAATGTCTTCGTTTTATCCACATTTTAAAGTTTAAGCTTTTGAAATGGCTAGCAATCTAGCGCTATATTCGACATACAGGGTTAGAACTTTGTTTACCTTTGAGCATGTAAGAAAAATATTACGGTTAAGTTGAATGGTTAAGCTGCTCATAATGATAAGAAGACAAGTATTACTCTTTATATTATATTGTCGCTAATGGTTTACCACGCTTTTTACTTCATTAAAACTGTATTTTTCTGTCGCCTTTTTGGTTGAGAACAAATAATGTAGTGTTAGTGAAGATATAGTGATATTTTTATCCTAGTTTGAAATCAATTATCCCGGAGAACCAAGGTTTTTCTAATGGTTAAGTCAAATGGCGGCAACTTAACCATTTACCGATGGCACATGGCCCTGTACCAGACAGAGTGCTGTATCTCGTTAAGAAGCAAACAAACAAACAAACAAGTAAACTTCCCCCGTGCTGCGGATTGAGAATCGTAAACTCTCCCTTTTATCTAGAATCTCGTGGTTAAAACTAGCTGTAAGATTTTTTGCCTTTAATAACTTCGCAGTTGGCGCAAACTATCAGCTCAAACACCCCGTGCAAAACGATGACATCGACAGAAAACATCAAGCGAAATATTTTAAGAATCGAGCAGAAGCGTTTGAAAAACTGTTCTGTATGTTCTGAATAATATGAAAGCACTGGTTTAGGAATAAATTTTCTCCTAAACACCATTTTTTGGGGAAACTTTAGGGGCAACAAATAAGCCCTCATTTGCGTGTGATTTCAGACAGTCACGTATTATTTTTCCAAGTGCCTAAAGTAGGCTAGTGCGCATGCGTTACTTCACTCAGACAGCTGTCTGAGCTGAAATCGATACCTGGCATTCGTCAAAATGACAGTTTAGTCAAGGATAACGTGACCTAATAGTGTCGCGCAAGAGCCGGGTTTTTCGTCATTACGCGATACATTATTGCTCAAAATTTAGCTAACATAGGCAAAAGTTACGGATTTGAGTCTCATAATGAAAGCACAATAAATTTAGGCAACTTATAGAGGAGAAAAATAAAACAGATTATCTGAAGAACGAGCTCTGTACTATAATTCACGATAGAAGGATCAAGCAAAGTTAACGGTACTTGACAAAGGAGCGCAATAGGCTGAGCATCGGTGTGTGTTTTGAAGATTTGGCCGATTTAATTCTTTAAGAGAATGTAGTAATATTCGAAACTGAAATCTATAAAGTATTGTTAAAGTCTTAGGACAAATTGTACAAATAATAGGACGAAAGGAAAGCCAATCAGACTCAAAATTACTAGCGAGTTACCAGCGAAGTTTTCTGGAAGTCAGTTACAAAAAAATCAAAGGCTATCAGTTTAGTTATTGTAAAATGGAAACATCTCACGAAAGCAAGAATAGTGTTCAAAAGCGAGGTTTCTGAGATGTCAAAAGCAATGACAAGAAATTAACTCGATGCTTTTTCCATGCGCAACTACCTCGGGCCTTCTACGGACGCCAAATATGCAAATACATATGGTTAAACAAGCACCACCACATTACACTTAACCGACTTAACCGTTCATTTAAACTCGCCAAAATGTCTTCGTTTTATCCACATTTTAAAGTTTAAGCTTTTGAAATGGCTAGCAATCTAGCGCTATATTCGACATACAGGGTTAGAACTTTGTTTACCTTTGAGCATGTAAGAAAAATATTACGGTTAAGTTGAATGGTTAAGCTGCTCATAATGATAAGAAGACAAGTATTACTCTTTATATTATATTGTCGCTAATGGTTTACCACGCTTTTTACTTCATTAAAACTGTATTTTTCTGTCGCCTTTTGGTTAAGAACAAATAATGTAGTGTTAGTGAAGATATAGTGATATTTTTATCCTAGTTTGAAATCAATTATCCCGGAGAACCAAGGTTTTTCTAATGGTTAAGTCAAATGGCGGCAACTTAACCATTTACCGATGGCACATGGCCCTGTACCAGACAGAGTGCTGTATCTCGTTAAGAAGCAAACAAACAAACAAACAAGTAAACTTCCCCCGTGCTGCGGATTGAGAATCGTAAACTCTCCCTTTTATCTAGAATCTCGTGGTTAAAACTAGCTGTAAGATTTTTTGCCTTTAATAACTTCGGAGTTGGCGCAAACTATCAGCTCAAACACCCCGTGCAAAACGATGACATCGACAGAAAACATCAAGCGAAATATTTTAAGAATCGAGCAGAAGCGTTTGAAAAACTGTTCTGTATGTTCTGAATAATATGAAAGCACTGGTTTAGGAATAAATTTTCTCCTAAACACCATTTTTTGGGGAAACTTTAGGGGCAACAAATAAGCCCTCATTTGCGTGTGATTTCAGACAGTCACGTATTATTTTTCCAAGTGCCTAAAGTAGGCTAGTGCGCATGCGTTACTTCACTCAGACTGTCTGAGCTGAAATCGATACCTGGCATTCGTCAAAATGACAGTTTAGTCAAGGATAACGTGACCTAATAGTGTCGCGCAAGAGCCGGGTTTTTCGTCATTACGCGATACATTATTGCTCAAAATTTAGCTAACATAGGCAAAAGTTACGGATTTGAGTCTCATAATGAAAGCACAATAAATTTAGGCAACTTATAGAGGAGAAAAATAAAACAGATTATCTGAAGAACGAGCTCTGTACTATAATTCACGATAGAAGGATCAAGCAAAGTTAACGGTACTTGACAAAGGAGCGCAATAGGCTGAGCATCGGTGTGTGTTTTGAAGATTTGGCCGATTTAATTCTTTAAGAGAATGTAGTAATATTCGAAACTGAAATCTATAAAGTATTGTTAAAGTCTTAGGACAAATTGTACAAATAATAGGACGAAAGGAAAGCCAATCAGACTCAAAATTACTAGCGAGTTACCAGCGAAGTTTTCTGGAAGTCAGTTACAAAAAAATCAAAGGCTATCAGTTTAGTTATTGTAAAATGGAAACATCTCACGAAAGCAAGAATAGTGTTCAAAAGCGAGGTTTCTGAGATGTCAAAAGCAATGACAAGAAATTAACTCGATGCTTTTTCCATGCGCAACTACCTCGGGCCTTCTACGGACGCCAAATATGCAAATACATATGGTTAAACAAGCACCACCACATTACACTTAACCGACTTAACCGTTCATTTAAACTCGCCAAAATGTCTTCGTTTTATCCACATTTTAAAGTTTAAGCTTTTGAAATGGCTAGCAATCTAGCGCTATATTCGACATACAGGGTTAGAACTTTGTTTACCTTTGAGCATGTAAGAAAAATATTACGGTTAAGTTGAATGGTTAAGCTGCTCATAATGATAAGAAGACAAGTATTACTCTTTATATTATATTGTCGCTAATGGTTTACCACGCTTTTTACTTCATTAAAACTGTATTTTTCTGTCGCCTTTTTGGTTGAGAACAAATAATGTAGTGTTAGTGAAGATATAGTGATATTTTTATCCTAGTTTGAAATCAATTATCCCGGAGAACCAAGGTTTTTCTAATGGTTAAGTCAAATGGCGGCAACTTAACCATTTACCGATGGCACATGGCCCTGTACCAGACAGAGTGCTGTATCTCGTTAAGAAGCAAACAAACAAACAAACAAGTAAACTTCCCCCGTGCTGCGGATTGAGAATCGTAAACTCTCCCTTTTATCTAGAATCTCGTGGTTAAAACTAGCTGTAAGATTTTTTGCCTTTAATAACTTCGCAGTTGGCGCAAACTATCAGCTCAAACACCCCGTGCAAAACGATGACATCGACAGAAAACATCAAGCGAAATATTTTAAGAATCGAGCAGAAGCGTTTGAAAAACTGTTCTGTATGTTCTGAATAATATGAAAGCACTGGTTTAGGAATAAATTTTCTCCTAAACACCATTTTTTGGGGAAACTTTAGGGGCAACAAATAAGCCCTCATTTGCGTGTGATTTCAGACAGTCACGTATTATTTTTCCAAGTGCCTAAAGTAGGCTAGTGCGCATGCGTTACTTCACTCAGACAGCTGTCTGAGCTGAAATCGATACCTGGCATTCGTCAAAATGACAGTTTAGTCAAGGATAACGTGACCTAATAGTGTCGCGCAAGAGCCGGGTTTTTCGTCATTACGCGATACATTATTGCTCAAAATTTAGCTAACATAGGCAAAAGTTACGGATTTGAGTCTCATAATGAAAGCACAATAAATTTAGGCAACTTATAGAGGAGAAAAATAAAACAGATTATCTGAAGAACGAGCTCTGTACTATAATTCACGATAGAAGGATCAAGCAAAGTTAACGGTACTTGACAAAGGAGCGCAATAGGCTGAGCATCGGTGTGTGTTTTGAAGATTTGGCCGATTTAATTCTTTAAGAGAATGTAGTAATATTCGAAACTGAAATCTATAAAGTATTGTTAAAGTCTTAGGACAAATTGTACAAATAATAGGACGAAAGGAAAGCCAATCAGACTCAAAATTACTAGCGAGTTACCAGCGAAGTTTTCTGGAAGTCAGTTACAAAAAAATCAAAGGCTATCAGTTTAGTTATTGTAAAATGGAAACATCTCACGAAAGCAAGAATAGTGTTCAAAAGCGAGGTTTCTGAGATGTCAAAAGCAATGACAAGAAATTAACTCGATGCTTTTTCCATGCGCAACTACCTCGGGCCTTCTACGGACGCCAAATATGCAAATACATATGGTTAAACAAGCACCACCACATTACACTTAACCGACTTAACCGTTCATTTAAACTCGCCAAAATGTCTTCGTTTTATCCACATTTTAAAGTTTAAGCTTTTGAAATGGCTAGCAATCTAGCGCTATATTCGACATACAGGGTTAGAACTTTGTTTACCTTTGAGCATGTAAGAAAAATATTACGGTTAAGTTGAATGGTTAAGCTGCTCATAATGATAAGAAGACAAGTATTACTCTTTATATTATATTGTCGCTAATGGTTTACCACGCTTTTTACTTCATTAAAACTGTATTTTTCTGTCGCCTTTTTGGTTGAGAACAAATAATGTAGTGTTAGTGAAGATATAGTGATATTTTTATCCTAGTTTGAAATCAATTATCCCGGAGAACCAAGGTTTTTCTAATGGTTAAGTCAAATGGCGGCAACTTAACCATTTACCGATGGCACATGGCCCTGTACCAGACAGAGTGCTGTATCTCGTTAAGAAGCAAACAAACAAACAAACAAGTAAACTTCCCCCGTGCTGCGGATTGAGAATCGTAAACTCTCCCTTTTATCTAGAATCTCGTGGTTAAAACTAGCTGTAAGATTTTTTGCCTTTAATAACTTCGCAGTTGGCGCAAACTATCAGCTCAAACACCCCGTGCAAAACGATGACATCGACAGAAAACATCAAGCGAAATATTTTAAGAATCGAGCAGAAGCGTTTGAAAAACTGTTCTGTATGTTCTGAATAATATGAAAGCACTGGTTTAGGAATAAATTTTCTCCTAAACACCATTTTTTTGGGAAACTTTAGGGGCAACAAATAAGCCCTCATTTGCGTGTGATTTCAGACAGTCACGTATTATTTTTCCAAGTGCCTAAAGTAGGCTAGTGCGCATGCGTTACTTCACTCAGACAGCGGCGGACAAAAGTATCGTAAACACCCCGTTCCCCCTTCCAATGTTGGAGTATGCCAATTTGAATTGAACGCTGCGCGCACCAAACAACATTGAACAGGGAGCGGGGAACAGCCTGGATAGCAAGTGTTTACTTATTTTTGGCCCCCATTGTCTGAGCTGAAATCGATACCTGGCATTCGTCAAAATGACAGTTTAGTCAAGGATAACGTGACCTAATAGTGTCGCGCAAGAGCCGGGTTTTTCGTCATTACGCGATACATTATTGCTCAAAATTTAGCTAACATAGGCAAAAGTTACGGATTTGAGTCTCATAATGAAAGCACAATAAATTTAGGCAACTTATAGAGGAGAAAAATAAAACAGATTATCTGAAGAACGAGCTCTGTACTATAATTCACGATAGAAGGATCAAGCAAAGTTAACGGTACTTGACAAAGGAGCGCAATAGGCTGAGCATCGGTGTGTGTTTTGAAGATTTGGCCGATTTAATTCTTTAAGAGAATGTAGTAATATTCGAAACTGAAATCTATAAAGTATTGTTAAAGTCTTAGGACAAATTGTACAAATAATAGGACGAAAGGAAAGCCAATCAGACTCAAAATTACTAGCGAGTTACCAGCGAAGTTTTCTGGAAGTCAGTTACAAAAAAATCAAAGGCTATCAGTTTAGTTATTGTAATGGAAACATCTCACGAAAGCAAGAATAGTGTTCAAAAGCGAGGTTTCTGAGATGTCAAAAGCAATGACAAGAAATTAACTCGATGCTTTTTCCATGCGCAACTACCTCGGGCCTTCTACGGACGCCAAATATGCAAATACATATGGTTAAACAAGCACCACCACATTACACTTAACCGACTTAACCGTTCATTTAAACTCGCCAAAATGTCTTCGTTTTATCCACATTTTAAAGTTTAAGCTTTTGAAATGGCTAGCAATCTAGCGCTATATTCGACATACAGGGTTAGAACTTTGTTTACCTTTGAGCATGTAAGAAAAATATTACGGTTAAGTTGAATGGTTAAGCTGCTCATAATGATAAGAAGACAAGTATTACTCTTTATATTATATTGTCGCTAATGGTTTACCACGCTTTTTACTTCATTAAAACTGTATTTTTCTGTCGCCTTTTTGGTTGAGAACAAATAATGTAGTGTTAGTGAAGATATAGTGATATTTTTATCCTAGTTTGAAATCAATTATCCCGGAGAACCAAGGTTTTTCTAATGGTTAAGTCAAATGGCGGCAACTTAACCATTTACCGATGGCACATGGCCCTGTACCAGACAGAGTGCTGTATCTCGTTAAGAAGCAAACAAACAAACAAACAAGTAAACTTCCCCCGTGCTGCGGATTGAGAATCGTAAACTCTCCCTTTTATCTAGAATCTCGTGGTTAAAACTAGCTGTAAGATTTTTTGCCTTTAATAACTTCGCAGTTGGCGCAAACTATCAGCTCAAACACCCCGTGCAAAACGATGACATCGACAGAAAACATCAAGCGAAATATTTTAAGAATCGAGCAGAAGCGTTTGAAAAACTGTTCTGTATGTTCTGAATAATATGAAAGCACTGGTTTAGGAATAAATTTTCTCCTAAACACCATTTTTTGGGGAAACTTTAGGGGCAACAAATAAGCCCTCATTTGCGTGTGATTTCAGACAGTCACGTATTATTTTTCCAAGTGCCTAAAGTAGGCTAGTGCGCATGCGTTACTTCACTCAGACAGCTGTCTGAGCTGAAATCGATACCTGGCATTCGTCAAAATGACAGTTTAGTCAAGGATAACGTGACCTAATAGTGTCGCGCAAGAGCCGGGTTTTTCGTCATTACGCGATACATTATTGCTCAAAATTTAGCTAACATAGGCAAAAGTTACGGATTTGAGTCTCATAATGAAAGCACAATAAATTTAGGCAACTTATAGAGGAGAAAAATAAAACAGATTATCTGAAGAACGAGCTCTGTACTATAATTCACGATAGAAGGATCAAGCAAAGTTAACGGTACTTGACAAAGGAGCGCAATAGGCTGAGCATCGGTGTGTGTTTTGAAGATTTGGCCGATTTAATTCTTTAAGAGAATGTAGTAATATTCGAAACTGAAATCTATAAAGTATTGTTAAAGTCTTAGGACAAATTGTACAAATAATAGGACGAAAGGAAAGCCAATCAGACTCAAAATTACTAGCGAGTTACCAGCGAAGTTTTCTGGAAGTCAGTTACAAAAAAATCAAAGGCTATCAGTTTAGTTATTGTAAAATGGAAACATCTCACGAAAGCAAGAATAGTGTTCAAAAGCGAGGTTTCTGAGATGTCAAAAGCAATGACAAGAAATTAACTCGATGCTTTTTCCATGCGCAACTACCTCGGGCCTTCTACGGACGCCAAATATGCAAATACATATGGTTAAACAAGCACCACCACATTACACTTAACCGACTTAACCGTTCATTTAAACTCGCCAAAATGTCTTCGTTTTATCCACATTTTAAAGTTTAAGCTTTTGAAATGGCTAGCAATCTAGCGCTATATTCGACATACAGGGTTAGAACTTTGTTTACCTTTGAGCATGTAAGAAAAATATTACGGTTAAGTTGAATGGTTAAGCTGCTCATAATGATAAGAAGACAAGTATTACTCTTTATATTATATTGTCGCTAATGGTTTACCACGCTTTTTACTTCATTAAAACTGTATTTTTCTGTCGCCTTTTTGGTTGAGAACAAATAATGTAGTGTTAGTGAAGATATAGTGATATTTTTATCCTAGTTTGAAATCAATTATCCCGGAGAACCAAGGTTTTTCTAATGGTTAAGTCAAATGGCGGCAACTTAACCATTTACCGATGGCACATGGCCCTGTACCAGACAGAGTGCTGTATCTCGTTAAGAAGCAAACAAACAAACAAACAAGTAAACTTCCCCCGTGCTGCGGATTGAGAATCGTAAACTCTCCCTTTTATCTAGAATCTCGTGGTTAAAACTAGCTGTAAGATTTTTTGCCTTTAATAACTTCGGAGTTGGCGCAAACTATCAGCTCAAACACCCCGTGCAAAACGATGACATCGACAGAAAACATCAAGCGAAATATTTTAAGAATCGAGCAGAAGCGTTTGAAAAACTGTTCTGTATGTTCTGAATAATATGAAAGCACTGGTTTAGGAATAAATTTTCTCCTAAACACCATTTTTTGGGGAAACTTTAGGGGCAACAAATAAGCCCTCATTTGCGTGTGATTTCAGACAGTCACGTATTATTTTTCCAAGTGCCTAAAGTAGGCTAGTGCGCATGCGTTACTTCACTCAGACAGCGGCGGACAAAAGTATCGTAAACACCCCGTTCCCCCTTCCAATGTTGGAGTATGCCAATTTGAATTGAACGCTGCGCGCACCAAACAACATTGAACAGGGGAGCGGGGAACAGCCTGGATAGCAAGTGTTTACTTATTTTTGGCCCCCATTGTCTGAGCTGAAATCGATACCTGGCATTCGTCAAAATGACAGTTTAGTCAAGGATAACGTGACCTAATAGTGTCGCGCAAGAGCCGGGTTTTTCGTCATTACGCGATACATTATTGCTCAAAATTTAGCTAACATAGGCAAAAGTTACGGATTTGAGTCTCATAATGAAAGCACAATAAATTTAGGCAACTTATAGAGGAGAAAAATAAAACAGATTATCTGAAGAACGAGCTCTGTACTATAATTCACGATAGAAGGATCAAGCAAAGTTAACGGTACTTGACAAAGGAGCGCAATAGGCTGAGCATCGGTGTGTGTTTTGAAGATTTGGCCGATTTAATTCTTTAAGAGAATGTAGTAATATTCGAAACTGAAATCTATAAAGTATTGTTAAAGTCTTAGGACAAATTGTACAAATAATAGGACGAAAGGAAAGCCAATCAGACTCAAAATTACTAGCGAGTTACCAGCGAAGTTTTCTGGAAGTCAGTTACAAAAAAATCAAAGGCTATCAGTTTAGTTATTGTAATGGAAACATCTCACGAAAGCAAGAATAGTGTTCAAAAGCGAGGTTTCTGAGATGTCAAAAGCAATGACAAGAAATTAACTCGATGCTTTTTCCATGCGCAACTACCTCGGGCCTTCTACGGACGCCAAATATGCAAATACATATGGTTAAACAAGCACCACCACATTACACTTAACCGACTTAACCGTTCATTTAAACTCGCCAAAATGTCTTCGTTTTATCCACATTTTAAAGTTTAAGCTTTTGAAATGGCTAGCAATCTAGCGCTATATTCGACATACAGGGTTAGAACTTTGTTTACCTTTGAGCATGTAAGAAAAATATTACGGTTAAGTTGAATGGTTAAGCTGCTCATAATGATAAGAAGACAAGTATTACTCTTTATATTATATTGTCGCTAATGGTTTACCACGCTTTTTACTTCATTAAAACTGTATTTTTCTGTCGCCTTTTTGGTTGAGAACAAATAATGTAGTGTTAGTGAAGATATAGTGATATTTTTATCCTAGTTTGAAATCAATTATCCCGGAGAACCAAGGTTTTTCTAATGGTTAAGTCAAATGGCGGCAACTTAACCATTTACCGATGGCACATGGCCCTGTACCAGACAGAGTGCTGTATCTCGTTAAGAAGCAAACAAACAAACAAACAAGTAAACTTCCCCCGTGCTGCGGATTGAGAATCGTAAACTCTCCCTTTTATCTAGAATCTCGTGGTTAAAACTAGCTGTAAGATTTTTTGCCTTTAATAACTTCGCAGTTGGCGCAAACTATCAGCTCAAACACCCCGTGCAAAACGATGACATCGACAGAAAACATCAAGCGAAATATTTTAAGAATCGAGCAGAAGCGTTTGAAAAACTGTTCTGTATGTTCTGAATAATATGAAAGCACTGGTTTAGGAATAAATTTTCTCCTAAACACCATTTTTTGGGGAAACTTTAGGGGCAACAAATAAGCCCTCATTTGCGTGTGATTTCAGACAGTCACGTATTATTTTTCCAAGTGCCTAAAGTAGGCTAGTGCGCATGCGTTACTTCACTCAGACAGCTGTCTGAGCTGAAATCGATACCTGGCATTCGTCAAAATGACAGTTTAGTCAAGGATAACGTGACCTAATAGTGTCGCGCAAGAGCCGGGTTTTTCGTCATTACGCGATACATTATTGCTCAAAATTTAGCTAACATAGGCAAAAGTTACGGATTTGAGTCTCATAATGAAAGCACAATAAATTTAGGCAACTTATAGAGGAGAAAAATAAAACAGATTATCTGAAGAACGAGCTCTGTACTATAATTCACGATAGAAGGATCAAGCAAAGTTAACGGTACTTGACAAAGGAGCGCAATAGGCTGAGCATCGGTGTGTGTTTTGAAGATTTGGCCGATTTAATTCTTTAAGAGAATGTAGTAATATTCGAAACTGAAATCTATAAAGTATTGTTAAAGTCTTAGGACAAATTGTACAAATAATAGGACGAAAGGAAAGCCAATCAGACTCAAAATTACTAGCGAGTTACCAGCGAAGTTTTCTGGAAGTCAGTTACAAAAAAATCAAAGGCTATCAGTTTAGTTATTGTAATGGAAACATCTCACGAAAGCAAGAATAATGTTCAAAAGCGAGGTTTCTGAGATGTCAAAAGCAATGACAAGAAATTAACTCGATGCTTTTTCCATGCGCAACTACCTCGGGCCTTCTACGGACGCCAAATATGCAAATACATATGGTTAAACAAGCACCACCACATTACACTTAACCGACTTAACCGTTCATTTAAACTCGCCAAAATGTCTTCGTTTTATCCACATTTTAAAGTTTAAGCTTTTGAAATGGCTAGCAATCTAGCGCTATATTCGACATACAGGGTTAGAACTTTGTTTACCTTTGAGCATGTAAGAAAAATATTACGGTTAAGTTGAATGGTTAAGCTGCTCATAATGATAAGAAGACAAGTATTACTCTTTATATTATATTGTCGCTAATGGTTTACCACGCTTTTTACTTCATTAAAACTGTATTTTTCTGTCGCCTTTTTGGTTGAGAACAAATAATGTAGTGTTAGTGAAGATATAGTGATATTTTTATCCTAGTTTGAAATCAATTATCCCGGAGAACCAAGGTTTTTCTAATGGTTAAGTCAAATGGCGGCAACTTAACCATTTACCGATGGCACATGGCCCTGTACCAGACAGAGTGCTGTATCTCGTTAAGAAGCAAACAAACAAACAAACAAGTAAACTTCCCCCGTGCTGCGGATTGAGAATCGTAAACTCTCCCTTTTATCTAGAATCTCGTGGTTAAAACTAGCTGTAAGATTTTTTGCCTTTAATAACTTCGGAGTTGGCGCAAACTATCAGCTCAAACACCCCGTGCAAAACGATGACATCGACAGAAAACATCAAGCGAAATATTTTAAGAATCGAGCAGAAGCGTTTGAAAAACTGTTCTGTATGTTCTGAATAATATGAAAGCACTGGTTTAGGAATAAATTTTCTCCTAAACACCATTTTTTGGGGAAACTTTAGGGGCAACAAATAAGCCCTCATTTGCGTGTGATTTCAGACAGTCACGTATTATTTTTCCAAGTGCCTAAAGTAGGCTAGTGCGCATGCGTTACTTCACTCAGACAGCGGCGGACAAAAGTATCGTAAACACCCCGTTCCCCCTTCCAATGTTGGAGTATGCCAATTTGAATTGAACGCTGCGCGCACCAAACAACATTGAACAGGGGAGCGGGGAACAGCCTGGATAGCAAGTGTTTACTTATTTTTGGCCCCCATTGTCTGAGCTGAAATCGATACCTGGCATTCGTCAAAATGACAGTTTAGTCAAGGATAACGTGACCTAATAGTGTCGCGCAAGAGCCGGGTTTTTCGTCATTACGCGATACATTATTGCTCAAAATTTAGCTAACATAGGCAAAAGTTACGGATTTGAGTCTCATAATGAAAGCACAATAAATTTAGGCAACTTATAGAGGAGAAAAATAAAACAGATTATCTGAAGAACGAGCTCTGTACTATAATTCACGATAGAAGGATCAAGCAAAGTTAACGGTACTTGACAAAGGAGCGCAATAGGCTGAGCATCGGTGTGTGTTTTGAAGATTTGGCCGATTTAATTCTTTAAGAGAATGTAGTAATATTCGAAACTGAAATCTATAAAGTATTGTTAAAGTCTTAGGACAAATTGTACAAATAATAGGACGAAAGGAAAGCCAATCAGACTCAAAATTACTAGCGAGTTACCAGCGAAGTTTTCTGGAAGTCAGTTACAAAAAAATCAAAGGCTATCAGTTTAGTTATTGTAAAATGGAAACATCTCACGAAAGCAAGAATAGTGTTCAAAAGCGAGGTTTCTGAGATGTCAAAAGCAATGACAAGAAATTAACTCGATGCTTTTTCCATGCGCAACTACCTCGGGCCTTCTACGGACGCCAAATATGCAAATACATATGGTTAAACAAGCACCACCACATTACACTTAACCGACTTAACCGTTCATTTAAACTCGCCAAAATGTCTTCGTTTTATCCACATTTTAAAGTTTAAGCTTTTGAAATGGCTAGCAATCTAGCGCTATATTCGACATACAGGGTTAGAACTTTGTTTACCTTTGAGCATGTAAGAAAAATATTACGGTTAAGTTGAATGGTTAAGCTGCTCATAATGATAAGAAGACAAGTATTACTCTTTATATTATATTGTCGCTAATGGTTTACCACGCTTTTTACTTCATTAAAACTGTATTTTTCTGTCGCCTTTTTGGTTGAGAACAAATAATGTAGTGTTAGTGAAGATATAGTGATATTTTTATCCTAGTTTGAAATCAATTATCCCGGAGAACCAAGGTTTTTCTAATGGTTAAGTCAAATGGCGGCAACTTAACCATTTACCGATGGCACATGGCCCTGTACCAGACAGAGTGCTGTATCTCGTTAAGAAGCAAACAAACAAACAAACAAGTAAACTTCCCCCGTGCTGCGGATTGAGAATCGTAAACTCTCCCTTTTATCTAGAATCTCGTGGTTAAAACTAGCTGTAAGATTTTTTGCCTTTAATAACTTCGCAGTTGGCGCAAACTATCAGCTCAAACACCCCGTGCAAAACGATGACATCGACAGAAAACATCAAGCGAAATATTTTAAGAATCGAGCAGAAGCGTTTGAAAAACTGTTCTGTATGTTCTGAATAATATGAAAGCACTGGTTTAGGAATAAATTTTCTCCTAAACACCATTTTTTGGGGAAACTTTAGGGGCAACAAATAAGCCCTCATTTGCGTGTGATTTCAGACAGTCACGTATTATTTTTCCAAGTGCCTAAAGTAGGCTAGTGCGCATGCGTTACTTCACTCAGACAGCTGTCTGAGCTGAAATCGATACCTGGCATTCGTCAAAATGACAGTTTAGTCAAGGATAACGTGACCTAATAGTGTCGCGCAAGAGCCGGGTTTTTCGTCATTACGCGATACATTATTGCTCAAAATTTAGCTAACATAGGCAAAAGTTACGGATTTGAGTCTCATAATGAAAGCACAATAAATTTAGGCAACTTATAGAGGAGAAAAATAAAACAGATTATCTGAAGAACGAGCTCTGTACTATAATTCACGATAGAAGGATCAAGCAAAGTTAACGGTACTTGACAAAGGAGCGCAATAGGCTGAGCATCGGTGTGTGTTTTGAAGATTTGGCCGATTTAATTCTTTAAGAGAATGTAGTAATATTCGAAACTGAAATCTATAAAGTATTGTTAAAGTCTTAGGACAAATTGTACAAATAATAGGACGAAAGGAAAGCCAATCAGACTCAAAATTACTAGCGAGTTACCAGCGAAGTTTTCTGGAAGTCAGTTACAAAAAAATCAAAGGCTATCAGTTTAGTTATTGTAAAATGGAAACATCTCACGAAAGCAAGAATAGTGTTCAAAAGCGAGGTTTCTGAGATGTCAAAAGCAATGACAAGAAATTAACTCGATGCTTTTTCCATGCGCAACTACCTCGGGCCTTCTACGGACGCCAAATATGCAAATACATATGGTTAAACAAGCACCACCACATTACACTTAACCGACTTAACCGTTCATTTAAACTCGCCAAAATGTCTTCGTTTTATCCACATTTTAAAGTTTAAGCTTTTGAAATGGCTAGCAATCTAGCGCTATATTCGACATACAGGGTTAGAACTTTGTTTACCTTTGAGCATGTAAGAAAAATATTACGGTTAAGTTGAATGGTTAAGCTGCTCATAATGATAAGAAGACAAGTATTACTCTTTATATTATATTGTCGCTAATGGTTTACCACGCTTTTTACTTCATTAAAACTGTATTTTTCTGTCGCCTTTTTGGTTGAGAACAAATAATGTAGTGTTAGTGAAGATATAGTGATATTTTTATCCTAGTTTGAAATCAATTATCCCGGAGAACCAAGGTTTTTCTAATGGTTAAGTCAAATGGCGGCAACTTAACCATTTACCGATGGCACATGGCCCTGTACCAGACAGAGTGCTGTATCTCGTTAAGAAGCAAACAAACAAACAAACAAGTAAACTTCCCCCGTGCTGCGGATTGAGAATCGTAAACTCTCCCTTTTATCTAGAATCTCGTGGTTAAAACTAGCTGTAAGATTTTTTGCCTTTAATAACTTCGGAGTTGGCGCAAACTATCAGCTCAAACACCCCGTGCAAAACGATGACATCGACAGAAAACATCAAGCGAAATATTTTAAGAATCGAGCAGAAGCGTTTGAAAAACTGTTCTGTATGTTCTGAATAATATGAAAGCACTGGTTTAGGAATAAATTTTCTCCTAAACACCATTTTTTGGGGAAACTTTAGGGGCAACAAATAAGCCCTCATTTGCGTGTGATTTCAGACAGTCACGTATTATTTTTCCAAGTGCCTAAAGTAGGCTAGTGCGCATGCGTTACTTCACTCAGACAGCGGCGGACAAAAGTATCGTAAACACCCCGTTCCCCCTTCCAATGTTGGAGTATGCCAATTTGAATTGAACGCTGCGCGCACCAAACAACATTGAACAGGGGAGCGGGGAACAGCCTGGATAGCAAGTGTTTACTTATTTTTGGCCCCCATTGTAGCTGCAAGTTTTGGTGAATTTTCAATACGATATGAGGAAAAATACTTACAGAACTTCCAAATAAGGTAAGCGGGAATGTCCTAAGGACACGATTTTATTTTTTTTCCCGTGTCCACGTGGGCGTTCGACAATTTGATTCAAGCTAAATCGATACAAATCGTAAAGATTCGATATGAGACTGATATTTATCGAATAACATCGAGTATTTTCCGATGATCGATATCGAACAGTGGGGTCGGGACTTAAACAGCCATGTTTCCATGGCATCCGCGTTCGCGTACGTACGCTTGGTGGAACGCAACGCTCTATCGACACGTTTACAGGTTTTGTGAAATAGCCGTACATTCTAAAGTTTCCAAGCTTCATGTGTCAGATGTGTACTACATAAAACGATGCTGCTTTATCGAAGATATCAGGGCGACAAATGTGCTACTCTTCACGTGACCTTATTTTAGCAAAATACTCTTTTGTTTTGACCCCAAATGATTTACATGTCTTGCTTACAAAACTATTTTTATCGGAGGATATGTGTATTGGTGTCCAGGATATCGTTTCAAAAATACAGAAAATGAGATAAATTATTTAATAATATTAACAAAATACAATTATTGAAAAAGGAAAGAAAAACAAAAAAAAAAAAGAAAAAAAAAAAGAAAAAGGAAAGAATTGTTAAATTTAGACGAAAGAGACAAAATACAAGAGGAATATTGTTTGTAATAACATTATCTGTAAACACTTTTTTTCTCAGCTTCCCGCCCCGATTACCTTTATGCTATTTGCGGGTTGACTGATTACTGCATTATATGTTTTATATTGGAAATAATAAAAATATTGTATTGTATTGTAGTATTACTAGACTCCTTGCAGCCCCTTCTTCGGCGAACGTCCGTAAATCGAGGGAACTTTTTTTCCTTGCGGCGCGCTTCGATTTGTTTACAGTGTCAAGGTACTCAGGAGTGCGAGAGACGCGCCACGTTTTCCCCCCGTGGTGCATCTCTCCCTCTCCTGGGTAACTCGACACTGTAAACAAATTGAAGCGCGTAGCGGGTAAAAAACATTCTCTCGATTTACGGACGTTTGCCGAAGAAGGGGCTGCAAGCAGTCTAATTGTATTACCCCAGTAAAGCCTGGTGCACACTAGCGACATAACGACATAAGGACGTTATGTTGCAACGCAAAACGTACGGGAAAATAATTGAAACAATCAATATTTTCCATGGATCTTCATTAGATTACTTCACCAAAGCAATCTTATGTTATTTTTTGACGACTTCAACTTCTTGAAACACTAAATTTTGTTCGCGTGACATTTTTCTTATGTCGTTATGTCGCAAGTGTGCACCAGGCTTAAGGAACAAGTCTGCCTGGGACATAATACAAATTCTGGCTTCACGCAGACTCGCTCGTCACACGCTGTGAACTGGAAAGTCATGTTATTAAAAACTTTGCTACATCCATGTAAAAGTGCAAACATATATTCATTAAAATCAAAACAGCATACCATCGGATCCAAGCTTTCTTGTATTTATTCAACTTACGCCGACGAGCTTGACCCCATAAATGTCAGGATCTCCAAGTTAAGCACTGTAGACTGGATGTCAACATTTAAGACATCCCTGCTTGCTTCAGATGCTTCATGGTATTATTAACCAAAATTCTATAAATTTAGCAACTATTTCGTGATAACCTGCCCTATTGTAATTAAATCATTTACTCGCTCGATCGACTTACTACGTGTTACTAGGGATCTATACCAAGAAAGTATATCCTATCAAATCTTTCCTTTTTGCTCTTGCTAATTTATTAAACGCTTCGTGTTCGGCTGTCATTGCCTTGTTTAGCTCCGACAACTAGTTCCAGCTTTTTATCACTTTTGCTTTGTACGTATGTTTATATGTATATGTTGTACACTGAAATTGTTGCACTTGCCTGTGTCTGGCGGCGATCGATTGCCAAGAAAACAACTTCTTCCACTACATTGCAGGATAGTGGGCCACTTTTCCAACTTCGAACTCGTCAGTACAAGAGGATAGAGCAGGGAGATGCTTTATTTGTTTTGAACGCGGTTTATCAAGATCAGTAGCTGACGTTAATCCATTTATTGTTCACGCCAGTTTTGTTACGTCGCATTGTGACGTCATGCTATACAGGAGTAAGGCAATAACTTTATTAAAAGGATACTCGAGACTCGGCGAGATAATATAATTTTTTTTAATATTTCCATTAGATTTCGAATTATCGGATGTCAATTACCTGCGTCCGCTCTAAAAAAAAAAAAGGGGGAGGGGGTGAGTCGGGGGGGGCGGACGAAAACCGGAAATTACGCGGGCCGCAAGGGTTCTTGCCTGCGCCACACTCCGGTTTTCGCTCTCCCCGAGTCCCCCCCCCCCTCCTTTTAGAAGCGCTACGCAGGCTAGATGTCAAAGCGTAGTTCTGCATATCCGACCAAGAATTATAAGAGGAGGGAAATGAAAGTGAAAAAGTGAAAAAAAAATGTAGGGAAAATTGACAGCAATGACTAACTTTAGAAATTTCAGCACTCAGGAATAGTGAAGCTCTTGAACAATTTCAAGGCAACCTGCTTAAAGTTTTCGAATGAGACCCAAGATTGCCTCTCTAAATTCATTGCTCCTCAGTCCATATAAATACGGATTGACCGCCGCGCCAGTGTACATGACCAAGTGACTCCACATGGCGTATCGTCCAAAATCGCGAACTTTTCGCATGTCCTCTCCGTCACCAAGATCATCATGTTGAATACTAAGTTAGGTGCCATGGTCAACACAAATAGAGCGAGTATCATGATAAATGTTTTCGCTGTCTTGCTGCTTGTAAGAACACTAGCTTTCGCGCCAATATCAGAAGCGCATTCAACAGCGGTCGAGGGTGTGACGGCAGCGATTCTTCGCAGGTGCGTTTGCGCGATTCTTATGATACGTAGATAGCAAAAGGAAACAACAAACACAGACACCAAAAGAGCTAATACGGCCACGCTTAAGAGCAGTTTCGGAAGCGTTTCTCGATTGGTAGGAGTACAGGTAGAGACAGCACGAGAATAAACAGCCAGATCACAGAGATGCAGATGCAGCATGTTTTGTGGGTCATGATTGAAGAGTAGCGAAGCGGCCAGTTGATGGCGATATACCTGAAAGGAAAGGAAGTTGGCTTAGGGCTGGTTCACACACGAACGCAAGTGCAAGCGTAGGACGCAAGCTCGAAGCAAGTGTGAATAGCAGCGACGCAAGCGCGAGCCTAAAATCAGCATTGCAGCTGTTTTGAGTATTCTGCGAACTCTCGCGTTCGACTTCCAATGGCGTTCTGGCTTCCGTCAATCCTCTTTAGTCTTAGCCGACCGTAAGTTAGGCCATTTGTTTAGAACAAGATAGTAGAAGTAACCTGCGTGGCAAGCGTTTCCGTAGGGTTTCAGGGAATGTGGGGTTTCAGGGAACAGAGAAGCTAAAGTTCGAGCGAGATGTTTGATGAAACCCCACGGAAACAAGCGCTCGCTACGCAGGCTATAGCTGCTATAGCAAAAGATGCTGTGTGTTGTATTCTAAAGAGTTTCAAAGTTTAATTGACGGAAACCAAAAACGGTTTGACGGTTGGAAATCGATCTCAAGAGTTCATAGCCCACTCAAGTTTAATGCGTTCACTTTAGATGCAAGCGCACGGGAACGCAAAGTGTCGATTTTCTTGCCCTCGCGTCTGCGCTTGCGTTCTAGTGTGAACCGCATAAGGGAAATACATAGGTTTGATATCCTGGCGCTTGCGCCCGGCGTTCCAGTGAGAACCTATAGCGTTTAGTTTGCATGAAAATGCAGTCTCAAGATATATTGGCCGTATTTATACTAGAGAAGGCTAAGTCTGGTATAAATTCAAGAAATATGGAAGACAGCTTAGCCGACTGAAATTAACGGCATCCAACAGGCGCCCTTATAGACGACCTTATCTTGCCGGACGGCAACGGCCTTACCGCAAATTGCGCAGCTTATTTCAAAACTCACTTTAAAACTCTCTCCTGATTTACCGTTTTTAGAGAACCTGATGGCTTTATAATAGATGGATTTTTTGGTTGGCTCGCGCTGCGCGCTCGCCATCTACAACAATTAAAACGCTTAGATATTAATTCGTTTTAAAATTTAAATAATTGCACAAAACTATAAGTAAAGGTTAACTTACTTTCAACTGATATGTCGTAGCAGCGCTCATAAAAAGCGTATGCTGTGGCGTAGTATTTACAAACTATAACATCATATCAGGCATGATTAATTTTTGAAAATTTATCTGTTTTTATTCAGTGGCTCCATTTCTTCAGCGTGATTCTCGTCTCCCAAAAATAAGAATTTATCATTAACCTCGTAAATTTTCTAAATCGCGGCGTGCTTCGCGCGCATTGAGAAACATACAAGCAAACTTCTCAGTTGTCAGTCATCGTTCGTAAACCCGAACTGATCCAGGTGCTTAAGCATACCGATTTCGCGAAATGCTAACATAACAGGAGAGCACTAAAATCAAACTTTGTTGAAGTGATCAATTGCCATTTTGCGGACGAAATAATTTAGTTGATTCTCGAACCCAAAAAGAAATATCAGGAAAAAAATATCGAGCACAGTCATGTTCTAGGAAAAAAAATTCGAGCAGCAAAACTGGACGCGAAAAAATTAACGAGCCAAAAAAATTAGGCACTCCCCCCATCAAATATCAAATGGTCCGTCCCTAACTATGTAACGACTAGACAGTTTAACATTTTTAGCATTTTCCACGACGTGTTCATATTTTCTCTCGTTCTCACGCGTGCCTACTGCGCCGATAAAGTCATAGAAAGTTGTGTGAATATGTTGGAAGATGAATTTGTTGGAAAGATAGAGAGATTGAGATTTTTATATAATATATTTGTAACATAAGATATGTATTTTATATTTTGGCAATAAAGACTATTATTATTATTATAAGCCGTGAGCAATAACCGCGATATAAAACTAATCGTAGTATATAAAATATAAAGTACACGATATAGCCCCCGGTCTATACACGGTCTTTATACACACCTGTCTAAAGTGACCGCAGAAACATTAAATGTAGTTGCCACGCTCGTGAAAACGAGAAAAATATGCTGGGTGTGCATTAACCGCTTAGTGGCTTCCAAGTCCCCGACACTCAAAATGGCGGCTTGGAGCGAGTTCATCACCACCCCTGACACCATATCAGAGACAGCAAGCGAACACAAGAAGAAATTCGAGCACCTTCGCAGCCGTGGAGTTTTGTAGACAAGAAAGAACACAAGGAAATTTCCAGTTGCGGCGACAAGACACGAAGAGATGCTCAGAACTATGCAAGCAATTTTATCACCAGAAAAGTATTCTTGAAAGTCTGTGTGATTCGATGTGCATCGGTCATTTGACGCCGTCTTTAGAGCTGGGCGTTCCATTTGCACTAAAGGCGTCTTCGCTAATGCCCTCTATTAAAAGATAGTAGATAGTACCCGCAAATAAGTTGTAAATAGAATTCTTAAGGTGACAATTCTGCGCGCCTGAGTTTCCACCTGTGTCTTTTTCAGCGGCGGGATCGATGGCGTCTTTTTTCCGGCATCTCCATGATAGTACAAACTCGTAATTCTTAAGTATGTTAGACTCAGCTCAAAGAGTTAACTCATTAAGGCTTTTATAACGCGTTTCATATTCGATATCATTATCAAATAACTTTGACAGCTTATTCGTTTAAGAGGAAATTGTCTCTCAGTCGCTGACAATGCGACCTAGCATTGGTTAAAACAATGCATGTGTTTTATATAAGTCCAGCTGCATTTGATCACAAGATTAATACTTAGCATTTTTAATTATTTCTTCTAGCTTTTACTGACAATCCAAATTTAATTTCTTGGAAAAAAGATGAAACAGTTTATTGCGTTGGTACAGTTTCACCAAAGTTTGCATTAGTCCAACTTTCTTTTCTATTTCCTACTCTCTTTCGGGCTTTCGCATGAAAACTAACGAAAAATGTTTTTGGAAATGTGCGAAAATACTATTCGCACTTGGAGAATTATAACACCAGGGGCTCGACGAAAACAAAAAAATATCCGTCTCCCATTTGAATAATGATAGTCTATATAGACATTATTTACTTCAGTTTTTTCTCAATCCTGCATGAGAAATTATTATAGCATATCATAAGTGCAACGAAAAACTATTGAGAAATGAAGAGCTTTATGTTTGAAACTAAGGTGAATTTCTATTAGGGCCTTTTTGCCTTGAGAAAAGGAAATACGATATACTAAATTAATTGTCACTCCGTAAATACATGGTGGCCATAGATAGTGCGAATTCCACGCGATATTCGCGAATTGAATTCCATTTGGAAAACCGCGCGGCCATTGTTTGGTGATTATTCAAGCGAGGTGATTGGTCCTGTAACCTGTGAGATTGCACAGAATGCGGGGACATACGGCGATCACCCCCTACGACTTATTTTGTTTAGTAGGTATTTTTGTTTTAAAAAGTACTGGGGCGAAACATTTACTATATCTGTCCCTTTTTGTCAGAGGCCTTCAGCGATATAAGTAACCCAAAAAAAGTAAGCAACTTTATATTTTCCTGAGTTCCCTGGAGAAGTTTAGATTCATTTTTCTCGCAGCCAGTCAAGCGATCGAATGGATGAGGGAGACAACCTTTCGCAGGTTGGGGAAACAAATCGACCTTTCGAAAAATGTTGTAGGCGATCAACATTTAAAAGCCAAAAGTCCTGTCTGTTTTACGCATCCGCATATCAAGATAGCAGTGTCTAGCGATTGACCGGACTTCCTGTGGTATCTTGTCTTCCTTTTCAGTTCCAGGCTTTTGACCGTGAACACGAGAGTGGAAAATGCACATAGCATATCACTCTGCTTCCGATATGCAACTTATCCCTCTTGAAAAAATACTTTCCAGTCGTGATTCCGTCCGAAAAGCAAGAGAAGCAAATTAATAATACGCGCCAGAACCTTAAAACCTGATGGTCTCAACAAACGAGATGAGACTTGATCTGTATTTTCATTATGCCCTTTTTTTTACATATTAATGTACATATTTTAATCTAGTTTATCACGTCATAAGGTTCATATTTCAGATAGTATATATAGTGAGAACATGCCTATTTGTATTCACAATACCTGAAGAAGGCTGGTTTGGCCAGCCGAAATATTATAAAACTATATTCTCTACGTTGTGTCGACTTTTTCGTGAAAAATGTTTTAGAATTATCTGACTTACTGTCAACTAGAACTCAATCGTTCCGACGTACACAAGCAGGGGAAGTTGTCGAGTGGTCTTTCAAAAAATAATTTATATTTGAGTTTTGGTTGAGTTAAGCTTTCGAAGCCAAAGAATAGTGAAAAACTTACTGGGATTCCAAATATGTATGCAGATATTTCCTTATAAGGAAGTTGGAGACTATATGTCGACATTTTTTCAAGGGGAACTATCTTGATATGGCGGGCTGCCTTTTGATTTAATTCTGAATATTGATTTAATTCTCGATCCAGGCCCTTTGGCCTACGAAAAAAACAAAAACAAAATGGCGACCAAAGAACGATGTTTCTCGAACCTCTGCAAGTTTTGGTGAATTTTCCTGCCACATTCCCTAAGATATGAGGAAAAATACTTACAGGCCTTCCAAATAAGGTAAGGGGGAATTCCTAATAGGGAGTTTTGCAACGTCGGTATGCAATTCGAGAGCTTTTAACGAAATGTTCTTGATATGCTCACAGCTAGCTCGAGAACGCTTTTCCAAGGAGAATATTTTTTCCCAGGAACCTGGAAATTCCACCAAGTCCGTAGTACGTTAGCCTCCTTTTGCAGCCGCTGGCGTGTCGCTCGTTTGAATCACTTTCTCTGGGGAGAAAAGTGAAACGAGCGACACGCCAGCGGCTGCAAAGGAGGCTAGTAGTACGTTTGGTGGTATGTTTGGTACCTACAAATGGTATGGTGGTCCTTTTCAGCATTCCGATTTTTCTTAATGTTTACTTTATTTTTTTCTAAAAAAGAGGGGGGGGGGGGAGGTCACAGGCACCCAAAGACTCGCCCTTGCTACGCCCTGTTTTGAGAATGAAAATCATTTTCATTTTATTCGCGTCAATCTGTCACCAGAGCACCCCCCGTACGAGAATCAAATGAGCTGGTTTTAAATGATACAAGTTCATGCTGGGCTGAGATCGTTAAATACACCGCGCCTTATTATTATATTTTTAGCTCAGCACATCAAATTTCGCTCTGATAACGGATGGCACAGCAGAGGACAGAGTTTCCACGGAATGTTGCAAGGCTCAGCATCATTCATGTTGCAGGATGATGACGGCATTTGACAGATTTGATTCAATGATGCACATTTCTCGAAGTTATGTTGTCAGTAATTTGAACATCGCTATAAGCAAGCATTGAAATATATTTACAACGTTTTGTCTGGCTCGCAAAGCTTGTTCATGAAGGAAATAATCAAATTCAAATGTTGAGCTGATTTGGCTCACATCCCAAAACGACTTTGTTTTTGATCTCGTCATTGTATAAAGGTGACCCGTCTCGTATAACTGATCCCGGGGGTTAGCACATTCCCACTTGAATTCTATTGTTGTTATGTTGTCCAAGAACAAAAAGGAACACTTTGAGCCTAATTTGAGATTGTCACCCGCTGATTTCCATCCTGTGCCCCGACTGTTAAACAATTAGACCTCCGAGCCCGAAAGGCTACGGGTCAATAGCCGGCCATGAGGAGGCCGCAGGCGAGAGGTCAAATTGTTTTAGTATCACCCCAACTAGTTGGACAACAAAAAGTAAAAAAGAAATTGTTTTTATTTTTTTGTATTGGTAATATTGTTCAAAGTCGATTGAAATTTCTCCAAAAAAAAAAAAAAAATATGGCACAATTTTGGGGCACTTTCACGCCAGCAGCATTGATGGCGTGACAAACTGGATGGCGCGACTATCTAATTGGATGGTGTGACTCACGCAGGTGTTGACTACTTGAACCCCTGCTGAACACTACCTGAAGCTGGATTGTGTTGAGAAACTTTGAGCCGAATTTGAGCTAGAAAATCGCGGCGGAAATAATGTCTTATATGCACACTAATTGGCGCGATTTGCAGGTAAGGGTGAGCTTCTTTTGATAGTTCATAAAAGACTGTAGAAATTTCAGAAAACCTCGTTGAATAGTTTAAGTTTTTCTCCTTTTTGTTTTGGCTGGATGTACAAGTAGTGTACTCGCATAATGTATGATTTTCGCAACATTTATAGTTGCATTTGAATGTGGCCACCAGAGCGTTAACGGAACACACGTTTCCTAGAGTACAAAATGAACAAAACGCAATCTAACAGAAACTTTAGCACATTCCCTACCTATTATAATTCATATAGCTAATGAGAGTGGCTCGAATATAAACTATGATTATATAATCAATGCCTGCGGTAGACAAAAGCTCAGCGAAGCTGAACGAGTGTGGCGAGAAAATACTCTAATACAGTACTGTACCGTATAATATTTCAACTCATTTAGCTCTAAGCTTTACGTGCATGTTGTGTCGTTTAACGGCCGATTATCGATCCCAGGGTCCGATAATCCTTTGCGGAAGTGCGGGAAAAGGGTTCCCATGGATTTCAGGATTTCACTGATATTCTAGCATTTTTGTGACTATGTGCATCCATGAAGTGTCGCCGAAAATTATGCATATTATCAAGGCCGTAGCTGGGGGGAGGGGGGGGGGGGGGGAGAGGCAAGCCTTGGTCATCCTTTGTTTTGCTAGGGGAGCAAACAGGTGCTTCCCCACATATTTACACTAAAATTTTTACTTTGCTGAGGGGGCAACCGCCCCCTCTGCCCCTACACTAGCTACAGCCCTGATTATATTGACCAACCACTCACCCTCAAGATTTGGAGAACCACACAATTCTTCGTCACATGTTTTTATTTTTTTATTCCTTTATTTTTTGGGGTGTGAGGGGAGGGGGAAATATTACTAACTGCTCCCCCCTCACTTGGAAAGCATTAGGGCAGGCATAATGTTTCACCTACAAAGCCAATTAAAAAAAATTCTTGAGTAAAGGGGCACCCTTAAAAAAACATATTGAAAAGCCCAAGGCCCAGTGAACCCCTAACTTATACCACAGAGGCCATTGCTTTAAATCTGTAACAAGCATCCCTACCCTCCAAATAATGGAATTTACCCTTCCCCCCAAGCAAGAATCCACTGAGATATCTGTGGGGGAGGTAGTAAAGTCCCGGGGGGGGGGACTCCCTATATTCGAATGCTAGGGGTGACCGTCGTATTTTTTAGGGGTTGAAATCGGCGAGCTGGTATTTTTTAGGGGTTCGAAAATAAAAAACGGTATAGTAAGAAAAACAGGTATTTTTTAGGGGGTTCTCACACAAAAAAGGTAGTGTTTTTGAAAGTCGAGAGGATACATTTGATGTATATTAAATAAACGGGCAGAATAAAATTTAATCTGTCAAAATTGTTGGTATTTTTTAGGGTCTTTTCAGACTGAGGGGTATTTTTAGGGTGGAAATTTTTTCCGACCAGGTATTTTTTAGGGTCAAAATTCGAGTTTTCCCGACGGTCACCCCTAGCATTTTAACCTTAGAGTCCCCCCCCGGGAGTAAAGTATTGCAATATGACCCTACACATTTCTGACATTGTCTCTATTCAATTCTTCTTTACTTCAATTGCTTATTGTTTTCATGTTCTCTAGGCCTGGAAGGATGAAGGGCTACCCTTTTCCACCACAAGTAACGAGGCCGTCAAAATGTATGATGCATCACTAACACAGGTAGTACATGTACCATAGCAATAGCTGGCAAAGTGTTTTGATGGTCACAGACAAACAATAGTTTTTGCCAAACTCACCAAACTGTGAATCAGCCCACTTGGCAAATGGTCAATGTGTGGTTCCAGAAAATATCCATATCCCCCCCCCTTTCCCCACGGAAGGGTGTTGAAAAGTGAACCCCCCACCCCACCCCTTCAGAAATTTGAAAGAAAAAAAAAATTTCAGTGACCAATCATGGGGGGAAGGGGTGGGGGGATTTTCTGGAACCACACAATATTTATATTTTTGAAAACAAAATTGTTAGAATGGAATGTTGGTTTCATGGACTTTTGTATATTTTTCTCTTTCACTTCCCTAGTACACTGCCTGGTATGATGAGCCATCTGTTGATGGATTAGAAAAGTCTGTTGAGAAAATGCTTTCAGCAGATCCAGATTTCGGTAAGAACCCTGAATGTATGAATTTAATGAAAAGAGTACTTTTGCTACTTATTAAGCCTCATTGCAATGTTTCTAAAATCTCGTACATATTATTTTACGAATTCAACATTTTGGTGTAACGACCACATTGGTTACCATAGCAACAACATAAAAGATATGACTGATATTAATAATATATAATCTGAAAAGATATTAAAAAAATGAAATAATAGTAGGTAATAAGTCTTTACATAACTCGATAGATGAGAATGTTGGGAAACGTGGCCAGTGGCTGGTGGCAGACAATTTTATCATAGGCCAATTCTGATTGGCAGATACCTGCTCGCCATTTTGAAATCTTTCCTAACTGAAAAAGACGGTCACCATATATGGAAAAGCCTGGGACATCCGCCTCCGACAATCAGCATAACCGAGAACGAGAATGACTCATTTCCTGGACACTTGTTGTATTGGTCTTTTCCAGTAATGGGCCACGTTCTGGCATGTGGTTTGGATTTAATCTCCACCACAACCGCCATGCATGTGAACGACAAGCTGCGACAAGACATGGCGACACTGGTCTCCCTTGCCCACAAGAGCAACATCTCCAGACGAGAGCGACAACATGTGCAAGCTGTCAAGTTATGGTCAGAAGGGTGAGTTTACTAAGTTTTTTCATAATTCTGCGAACTCTGGCACCGCCTAAATAAACATAATTAATTGTGTTCTCCAAGAGCGTTCTTTGGTTCAAACATCTGAGCAACCCCCCAAATTGATGTGCAATAAGTTTTTTAAAAAGATGATTTGTGAGTTTTGTTGAAGCGCCTATAAATGAGAAGAGGTAACTTGTATGCGCATGCGCGTGAGCGAAATTCATAAACGAGCCGGAACAAGCGCCGTACATGAGTTATGACGCGCAAAATATTGTCAAATATTTCCTGAATAAGTTGCTATTCAATGAGAATGCAAAACAAAATCAGAATACCTAGATCAAAAGAAAACAAGAACCAACAACCAGTCCCACATGGATCTCTTACACACTCATCAGACCTATAAATACGTTGGTGATGCAAATTAATTAGTTGATTGTTCACTAACGGTACAAGGGGCGTCCTTATATGGTCTGGTGGCCGGGCGTTCTCTCACCCATAGGTATCTAGCTACTGAGCAATTCAACACCAGGATAGCGACTGTCAGGGCCGAAATCTCTGGCGTGGGCGTAAGAACCGTACGGTCGCCATACGACGCTTCAGCTCTTTGTCTGGATGTATGGTCCTGTTTCTTTTCTTCTTTTTTTCCACTGAATTCTGAAGCTAGCTACTGAAATCCAAGGCCTAGTCAAAAGTGAGCGAGCTAGAGTTAAGAAAATGGTTCGGACTTTTACTGAAAACACAAACACCACAATTTCAAGGCTTCATGTCCTGCTTTTCCGGTGCGCCGAGCCGAGAGTCTGAAAGTTACCGTGCATCCACTTTCCAAACGTGGTCATTGAAACTCCAACATCTGTTTTCTGCACATGCCATATATCCTGCGATACCAGTCAAATAAGCTAAATTTGATGTGCTGAGCTCGTAGAAAAAAATATACTCAAATTAAAGTAAAGCACCGTCGACACGAGCAATTTTTTCTTGACAATTTTTCCTTGACAAGGAAACTCGACCGTATAGACGCGCCAAATGCCAAATTGTTGCCGCACGAGCATTGTAAAGGAAAAAAATGTCAAGTAAAATTGCAATTTTCCTTGAACAGTTTTCCTTGACAAGTATCCTTGTTGAAGAGCTAGCATGTCTAAGTTTTAAACAAGGATACTTGTCAACTTGTTGTAAAGGGAAAAATTGTCAAGTAAACTTGCAATTTTCCTTGAAGTTTTCCTTGACAAGTATCCTTGTTGAAGAGCTAGCATGTCTAAGTTTTAAACAAGGATACTTGTCAAGGAAAATTTGACAATTTTGTCTCGTCTACATCACGAGCAAATAAAAATTGTTAAGGAAAAGTGCTGGCGCGTCTACACGGTCAAATTTCCTTGTCAAGGAAAAATTGTCAAGGAAAAATTGCTCGTGAAGACAACGCTTTAATAATCTCTCCTGGGATGTTTGTATGCAATCTTGTACCCAGAGCCCCTCATCCGGCATCCGGCCCGGGCGATTTTTTTATTTACGCCCACTTCATGGCAATTTTTGAGGCAAGTTTAAGAAAAAAGGAAAAGTATTCATGGTGGTGCGAACCCTCAACCTGTGCAATTACCTATTCATAACCCAACATCTTGTACATGAGCTACGAGAGAGTTCGGAGGTCAACATGCTCCTTTTGATTCACTCATAGAACGAGAATATGTGAATCATAATGAATATTTATACTAGCTAGCCGCCATCTTGAAGTGGGCGTAAAAAATAAATTCGCCCGGCCCGGCTATACATTTTCGTACACAGGACTCCCAAACTCGTCGCCTAGCGGGGGAGGCTCTGGTGACAGCCCTCACGGCCAAATCATTTACCTTATAAGGAAGTGACAGAGCCTTCGTTGATTGGCTGTCTGCACTAGAGCGATTAAAAGGCCCATCACCAACCGAGAGCCTTTGCGGACTCTTAGCCAATCAGAGCACCCGAAAAACAATGGATCCATTTGAAAACAAAAGAAAACGGGGCGCAAAGGCTCCCGGTTGGTGATGTGCCTTTAACGTCAGAAGACACTTTTGTAAACATAGGTATGGTAATAATTATTCTCCTTCTAGGGACACGCCCGGCGCATGTCATGTTTGGGAGGACATACTGACCGATCACCCGACTGACATGCTGGCTCTCAAGATGGCGCACGACTCGTATTTCTACCTCGGTCTTCAGCCTCAGATGAGAGACTCTGTCGCGAGAGTTTTCCCAAAATGGACGCCTCAGTTACCCCTCTACTCGTGAGTAGATAATATAATGCCAATCCATGGAATATCATGAAAACAAAAATGAATAACTATTCAAACACAAGAATGGAAAACGAAGCCAGGCGCCACACGTTACAGCTAGACAAGTCCTTGCTTCGCGCTGTGCATTTGTTTTTTTCTGTTCCGCCAATCAAACCATCTAAGCCAATCAGGTCCTTGCCTTGTTATACCTATTGCAGTCAACTGGCTTTCTGTCGTGACGAAAAACCCAGGACTGCTCTTGGCGAAACAACGGACAAACAGGGCAAGGCAGATTGTTTGATTGGCGGAACAGAAAACCCATGAACCCATGCATTCCTGAAGCATTTCTTGCTTGCCCAGGACAAGTGGACAACCGCTAAGGTCGAGCACTGTGTGCTATAAACAAAGCGCTTTTCCCTTTTTACAAATACCGTTTTCGGGATACGTTATCACTGGAAAAGTAACAAAAGCTTGGTGCGCTAGGGAGCATGGGTAAATATTTATTTGGATTTCTGTAAAATATTAGAAACAAACATTTTTAATGATTTTACCAGTGGTTGCGATAACTGTCTGAATTCAGATCAAACAGTAGCAGTTTAGATGCCCCCATTATCCTTTGCGCTTCAAGCTTATAGGCTTTTTGGGTGACAACGTTTCCCACTAAGCGGCGGATGGCAAACAAACCAGAAGCCGTTATCGCACATCGTCAATGTGATGTTTTTCCGATATTCATGACTTCGCGAATGACAGTGCTTTGATTTGTTACAAGCTATCTTCACGGAATGTACTCATTTGGTCTGGTGGAGACGAACTTCTACAACGAGGCTGAGAAGCACGCTCTCAAGGTATGTTGGTGAGACATTAGGTCCGGACACGACATTCGGCCGAAGCATCCGTGGTCGGCCTAAAATCTGAAAAATCGATTTTCGCGGTCCTGGGCGCTGGTACTTTTTTTGTCCAGCAAGGGATGAATATACAACGTTTTGTTACTTTCAGGGCCTAGAACTGAATCCTAGAGACTGCTGGTCAACACATTCGCAGGCGCATGTACTTGAGATGATGGGTAGACAAGATGAAGGGATTGGATTTCTCAGTAGGACCTTGGGGCATTGGAGCGTAAGTTATACCAGAAGTTCATAACCAGAAGTGTCCATCTTGGTATTACCCGAGCGCCGATGTTGTGGGCGAAAAAATCTATTTTTAGAAACACCACACAGGAAACCCAACGCACGATTCGGCGCGAAATGTGAATCAGAGGTTTACAAAAAGTCTCCAGATTATGGCCAATCAGCGTCAACGGCAAGGACTGAGGCGTTTTCTCGTCCACTCGCATTGTGGCCGCAATTTTTGTTGACACATTTCACGCCGAATCGTGCGTGGGTTTCCTGTGTGGTGCTTCTAAAAATAGATTTTTTCGCCCACAACATCGGCTCGCGGGTAATACCAAGATGGACACTTCTAGTTATGAACTTCTGGATATACTGATAACATTTCATTTGAAATCTCATACTCTGGCGTATGATGATCGCATCAGGGATATTCGCTTGACTGATATGGCAATAGTTACGGGATGGAAAATCGTGAAATTCCTGGATTCTTTGCTTTTTCTTGGCGCGAGAACGCGTTAACCGGGCCACTGTGTGAGTTTAAGGATAATACAGTGAGTAAATGGGTGGGAGATTATATCCGTACGTGATATAACCTTAGTGTGCCCATATGTGATATGTGTAGTCCTGCTAGTCTTGATATAGAAGCTGGAGTAATTATGTGCTCTCTGTTATGTCTAGTTAGGAGCGATGCTTGCTTGCCATAACTACTGGCACTGGGCTGTATATCATATAGAGAAGGTGAGTCAGCTAGCATAGACCCAATCGGCTAACGGTGTCTACATCTTGTTGCCACGCAATTCAGATCATGTGATTCCTTTGGGTGGGTGCAATTGTCATTTTTTCTCACTCGACCGAGTGCACGACTGTATGCGCAGAAATAACAAAAGTATCCACACAAAGGAATCATTACATGATCTGAATTGAGTGGCAACGCTGATTTGAAGGTGTATTATTGGCTTATTGGCGCGAGTGAGCTAGAAGGGGAAGACACACGTCGTTATGTTAGAATGTCACGCAGTTGCATTCTCTCTCAGGGCGAATACGATGCCGCGCTCGATATCTATGACAATGAGATTGGTCGGCGGTGTAAGTCGGGTGCCATGCTCGACCTTGTAGACTCCTCTTCTTTACTCTACAGGCTTCAGATGGAAGGTGAGCGAGTCAGATGCACTTGTCTTTGAGACACTGTTTGGCAAACCCTTATTAATTTTACAATAACTATATACTAAAACGCGCGCTCTGATTGGTCACATCCATTGTGTACTTTAGAGTACGGACTCAGATGACGTCACAGCGATGGCGCAAAAAAGGAACAGGTTGTAATGGCGTGCGCGCTGTTTGGAACTACTGGCCATGAAAAAACCGTTGTCGTTGCTTTTTGTTGTTGTATGTAGACCAGTACGATGAGTACGCTACTCAAAGCGGCGTGACGTCAGCAATGCATCTTTTTAACCAATGGATCACATAAGCAGTAGCGATACAGCTTCTCGGAAGATCTTCTGTGATTGGATAGAAAGAACAAAGAATCCCATTGTTTCCTCGTTCTATTGTATGACCCTCTATTCTACTGAGGGTATCAATACGCTTAGATCTTACGAGAGCTGTATCACATATCAAAATAACAGTGTCGCCACTCTAGAGATTGACCGGGCTTCCTGTGGTATCTTGTCTACTTTGTTGCCAGGCTCTTGACCGTGAACAACACAGTGGAAACTGCACATAGCATCTCTACTCGAGTATATTTGAGTTTTGGTTGAGTTTTAAGCTTTCTAGGCCAATAGAAATAGTGAAAAACTTACTGGATTCCAAATATGGTATGTAGATATTTCCTTCATAAGGAAGTTGGAGAAAGTCGACACTTTTTCAAGGGAACTATCTTGATATGATGAATCCGCATCAGCCCAGACCTTGGCATGACTACTTTCGTAAGTGATCTATGAACTAATCCTGCCAGCCGCGTCACAGGTAGTGACAATGGGCTATTCCAGCTAAAAGAGATTGCGCTCCCCTTTTCTTTAGAAATGCCTTTGATGGATGTAACCCCACTACCAGGATGCAACGCGCGCATACAAGATACTTGCTTCCAGCTATAACGTACGCGCGCGCTGCATGTCGGTAGATGTAGGACATTTGTGGAACAAACAGTTAAAAAGCGCGCGTTGCATTCTGGTAGTTGTGGGGACACGGCTTGGGCATTTCTGAATAGAGAAGAGCGCGCGCGCTTATAGCTGGAATCGTCCATTGTAACACAACTACTGGCATGCAGCATGCACATTCATCATAGTTGTATAGTTGTCCATTGTTTGAGTGGTACGGCTTTTTGTTTTTCTTTCTTTCCTGCATTTTTCACGAACTTTCCTGCATTTTCCAATAAACGCGCAATCGCGAACGATGATAGGTTTTGCACTGTTTTATTCAAGCTAGCGTTCAAAAACGCTCTTGTTTTTCGTAGGTGTTAACGTGGGAAATCGATGGCAAGAACTCATCTCGACATGGAACTCACACGAAAATGATCATATTTTGGTATGTTACGCGCAACGCATTTTTATGTCGAAACTCTTAACTGAAAGCCTGATACCATATATGTCATACTAAACAGTTTAGGGCTGCAAGGTAATACTCTAATACTGTTAACATTTATTATAAATTGTATACATATAGTTTTATGTCTCTTTTACAGTTTGTAAATAATTGTGTAATTCAGCCTACGGGCTGCAATACGATTTTTAAATAAATTATCTATCTATCTATCTATCTATCTGTTGTCTTGTTTTGTATTCAATCCAGGCTTTCAATGACGCTCACATGTTAATGTGTACCCTGGGTGCTAAAAAAGAAGACATGACCCTGAAACTGATGCAGTCACTCAGGGACTACGTTAGGTTGGTAACTATAATGCAATATTTTGTGTTGTAAATTGTAATGCCGGGATCGGCTTCGGATTCTTAGTATGTTGTGTTTATATCTTAGATATTTGGTTCAGTTTGATTGGAGTGTCTGTAAAATAGCTGGGCGTAGATGCGTAGCTAAGTGCACTATATAAACATAATTTGTATTTTGAATTTTTTTTGTATGGGATATATGGTCAATGTGTAGAGGTTTCCGTGCTAGCGCTGACGACGTTAACAGTAAACCTGACCAGTTTATTTTCCCGTTGCATGTGAACCACACAGGGAGGGCAGTGGCCACAACCGCGAGGTATCACGTGATGTTGGCGTGGCGATCTGTGAGGCTTTTGAGTGCGCCGACAAGGTAACATAGAAAAAAAACAAACATTGACTACGGCAATGGTATGACTAGTTTTACGGGAAAACTAGGTTGTCTGCGTCGGCGGAGACGTGAACATGAACAACAACAACCAAAGGTTGAGATTTATGTTAAACGCCGTGGAAAAATGGTGTTTTGCTGACCCGGGTCTAATCATTCTCGCTTCCAGAAAGAGAATAGACTTATTCTTTCACTCGGTTGCCGATCACCCCACGGCATCAATGAATTTTTCTCTTATATCTAGTTTTCTACATCTCATCATATTTCCTCTTTCTTTACTTTTATCACTAGTTTGCGATTTCAATGGCCCATGGCATCTCTTGTTATTCTTTTAAGCAATAAAAGTACTTTCCGCGTGCTCTCTGCTTTCTTACAAACACGAGGGGGATGTTGGGATCCGAGCCGAAGGCGAGTGTCTTTCAAGTTTTATCAGTTCGACCAACATTCCCCGAGTGTTTGTAAGAAACCAGAGAGCACGCAGAAAGTATTTATTGCTTTTAGAAAATAACATACACACGCGCGACAGCGTTGCGTGACAATCGTGTTTCTCAGGTCTCTTACAAACACGCTTTTTAACCAATCAGAATGCGCACATTCACAATACAACATAGGTGTTATTTTCTAAAACCAATTATCACCTTTAGTCATTCCGAATGTTTATCTGTTGCCTAGCAACGGCTCTACATTACTTTATTTACAGCCCCACTCCCTCTGTTTTCTCTCTTTGCTCCGACGAAGGGCTAACGCTCGACACGTCAGCAAAACACCATTTTTCCACGGCGTTTAACATAAATCTCAACCTTTGGTTGTTGTTGTTCATTGACTACGGCAGTTCCTCAGAATCATGACAAACAAAATTGACTTCATGGAGCTGTTGGCCAAGCAATTTCCATCCACCCCAATGCAAAAGGCCGCGACGCCTGGGCCAAAGTCATATGACTTCACTGTTACTTCCTCCTCGATTTTTATTTCGTCTCTGATTGCTTAATTGCATTTGTTTTTCTAAGGGCGATTTTGCCGCGGCAGTAGAGCTGTTAAAACCTGTTCGCTACAACATCCTCAAAATCGGCGGAAGCAACGCACAGGTAGGACACGTCGGAGGAACGGTTCTGATTGGCTGGCTAAAGTCACTAACCAAATTCCCGCCATTTTTAACGCGCGCGTTCGTGACACAGGAAACCCACAAAATAAAGGTTTTTGCTAAACTTGGGGATTGCAAAGCTTACCTTACATTTCGTTTCTGAGTAGAAAGCAATGATTAAGAAAGGTTGATAATACTGGAGAACAGGTTTCAAAGTAGTTCAGTAGCTAGACCCTTGCCACAATGGGATCATCGGTTCTTTTCTGGTTTTCAACGATAAACTGCTGTTAGAAGTACATCTACATATGCACTTGCTGCTGTTTAATATAGAGCTGTTTCGAAAGGGATGTTGAAAACTCGCGCACTAAGAATTTCTGCAGAAACCCATCCATGGGAAAGCTGAATTTCCCAAGGTACACGCATGGGAAGTGTTTGGAATTCACATGGATAGCCATGATAACACATCCCGTTCTTCTACCATGGGAAATTCAGCTTTTCCCATGGACGGGATCGGTTTCTGCAGTTCCCTGTGTTAATGAAATTTCTCATTGAATTCATTTTTTACAGAGGGATCTGTTCAACTTATTCCTAATCCACGCCGCACTTCAGTCGTCAAGCAAAGATCAAAACAAGTTAGCACGGTAAGAAGACCTTTACGAGAACCTGACGTACATGGTATTCATACACCTGTTCAAAAAGGTTCACTTTGGGGATTGGTGTTTAGTGTCGGGTGTTCACTCCAATGTCGAATTAGGTGTATACATTAGAGGAAGTAAGTTACTGCACAGTTAACAAAGAACCCCAACCGGCTAATCCTTTGGTATTTTTTTTACGACATCCCAGGGTCTCCTTTTCTCGAGAGAGTTTCCCACACATTCACTGCATTGGCTAATTTAAAGGATATTTGCAATTTATGGTCCCTATATATTCTCATTATCCAACCTTCCCCCTTTCCGAAATTTATGGATCCGCCCCTGCAATTGCCTTGCCAACCTCTCGTTTGTTATTGTTTACATCCAATAGAGCGGATTTCACATGACGGTCAAGACTTGTTATGTAATTGCGATTGCTTTGTGTTCTCATTGGCTACTCGTTTTTCTCAGCCAATCAAATTCTGTAGTAAATACAATAGGCCATGTTCGAATTACGCTCCAATGCCTACAAACAATAACCTGAAGTCGAGGCTCTCTTCTGAAGTTACTGTAAATGTATTAGAACTTGGAGAGAGCCTCGCCTTGAAGCTTTTGTCTTGTGAGCATTGGAGCGTAATTCGAACCTGGCCTATTGTGTAATTACCAAGTAATTGGTTTCTGCTTGCAATTGGCTGAGAAAAAAGCCATTTAGGAGCAAGTCGTGATTTCTCTCGATTCTGATTGGCTAGTGATTACTCAATTGCAATTGTTTTCACGACAGTCATGTGAAAACCGCTCTATTTACAGACAAATGGATGATTCCAGCTATAATGTACGCGCGCGCTGCATGCCGGTAAATTAGTGACATTTGTTGGTCAAGGTGTTAAGAAGGTGCGCGCCGCATCCTGGTTGTCAAGGCATTTCTGTCTGTGAGCGTATATCTCGAATCAATAGGCGAGTTCCATTGTTTACGTTTGACTAATTTGCAAAAGCATCAACCAGAATCAGGCATTCCAACGCCGCTGCAAAAGGATCGGTTCTGAATATCAATAAATTAAGGGTGACAAATGGAATATAAGTAGAAAATCTCAGCTCGATATCATGTATAAACAAGCGCGCGGCACGAAGTTTGATTTTGCAGAAAATGTATGGGCTAATTAGCTTTTTGCCCTCCAGTAACTCAGGCGTTTTTGAAAAGCCCCTAAACTATAATACAAATCCGTCAGAACTAGTTTATTACCAAGCAATTGTTTTCACGACCGTTTGCAGTATAACCGTATATTACCGGTATTACCGTTTGCAGGATAATATTTAATCACTGACTTGTTTTCGGCATGTTTTCAAGACTAATTGCCGTTCTTAAAATTGTACTTGAATAACTGGAGGTCAAAGCACTCATTAGTCCATACATTTTCTGTAAACTGAATTTCGCATCACGAGCTGACAATACAAAGATATCGAGTTCAATTTGTCTAGCTATGTTTAATTTGTCACCCTCTATTGATATTCAGACCATATCATTTTGTAGCCTCGCCGAAAAGTCTAAAGAGAAAAATATGTAAACAATGACGTCTGCTGGAATCGGCCTATTGACGAGCTACATTATGTCTCCTTGTATCTCAGGGAATTTCTGCAGAAACATCCATGGGAAAGCTGAATTTCCCATTGTAGAAGAATGGAAGTGTTCGGATTTCCCATGGCTATCTATGTGAATTCCGAACACTTCTCATGCTTTGCCTTGGGAAATTCAGCAAAAGTTTCCCTTTGTATCTTGTGTAGAACTGAACGAAAATGTTTTTTTTTTCTTAGTGCTCTTCTCGTGGAAAGGAAAGCCCTCAAGGAGCATGCGCCAATGACCGACAGACTGATGGCCAGGGCGATGGTACAGCACGTGGATTAAATATCAGTACGCCTGATCAGAACGTTGAGAGACATGCATACTCCATTCTCGTACCCAAAGCTCCCCGGCTCGTCACGTCGGTCTGGTGGCCTTCGCTGATTGGCTGATTTTGACCGTTGGTCCATGCGCCAAAAGGTCTTTCTCTCAGCGGCTCTGTATTAGTCTCGCGCATGCGTCAGTGGCTGTCACCAGAACCTCCCCCGCGAGGTTACGAGCCGGGGAGCTCAGGGTAAGAGAATGTCCCCTCACTGGCTCTTATCAGCTCTCGCGCATGCGCCAGTGGCTGTCACCAGAGCCTTCCCCGCGAGGTTACGAGCCGGAGAGCTCATGGGTTCGAGAATGACTCCTATGAGGTTAGTTAGTCACGTGACAAATTCTAGTCAGCATTGGCTGAGCATTAGAACACGTGGTAGGTCTGAAAATAATTACAAGATAGTTATATTAAAATAGTCATATGATATATATATTATATATATTATATAGCTGATAAATAATAGATATATTTAAGGTGACTCGTGACTACTATAAATAGAGGAGATCAAAATAATATGTAACACCGTTGTTAAGTCTCTGAAATGATCTAGATCATAAAAGAACAACTGATTTGAAGAAAAATTGATCAAAGAAAAACTGACCCGAGGACAAATCAGCATCCTAAAGTTAGCCCTTTGGTTTTTGATATTCTCCCGCCACTGCTATATGATATCTGGGTGTTTGGTATTGCTGTTAGTATAAGAAATCATACGACTTCGAGTTCATTGCACGAGTGGGTTTTTCAAAAATAAAGGCATGAACAACATGAACAACAGTCACGCAACTCGACTGCGTCTCGTTGCGTACCTTCTTGTTCATGGCTTTCTGTGACGTCATCTGTGTATCTAATTACAGTACACACGCACGCAAAACGAGATCTATTTGTTAAGTGGGAAATAAAACTTGTAAACTTGTTGTGCACTCTGTTTTAATTAATGACGAAAACATAATACGAAAAGCATTTGCGAAATACTGTAGTGATGTAATTTATTGTGAATTTTGTACCCTGTATATCGAATTAATATACTGAATAAATAGATATTATTATTATCATTGAAGAACGATTGCATGTTAACATTTCTAGCGCCGTTGCGAACGCAATTTCATTGCGCTCTTACGGGCTGAGTGTTATGCGCTTGACTCAATTCGTGAGTAATTGTATTGCGCCATGGTTCGTGAAACATTTTGAGTAATGGAACAAGCTAGAAAAACCAATGGGGTTTGTATCGGTGTAACGTCCATTACAGCTAAGACCGTTGCGCTGCGCATATTTTTCAAACGTAATTTTGGGAGTTTGAGGTTTTTCTTTTCCACCAGTCAAAGCATCTAAGATCTAAGCCAATGAGGTTCTTTTATTGATTCATCTAGTTTCAAAGTTAGTGCAGTCGACTGGCTTTCCGACGCGACGAAAACCCAATTGACTGTACTAAGCGAAACAGGGCACCCCAAAAATCAAACCAAGTTTCGAAAAATCCAAGCTTGAAACAACGATTTGACAGTAAGCTCTTTAGAGGAAAATCGGTAGACTTTCTAGTCCTTTTGAAACGTTGTTTTCATCTTCGTCCGTCGTAATCGCTTCCGTCGTTTGTGGCTTCGCTGCTCACAAGAACTCGCTTGCCGCTAGTTTCCCGATTTTTGCTTCGCTCGCTATTTGCTTTTGTCTAGAAAATTGATCGAGAAAGAGAGTCTGACAGCCCATAAAGGTTTATTCACAAATATACTTCTTTAGAACTTTATGTAAACCCTGACAGTTCAGCGAGTCTATACTTGAGATGACACGCTTAATTGAGCTACAGAAGCATGTTGTGCGTGAAATTGTTCGCCTCATTTGTTTCACGTAAGACGCCAAGTTCACCGTTACGCGGGATATCCGTTGACGCGTATCCGCAAATCCATGTATACCTTTTAACCAAACTATCTTCTGCAAATAAATGAAAGTTAAATACCGTGACCCATCTTATAACTTCGAAGGGGAGGGAGATGGTGGGATACTTTCAAGATGCCTATTCTTTTCGGATCTTATAACCACGATATTCAAGTCTCGGTTACCGTGTATATTAGCGCTGAAAGCGCCGCCGTATTTTATTAACTGGCGTTGGATGCTAAGAGGGAGCCCTTGTCAGCCTCTCCTTTGTTGTTGTTTTCAGTCGATATGCGACAACGAATTGCGTGTAGAAATCTTGAAAAAGTCTTCTAAAAACAAAGTTTTATTAATTTCATTTATCAAATTCAATGGAAATGGATGCTTTCTCTGTCTCGGTATATTACTAGGCTGACAAAATGGAGGCTGACAGACGCTCTTTAAGTGTATACGGTTTGTGATTTTGTTTGAATGTCAATGATTTTGCTTTGTGGGTTATTAATGTTTTGGTAATAAAGACTTATTATTATGAGTATTATTATTTATGGACACAAAATAATCAAATATATATTAACGTGTTTAAAACCGCCCCGATTAGCGAACTCAGCAGGCAAATGAAGACACGAGCATCTTCGGTAATACGTATCCACTGAACCGTATTGCTTAGCCTTTGATACAATCTAGTCACGGATTAAAAATACTATCTTGAGCTGGCCCCTATGTTTGCTAAACTATTTTCAAAATTTCTAAACTAGTGAAACTAAAGTAGTCCAAGACGAAAAAACCTAACTAATTTCGCAAGTGAGGAATTGTGACATATATTTAAATCCTCTGTTGTTTTTAGCGTCGTTTGATCTTGATATTGGTCTAGCTTTTTAAAAACTAGCCTAGAGGTACCGCGCCTTATATTAGTGCAGTTTCGTTAGTCTGTGAACTCTACGCCAGCTAACACACCACGGTTTGGCTTACGTTAATCAAACGAGTGAACAACTCTGGGTGACTTCACGCAGGCTTTGAGAAGTTTTTTTTAACTAATAAGGACAACCTAGTAGGCTTCAAAGCCAAATTTTCCACCATAAAATGCAAGCGAAACTTGAAAAAAATTACATCACGCCTGTCTTAAAAGGTTTGATACGTGGAAGCCAAAACGTAGTTTGGCGTTCGGATATGTAAAACTAAAGCGGGTTCACAGAATTATTAAAATCGCAGTGAAGTACGTGGAAGTAGAATAGGTTCCCACGCCTAAATCAAGACATTGAATGAGATGACATCTTATGAATGAATATAAAAAAGCGCAAAAGTTATGATATAGTGGCATTAGTTTGATGAACTTCACTGATTTTGTCCTAAAAAGAACTTTTAAAATAGATATCAATAAAGGTCCTTTTTGAACTTTGTCAATCATTTCATTCCTTTTATGAATAAATTCATTTTGCATTAATTTTATATTCGTTCCACGTGAGGTTCCACGTTGAAAGGTTGACTTAATTGTCAAATCGTATTTAAATGCTATTGCACTTAAGATGCTTGTTTATCTTCCAGAAATGCGGAAAAATTCCAAGTCTTAAAAGCAATGAAGTTTTTTTCTTTGTTGGTTGTTCTTTTATTGTTTGTGGCTTTTCCAGTACCACGGCAGCAACCTAAGCCAAGTTCCCATACGTAAAATCCGGAATAGGCCGTTATCACGCAAATTGATAAATAATATTTAATAGTTATCAGAAAATGAAATCAAGTATTCAGTTTGGTGAAGATTGCTTGAAAACTGACTGAGATATGAATTTTCAAATCCTCGTATTCTGGCTTATTTTTTGCAAGAAATGTATGGGACAATACATCGAAACGAGGGTGGACGGGCATCAATGCCCGTCCAGCCTCGACTTGACGTATTTGCCCATACATTTCTTTGTAGAAAGTAAGCCAGAATACAAAGTTTTGAAAATGCATATCTCAACCAGTTTTCAAGTGTAATTCTTTTGAAACTTTGCAATTTTGCTAAGACTTCTGATAACTATTAAATATTATTGATCAATTTTGCGTGATAACGGCCTATTGCATGAACTGTTTGTGTCATGCTCCCTCAAACTCCATCAAAGTTTAATGCTTATTTAATGCGCACAATGCGTAAAATTATGGCGTAATCAGCACTGAACACTCGCTCGCGTAATCAGCACTAAACGTGATATATTTAAAATTGTTGTGTGTTGAGAAGAAAGGCGCGGGGTTTTATGCGCCGTTTAACCCAGCCTGTTCCGTCGAATTCCGTAGAATTCCATGCAGTTCCCTTAATCAAACTCCCGTACAAGTCTTGAATATATTGCATGACTTGTTCACGAAATGCTACTAAAAATAATTGACAATTTTTACGGTTAACTTCCTTTTAAAATGCGGAAAAACTATTGGCGTCACTGACTCTAGTAAGACCTCTTAATGCGCCCAATATCCTATAAAAGCGTCTTAAATTTGCGGCAGCATTTTAAAGTGTTACTCGCTGAGCTTCGCGATGACTCGTCAACTTATGCTGCTGGTGTTGCTTGCGCTAGCTGCTACTGTAGCTCTAGCGGAGGGAAGTGAGGGAGAGAGTCAAGAAGAACTAGGGAAGTTAGATGCGGAAAAGACAGGTGAGGCAATGCAGAAACTGGCAAAATTAAATTAGCTCCTCTTTGAAAATATCTGTAAGTTTTAATAATCGATTCAGTGCTCACTGTGCGCGGCTGTTTGTTGCACACGAACAAATCGGCGCATAGCGAATTTGATCTTGCAGAAGCGCGTAACTATCAGAGACGAGTCAGTACTTTGAATTTCGTGAAAAATTGAACGCTGAAACTGGAAACTTGTAAAGTAACCACAGTTTAATTTGCGAGAAGATTCATGATTTAGCGCTGAGTTGTCCACGCTAATTGGCCGATAAAAAATGCCAGCTTCCAAATTTAATATCCACACCAACAAATTACACTATTTTCATCAAGTGAAACTGTTCTGGACTGCCGTCCTGCTGAGATCTATGGTTGAAAATTGAATCGATGGCACCTATTTGGCGGTTGGCGCGTGAAGTGCGATGTTTCAGAATATGTAATACTTAATTTCAGTTTTATTTACTGAATATTTTCTCTGGCAGGTGACCTGAGTACTGAGAATGAAGACATTGCAGACAGTGGGGCGTAGGAACCTCCCCAATTTGATCCCTTGATCCCCTGCCTTCCCGCTCCCTTGATCCCTTGATCCCGTGCTCCCCTGATCTCTTGATCCCTTGATCCCTGATCTGCTTAGTCAATATTTCAAAAAGAGGTCGTGGTTGCCAGGTAATGGAATTGTTTTGATTTGATTTTGATCACGTTTTAATTTTTAGAACTTCCTTCAGATAAGCAAAGTGAACCAAACACCGATGACGAGGAACAAGGTAGATATTAGCATTGCAAGTTTTCTAACTGCGATAAATTTGAGCGGAGCAAGCGGTTGAAGTAATTTTGGTAAATTCATTAGAACAACCTTGATTCCCTGGAATTTTAAAGACGGCTAGTCAGCAGCGGAACAATTGTAAAATTACTCAAAAGACTCTGTGACCGAGGTTGCCAGGTAAAGGAGTTATTTTGGTTTTATTTTGATCATGTTTTATTTGGTTTTTGTTTTAGATCTTCCTTCAGATGAGCAAAGTGAACCAAACACCGATGTAGACGAGCAAGGTAGATATGAACATTGCAATTTTTTCTAAGAGTGTTAAACTTTATTAATAGTAGTATCTATTGAGATAGTGAAGTGCTCGGAGGCAGGAAGCTACTCTTTCTAGAATGGGATTTGTTTCCTAGTGTTTAAAATTTTAAATAAACTATTAATGCACCTATCAATGTTAAGCCCGTGGGGGCTTGACAGGCCTTCTTGCCCCATGGTGTGGACTTTGACCTTCAAGGCTCACCCTAGGGTGGGGACGTATATGCTCAATCCAGATAGAGAGATAATTGGGCCCTATAGAAATTCTCTGCATGTTCAAGATGGCATTCAGATGAATAGGTATGCATGCATGTATAATGAATGCATAAATCCAGATGTCTAATCAAGAAAAATTCATCCAACCTGATTAATGATGTGTATATTGCCATTATTTTTAAAAGCATCTGCTTCCTTTTTGTAAAGTTTTAATTTTGAATGAAAAGATGAATGTGTGGTTCCAGAAGTTATCCATACCCCCTACGGAAGGGATTGGAAATTCCAGAGGGGTGGGGGGAGGGTCAATTTACCTGATCTTTTCCATACTAAACTGTATTTTTCTTTGGAAATTCAAGAGGGGTGGAGGGGTCACTTTTCAACACCCTTCCGTGGAGGGGGTATGGATATTTTTTGGAACCACACAATACTGACGTATTATTATAGGAGTAGTTCTCAATGAAAGTGTTTCATAAGTGATAGAGGTAAGGAATATGTAGATTTATTGTGTGGTTCCAGAAAATATCCATACCCCCTCCACGGAAGGGTGTTGAAAAGTGATCCCCAACCCCTCTGGAATTTCCAAGGAAAAATACAGTATCTGTATGGAAATGATCAGGTAAATTGACCCCCACCCCTCCAGAATTTCCAATGCCCTTCCGTAGGGGGGGGGGGGGGGGGTATGGATAATTTCTGGAACCACACATTCCTCGAGTTGTTGTAGTAATTTTCAAATTGTGTAAATAGTGTACACACCGTAAATATTGTTAATAGGCTCTTTTCTATCAACATCCGCTGTAAATTTAATCTTTGTTTGATATAAATGTCATTATTATTAGTAGTATTATCATTGATAAGTACTAATGCTGTTCAATTTGAGGTTATAACTATTTGTGACACCAGCGTTTTATTAAACCCTGTGTATTTTAATTCAACAGGGTCCAGAAAAAGTAACTGTTCAATGTGTGGTTCCAGAAATTATCCATACTCCCCCTACGGAAGGGATTGGAAATTCTGGAGGGGTGAGGGGTCAATTTACCTGATCTTTTCCATACAAATACTGTATTTTCTTTGGAAATTTCAGAGGGGTGGAGGGGTCACTTTTCAACATATGGATATTTTTTGGAACCACACAATTATTATGTACAATAAAAGAGAGTTGTTGTGTGAAATATTTTCCCTGGGTGCATAAATTGTATACATAATTTCGAATATGACTGATCAGTGTTATAATATATAGTTCAGTTGTATCTGACCTGAAGGCTGCCATGGCCAGTAGCTGTTGCAGAAATGTTTCTAGAGTTGCTTGAGCCAAACACAGTGATTTGATTTCTAAACATGTGAGCTTCTCGGTAGTTAACTTAATTAATATCCAACTAAACTTAATATATGTTTCAGGAATTAGGTCCCAGGTAAGAATGTAAATTCTAAAGCAGGATTTTTCATTGCAGTACCTTGGATTCTGGTGTTGGTTGAATATTCTAGCTGTGAAGCCATTTTGCCATTTTGATTCAGTTCCAATAAATATCAGCCACATGATAGCTTCATAGCAGACTTGACCATGCCAATCGCTAGAATCGCATTCGAGTTGTAGTTCCGTTCCAAGCTCGCCACATAGATCGAAAGACGATAGATCAAAACCTCACGTTTCGTAAACTGTTGGACTTTCTAGTTCCGTTCCAAACTCGTCCCCAAATCGTGAAACTAAGCGAATTTCCGAGCGAATTCATCCCAACAAACTACTGAAAAACATCCACATAGATCGATAGATCAAAACCCCACGTTTCGTAAACTGTTTGAGTATGCAAAGGACTTTGGAAGCCGGAAGCAATTAGTAGCCGTCTTCGCATTGCAAATGCCTACGAAGGAAACTATAAGGGTGCATCGCTACCCCCAATCTCGTACCCAGAGCCCGTCATCTTTTGGCCAGCGGCAAGATTCAGGGCTCTGGGGGAATCGATTTTTTTAAAACCCAGATTCTGGGTTTCCGGTTTGATTGTTGTATGAAAGTTCGTTACGTTTTTGACCTACCACGCATGCTCACAAATCGGATTCCCCCAGGGCCCTGAATCTTGCCGCTGGCCAAAAGATGACGGTCTCTGGGTACGAGGTTGCGCTACCCCAAAATCGAAATCGCCTCCCGAAAATATAAACGTCGTGCGCATGCGCGTGCCACAGGTAACCACAGGTAGCCCACGCCGAATTTTCACGGAAAGAAATTCCGTTGCAAAAATGCATACCAACGTGCAAAAGAACGTGCAAAGCAGCAAGATTAGACTTGCTCTCCGCTCGCTCCGAGCAATTATTGATCCTTATAGTTTCTGATGCGTTACAACCTCGATCCCTTTATCACGTGGAATTTTAAAGATGACGAGTCAACAGGGTTAGCATTTTCGAGAGAGCCTTCAAAACTTCAAGGATGAGGCTGCAATTGGTAATGGAATTTTGTTGACTTTAATTTGATCGTTTTTTTTTTTAATTTTCAGATGAGCAAAGCGAAACAAACTCTGACGTCGGCGACGAGGAAGGTAACATAGAGCATTTCAATTCTATCTAAGGATGTTTCTATCATGAGTAACAACAACAACGACAACAACAACAACAACTACTACAACAACAACAAATACAACATTACCTTTACTTGCACCCCCAGATATATTACATTCTCTGTTTTTTGTTCTCATGAGTAATTCTCAGTTTCTACATCACGAATACATTTTAGTCGAGCAAGCAGGAAGCAGTTTTTATAGCAGAGGCGGGTTTAGACTATTACGACCGTAGCAAATACTATAGCCAGATTTCAGGGAGTTTTTATTTTTGTCATTTATTCTCATAAATGTTAATGCTCTACTGTCAGATTTAAAAAAAAACATCCCTGGATGGCAAATTCATTAACACGACCTCGATCCCTTGTTTCCTTGGAATTTTGAAATTATCGAGGCAACATGAACAGGGTTAACTTTTCGAAAATTACTCAGAATACTCTGTGATGCAGGTGATGGAATTGTTCTGATTTCATTTGATCATGTTTGATTTTTGTTAATTTCTAGAACTTCCTTCAGATGTTGAGCAAAGTGAAGCAAACACCGATGTCCCTGAGCAAGGTAAATATAAACTGTGCGCGTTTTTTCTAAACCAAGACTGCTAAAAGCTTATCAAGGTTTCTGATGCGCCGTTGAACGGAATCCTTATTTCTTTTAAGGACAGCACATAAAAATCTGTGTGCACTCTAACGTTCCTGCAAAATAAAGGTTATCGAGTTACCTGCGATTGGTTAGTTAATGAATTTGTTTCGTTTCTGTTGGCTTAATTAATGTATTACCTTGCGTTCAGTTTTCCGGCACGCTCATCTCAAATCTGAAGTATGACAAAACTTGATCGGCGAAGACAAAAATAATTTTGATGCTACAAATTCTACAGAGTGTTGGAAGATAGTACTCGTGAACTCCTAGAAATGTACTCCTGAATTGTGTATCTTTGCAGACGCTCCCGCTATAGTCAAGCGCAAACTGATTTGCAGCCCGATTAAGTGCGTCAAGCGAAGACACTGTCGTTACAACTGGTGGAACCTGAGGTGCTCCATCTTCACGCGGTGCCACAAGGACTGCAAGTGGTGGTGTCAGAAGAGGCGGGCTTACTGTGTCAAGAAGGTCAAGAAGTGTTATATACATCATAAGTGGTTCAAAAAATGGAGATCTTGTCACCTCAAGTGCATGAAATACAAGTAAGTTGCCAACTAAAAGGCCCGTTTACACTTTACATGCACTTTACATTCACTTTACATACAATTTACATACACTCTGCATACACTTTCAGAGTTTACATACAGTTTACATACAATTTACATACTCTTTACTAATGCAATTTACATACACTTTGCATACACTTTACATTCACTTTACATACAATTTACATACACATAACATTCACTTTACATACACTTTAACTCTATAATATACTTATCAATACAAATGTATTTCAGTGGGGAATGAGATCTTATAAATAGCACAAGTTTTACCTGTGTCAGAAAGCAAACTATATAACGAGTTGACACTCCGGGCAATGGTCTCCTCGTTACATCCTCTATAATTCTTGTTTGTTGTTTATTTTTTCAGGGTCCATAAATGGTGGAAATGGTGCACAAAACAAGTTCGTGTCAAAGGCTAAACCGTCTATCCATGAATGCAGAGTTTCCTGAACTCCTATTGATATGTTAAACCTACACACGTGTCTACCCTATAGGAGGGTTTTCTTCTGTCAGTCTTTTATAAGCTAGCAAAGGACAATACCAAAAAGTAGTTGAGACATTTATTTTCACTATAGTTTCTTTTTTTGAGCGTTCTCTATTTTTTCTGTTCTATGACTTCCCTTTCTGTTACTTGAATTAAATATCCATTTGGACGAGTGACATTTTCGGTTTTGCAAAGTTATTTCAAAATATACATAATTTTTGCTGATCAAACGATCACTTCTCTCAACGTCTACATCTTTTTTCGTAAAATCCATCTTTCAATTTTGCACAAAAGTTTGAATTTCTTTTTGGTCACAGAAAAGTGGGCATGCAAATCAGAAATCTTACATCTATAAAGACAGAGAATTTCGAAACCATTTTTTCGACATTGTTGGGTTTTAACGATTGCCGTATTTCGCGTGGTTGTTTCGCTCTGCGCCAGACACGCGAGCAACTTTGCTAGCTTTCTGACAGTAAGACAACCTCTCGGGCGAGAGGATTAAAAATAAGGAATACCATTGTTTAACTTGCTGAAGCTGACGCTGAGATTGTATTGATACGCCAATAAAACAATTACAGATAAATCCTGTAACAAAGGTATCCATAGTTATATATTTGTTAAAACGTGGGCTTCCTGTGTTACCGCACGTGCGGCAAAATTTGCAGAAATTTAGGCGGGAAAAAAATCAACCAATCAGAAACGTTTCCCGCACACAAACGTCGAACGTTTTAAATAAAGACGGATTGGGAGTGATGTTGTTTGCTTCTAAGGGTTAATATCTGCTAGATGTTCATGTAACACCTAGTATATAAACAACCACACATTTTAACCACTGATTTATCTTTATTTACAACAAGATATCCTGTTATAACAAAGTAAGGAACGTAACACTTGAGCAGCAAAAAATAAACCAAACTTGTTAAAGGCCGTTTCCCCATGACCGCTAGTTTTTATATGATCAATCTTTTATAGTTTCTTTGTTGATTTACAAATATGACTGAGAAAAGCAGAATCACGTTAGAATCGTTTCTAAAATCACCCGAGAATTCTCGGGCCCCAACACATTTTTGTTTTGCTGTTTTAATATACTGGGCTTCTTTACATTTACTTGTGCTGAAGCTAAAAAGCCTATAACTTGGTAGTCGCGGGGTAGTGCTGGTAATCGTTTATTTTAGTAGTGTCAAAGTAGGTATTTGCGATTTCATTTAAATCTCTTGCACCATAAAAAGCATATCGGGCGATATCGGGTGAGTACGCTTCCCCCTAAGAGCCATGATACCGCTCTCATAAGATCTAAGCCCATTGGATTGATACCCTCATTGCAAACAATAGAGGGTCATACAATAGAACGAGGAAACAATGAGACGCTTTGTTCTGCATATCCAATCACACAAGATCTTCTGAGAAGCTGTATCACTACTGCCCCGAAAACTTTCCACTGTTTTTCACACGAGTTTAGTGTTTCAAGAAACGGACCCCCGGGACGTCTGAGAAAGTTCTAATTCAACTGACCTCCTACTGTCTTCTGCACTTGAGTCACGGGCGAAGTTCTTCTCTCTGCCACTAACCGTAGCAGGATCCAATTGAAACATTGTATCGGCGTTTTGGGCATTTTTCTAGGGTGCTCAATGTTCATATGTTTTTATAAGTCGATCTGGTTCCGAGTTTCGGATGGATTATTCCATAACAGCAATCACGCAGGGGATCTGACAGGAGACTGGATGCGTTGGTTCACCTCAACTCAACGTCAACAGCATTTGACAGCTCTGTTGTCCCCTGTGCTCTTGCCGGGACGAGTCTGAGATACCAGACAAAGCTCAAGCACTAAGGCGCAGTACCGGCTAGACGAAACCAAACGTCTTGGTCTTAATGGCCAGAAGTAGCTTGCTCTTCAGAATGGCTCGAGATGAGTACAACGGCATGTAGAGCCTGCTGATACAAGTGTTAGCGGTCGGTAGCTGGTGGTCATGCGCGGGTTTGACGGTGACGGAGGGTTTGGGTTGGAAACCTTCCTCGCTTGCTGGAAGAGCGGGACTTGAGGTCCAAAAATATACCTAAGAAGGGAGAAATTAGTTAGACAGGCTTCTGACAGAAGGACAGGCAGTCAGACCAACAGACTGACGGACAGGTAGTCTGGCAGGGACAGACAACAGACATGACAGACAGAGGGACGGACAATCTAGCAGAGACAGCCAGACAGATAGACATGGCAATGACAAACAAGACAGATACGCCATTACAGACATGAGAGACAGACATGATAGACAAAAGGACGGATAGTCTGGCAGGGAGACAGAAAACGTGATGACAAACAAGATAGACACGCCATTACAAGCAGACATGCCAGACAGACAGAGTGACAGGCAGACATGATAGACAGAAAGACATGACACATGACAGGCATTATTAGACAGACAGACATGATAGCCAGACCGACATATCAGACAGACATGATAGACAGACAGACATGACACATGACAGACAAACATGACTGACAGACACGACAGACAGACACGACAGACAGACACGACAGACAGACACGACAGACAGACACGACAGACAGACACGACAGACAGACACGACAGACAGACACGACAGACAGACACGACAGACAGACACGACAGACAGACACGACAGACAGACACGACAGACAGACACGACAGACAGACACGACAGACAGACACGACAGACAGACACGACAGACAGACACGACAGACAGACACGACAGACAGACACGACAGACAGACACGACAGACAGACAGACATGATAGACAGACAGACAGACATGACTGATGGGCAGACAGACATGACTGATGGGCAGACAGACATGACAGACTGACCGTCAAACATCAGGTAGACTGAAATGACAGACAGACAAGTACACAGGCAGACATGACTGACACACGACAGACAGACAGACATGACTGATGGGCAGACAGACATGACAGACAGACCATCAAACATCATGTAGACTGACATGACAGACAGACAAGTACACAGATAGACATGACAGACAGACCGTCAAACATCAGGTAGACTGACATGACAGACAGACAAGTACACAGGCAGACATGACAGACAGACAATACACAAACAAACAAACAATACTCACCAGATCCTGTCGTTCACTGCTACTCATCTTCTCCACTATCGACCAGAACCATTTCTTGAACTTGAGTAGCTTCTCAGCGCCGGCACCTAAGTCAAAACAAAAACGCTGAAGACCTTTTCTAATTGAGAAGAAAGGCATTCTCTTTGTTTTAACTGTTCTAAGCTGCGGGAAGCCGGGGTTTAAGCTTCCAAAAAAGTATAATGCCTATTCAAAAATTATTATTTCCCGCCTTAAGGGCAGGTATATTTCCCCCACATCCAGTAGTAAGCTCTGGTCTCGACGCCGCCGAGTTTATTACCTCCAGTCTCGTCGTTGAATGAAGTGTAACTCATCAATTGTTGTACGCTGATCTCTCCACATCCGTTTAACAACAGCCTGAAGTCCTCGGCGGTCAGCGAGTCCAGTGAGGAGGAGGGAACCACGTCCAGTACGCCGTCACGGATACTCTAAAGAAAATACAACCCAAAATTATGAATCATATGACTCGCAGTTAGAATATCTCGTGCAATCAGTCAGAACTTGAAATAACGAACTGAAATGTGACTGGAAATGCAACACGAAGACGGTTCAGGAGGCTGCCTTTGTCCAGGGAGCCTGCCATGACACGCGCATGCTCCAGGAGCGATCTCTGAATTATCAGCAAAACTAATAAGACCATCCTATCAGATAGCTATTCAATAAGCTGCCTTTGCTCCAACTTCCGCAAATGGTTAGACCTTTGCGACTTCTCGGACCGTACGACCCGCAACGGGGACCCCGATTGCATAACCCATTATTTTTATTACCATGCTTCTTTACACAGAGTTCGTAGCTTTCTGAATGACAAAACTCCGGGATTTTTGGATATTTTTCCAAAAATCTAGAGTTATTTTTCCAGGAGTTTTCCAGGAGTTTTTATTGGGTAGAAATACCCCCTCCCCTAAAAGACATTAAGTCTGGAGGATGTCATAATTTGAAGCCCAAAATCAGATTCACGAAACTGACTGATTCAACCACATTTGAGTTGAAACATTTTTCCATGAGTTTTCCAGGATTTTCTTTAAAATTCCAGGACTTCCAGGAAGGAAATGAAAATCCACGATATTCCAGGATTTCCAGGACGGGCAGGAACCCTGTTTACAGTGGAGACCTTATACAATAATTACCTGTAGCGGTTTTCTTGCACTTGCTACCATCCTGTACTCCGCATATAACCGCACATACTCCTGAACATTGGCAGGCGAGACTGTAATGTTCTTCCCCCCTCGTATCAAGTCCACACTGGTCCCACCCTCCTCTGCTGTAAGGTGAATGTTAAATGACAGATCTAACGCGCGGAATTTCTCCTCGCTATCCGTGGACTCGGCGAGTACCAGCAACTGGCGAAGACTCTCGTACAGCACGGGGTCGAAAAACGCCAAGTCGTGCCAACCGATCTGGGGAACAGCGAGACAGACGAGCGTTTATGATAGTGATCTTGTGGGAGGGCGGTCAAACAAAATAGGAAACTAGGAGCTTCGAAGTCGAAAAACTAGGAAAATAGGAGAGTTTCGGCAACGCAAATATAAAATACATACCTTTCTGCCGAGTATGTACTTGATGACGTGACGATTGAAGGAGAGTGTACACACTTCATTTTGGAGAAGGCACAGACCGATGATTCTGCAGATAGATATCAAACGTTAGGGTTATAAGTCTACAAGGGAAAGATAAGAAACTCAAACAACGATGTCTCTGGATCCAATATAGGATGCAATGTCCGCAGAAATATATGTAAATAGGGTAAAGGCGAGGGAAAATGGGCAACAAAATCGCTCAACTTGTCTGGCAACAATTGTTGCAAAAGGAGTTGAAAAAACTCGTCTCGCAGCAAATCGGCATGCTGCAAGTTTTGTTCATTACATCGAGGATAATGACTTATTGTGGGAAGTCGATGCCACTCGATCACTAGCTCCTGTGTAGCACATTATTAGTATAGTATATGCGCCTAGCACACAGACTATTGTACCTAATGTACAAGGAAAATGTCGGTTGTAGTCCCTTTCGTTTGTACCCAGCGCAGTTTTGAACTACATGTTTAAACTCGCTGAATGGTGTGTTTCAGTCAAATCTTAATTTTCTGTCAAATCCAAATCTATATTTGATTTGTACCGCGAACAGTTACCCTCTCTCACTGCATACTCATTACCACATCGTAAAGCTAAGTTATGGGAAGAAGATCTGAGACTGATGTGGAAATAGTTATGCAGCGAAGAAATGCACGGGGGACGTGTCAGTCAACCGCATAGGGGGATGGAGGGTGGGGTCAAAACATTTTATCGTCTTGTCGAGATGAGCGCGAAACGGGCCCATGGCAAGACTGTGAGGCCCAGCTTTATGCCAGCGCGCGCAAAGCATAACCAATAACCGGTTTGGCCAGTTTCAAAGGAATCCTTGCGCTTATTAGTATGCAGAGTGAAAATAGTACCCAACTACATGTTCCAACTTATTTTAATCTTCCAAATGCAAATACCTTCCGACGTTCCTGTAGCAGTTGAGCCTATCGTCAGTGCAATGTCCAGGCCGTGGGGAGTAGTAGCCGACCTTGCCGGGTTGGTAGAACAGCGGGTTGTTCTCTTCACCACCCTCCTCTGGCTCTGTACTCGTACTCGCTGCAGCAGCGGGAGCCTCGTCTTCCGCCTCTTTACTAGACTTCCTGTACAGAAAAACAAAGAAGAAGAAGAAGAATCATTTAGTGCCGTAGTAAATGTAAATAAAAATGTAAATGTATGTGTTTATATAGCGTTTAATTCCATAGGCTCTAAGCGCTTTACAAATTGTGAGATGTCTGATCTCTAAGATGCGGACTGCAGTTTTACAGTGCAGTTTACAATCATGAGTGGGGTGTTACATATCATATTGTAGTGAGTTCTGTCACTGAGCAAGCCCAGCGGTTCTTTAACGTCCCTCATGATCAGCTTTGGTGTAGTGTATTGAGAGACGGGACCTCGGTTTATTGTCTCATCCGAAAGTACGTTCGTAGTATCTATCCAGATATTGTAGTTCATTATAAAAACTTTAGTGTTTTACAAGGATTTCTACCAAGAAGAAATTTCGTTTATTACATAAACATCAGTGAAATACCAAGGTATCTCTCGCGCGAAAAAAAGAAAAAATGATACCTTCACACTGTGAAGATATGATTTCTAGTTTTCAGACTTTCGTAAAATAAATGTCGATTTGTTATTTCGCTGAAATAATAAACGCATAATAAACAGAGCATGCAGAACATCCGAACCCAGTTTATTAGTGTTATTTTGTGGTTACGTATTTCTCCAACTTTCATTCAGATTTATTTTGTGTTATTTTAACCAATAACCCCATGGGAAAAGCTGGCGTTCGGAATTCTCTTCGATAGCCATGGGAACACTTCCCGACGACCGGTTAGCGCAGTGGTAGAGCGCCGGGCTTATGTGCGGGAGGTTGGGAGTTCAAAACCCGGCCGGACCAACACTCAGGGTCTTTTCTGATAATTGAGGAGAAGGTGCTGCCTTTGCCCTAATATCTGCAAATGGTTAGACCTTCGCGTCTTCTCGGATAAGGACGTTAAACCGTAGGTCCCGTCTCTCACATACACTACACTAACCGGAACCAGAGGGACGTTAAAGAACCACGGGGACGCGGGAGTGACCATCCCAGTGTATAGGGCTTACACACTCATACTAACATGGTCGAGCGTTTCATACATGAGCTTCTAGCTCGGGAGATTGGGTGACCACTCCCCACGTTATCGACTTAAAATAAATCATTTACATTTTATTTACATTCTTCTACCATGGGAAAGTCAGTGTTTCCCATGGGTTTTTGTAAAATCCCTTTGCTTACTTGGCACTCATGATGACCTCAACAGCGTCATCCACCCTCTGGGCGAGTGTGTCTTCACTTGCGAGTAGGAGAACCAGTTGAGCGGGCGATAGTTCCAGTAACATACCAGTGATTTTACTAGCCAAGGCCTAGTAGAAAACAAGGGCAGCACATTAGTGAACAATTGCGGGTCTTATCAGTGAGCTCACCTGTCTAAGTCTAGTTCCAGGCGCTATTTGGTGAACTCATGAAGTGGAGTAATTCATAGTCCTAGTGCCCTTGGGCGAACAGTACCATGCAAAATCTGTAGTCCTAATGCCCATGGGCGAGTTCACTCCGCCCGAAGACGGAGACGACTTTCGTTATGCCACGTCACTTACCACAGGGAGCCAGACAAGAACGCAAAGAGCTAGTAAAGCTCCATACTGTCTAAAACGGACAAACCAATTTGTCTGTACATGTAAATATATCGATCGCCGGTTTTTGGTCATCAAAAACGTAAATGCAAGGATCCAGTGTTCGGTTCTAGAAGGCCCGGTTCACTAGATCGCCTCCTTTCAAAAGTATTTAGAAAGCAGAAACTACATATAATTCCTCTAAATAATCACACTACATATAATTCCTCTAAATAATCACCACCCAGATCTGGGTATGTGTTACGCAACGCGGGAGAACGTGACGTAAAACATTATTGGTTTGTATGTGACGTCACTCTGGCCGCCGCGCTTTTGTGACTTTATTCCCAAAGAGATGATTGTAAAACACCAATAGATGACCCAAGGCCATGCTCTAACTTACCGGCTTAAGAGCGTGCACCCTAGGGTAGAGCCTCTCACCAAGGGACTGCCTGTGGTAGGGCAGGGGATCCCCCTCCCCCTCCTCCCCCTCCCCGCTGCTGTTGTTGCTGAAATGGAAGGGTCGAGCATCTGCCGAGAGCTGGCGCCTGACGTCTCGATCTCGCTGATCCCGCTCGCGCTTGCTACGGTAAGATGAGATAACACGTCGCAGCCTTTGCACGGTTCCTGTGAACAAGTTATCTAATATTTAGTTGTATTTGATAACATTTGAACCCGTGAGTTAATACTAAATTAACAAATCTGCCGATCGCCAAACATTGCACGCGCAACAACAAAACAAATGCTGTTCGCCAATCCACCTACACTTTCTCAAAGTCCTTTAAAAACATTTTCGTGCTTGGTTGGTCGCTTTTGTTAGTATCCTCATAGAGGTCGACTTGTGGCAAGTCTAAATTCCACCATGCAGTATTATAAGGACTCGTGGCTAAAAATTGCCGCAACACAAGACAGGGGACACTTCATTGAGTTGGTGAGCAAACTCAACTCCAAGGGGGGCCCCGCCTCTCAAGAGGAATTGAACTGAACTGAAGTCAGGCTATTTGTAATAGTTATCAAATTGTTTTGTGGTTCTATCATATTCGCTCTCGAAGACGGCAGCCTTCATGATAGCAAGCTGCGCGGCGGCAATTTGCGCCATCGTAATGTATCCAATCTCTCTAGCTGACGTTACGTTCGACCGCTTGAAAGTAACCTCACGATATGGAATCGACCCTTTCTTTCTCACCTCGATTGGACTCCATGGGCGGGAGTTTCTCTCCTGATAAGACCGCTTCTCCAAGTGCCGTGTAAAAGCTGCGCGCTACTCCGCTCCCCTCCCCCGGTTCGTCCTTGAATGACACCTTGACACGGTGGATTGTCATTGGTCGTGATCGCGGGCCGCGACGACCGAACTGGTTGTTGAGTTGACGGAACGCTTGCTGGATAATGGCGGTACGACCTCGCTCAACCTGGACGAAAAAAAAGACATTTATTTCAATGAATTATGGCGGTACGACCTCAAAATGCACGAAAAGTTTATTTCAATGAATGACAAAAGGAATAAAGCAGGGATCAAACGGTGATGACGGTTAACTAGAGCACATTTCGTATGACTGTGAAAAGTGCCGCGACGAAGTTGTGCTGCGCCGCGACCGTGATTGTGCCGCGACTATGCGATTCCATTCCGTATCTACAGCGGGTTCCGTGTCGCGGCACTTTTCTCTATTATTTACTCTAACATACTCTCATGGAGATGTGGTCCAAGGCATCCAGCGGCCTTGGTCAGCATTTTCAAGCCCTCGGTCATAGTTTTTCGCTATACGGACCCTCCAGCCGGCAAATAACAAAGGGCCCTAAACAGTCACTCCTTTGTAATTGTTTTCATTCGATCGCGAATAGTCCTTTTCACAGTTCCTCGCTCTATTGTGATTCAAACTGGCATTCTAGCCTAAAGTCGAGTCTACCGTTGACCAATGTCAACGATGACAACAGTATTCACGTACCTCAATAGTCATATCACGCTGCGCCGAGTTCCGTAGTCTCTCCATCTCTCGTCTGAACTTAGTCTCGCTAACATCAAATCTCCCGAGCTCACCAAGCACAGACGAGGGCTCCGACCCAACGTCCTCAAGGAAAACACGGCCAAAGAGCTCCACGCAAAGACGCCAGCGACCTAGTAACGAATTAGCCGAGGTGCCACCATATATGGGCACACGGGTCGTGGGGGTTTGGGCGCTGGCGGAGGACGGGGTGGTGTCTTGCCTACTTGTGCTTGCGTCTGAAAGATTAACACCGAATTACGTAATTAGAATGTCACGGGTTTAGTCAAGAGTTAGCCAATATACAGTCCCCAGGGTTCTCTGCATATAGTTTATAAAGTGCGACGCCCTGCCTCGTTCTGGGCCAGTTTACCGAGACTTCGGAACTTAACCGATTCTTGCGCCCCACCCACCCCCCTAGTGGCGGTGCACTAGGCTCTGCCATATCCTCACTGCTATCCTGTCGCCTCTACCAGGAGCGGGTGCTTCCTATAACTTACCGTCTACCCGTGGCATGACAATAGGAAGTGGTGAGGATATAGAACAACCTTGATAAGAAATTCGGCTTCACTTTACTCTTCAAAAAGACATTTAGTTTTGTACATTACCATTTCCTTCTTTCAAAACATAATCCATGAAAATCGCTTTCCTACCCCTCATATCCGTGTCACCATCGGCTTGGTCACGCTCGGCATTTGTCACGCTCGATCTTGTATCGTCAGTGCGTGACAAGGCTAACGTGCGTGACGGATGCTTTCCTTTGCCACTGCGGTCCTGACCTGGGAGACACAACAACGATCAACTTTAACTGAAATAACTGTAATACCTCTGTAACTGAAACTGAGGTACTGGCTGTCTTGTGGGTTACCTGTGCCGAAGAGCTGTTCACGCCTTGCTGTAGGGTGCAGAAGGTGTGGCTGGCAGGCAAGGGGCAAGGACTCCTCTATAGGGGTATGGAAGGGGTCAGGAGGGTCACAACCCAAGACTGTAGTCGAGTCAGACCGTACAAAGTACCTATGTAGAGTACCAGGTGGGGGAGGGGTGGGCATGGGTTCGTCCTCCACGGGGTCTGTGTCGTCCTCGTATTCGTCATCGCGGCGGAGGCTAGAGGCATCCTCGTCATCGATGTCTTCGCTCCCTTCGTCATCAGGGTCGGCAGGCTCTACTGCGGTAGGGGCTGCGGTAGTGGCTGCGGGTGTACTGGGGGCTGCTGAAGCAGGGCTGGTGCCTTGGGTCACGCCCTGCCGGGGGGAGGAAAGGGTAGGGGGTTAAAATACATCGGTAATTTGATCTTCAATTCAGTGGAGTGACCGCGCGTGATGTAGAAGATATTACATAGCCGCGCGGATTTCTAGCAAATTTTTTAGCGAAACTCGTAAGTCCTCCCGGTCATGAAACGCTCGTCTTATAAATGTTTTCGGCACTAAAATATTCTCGATTTGTTTATTTAAGAGGCGGACCATGTACAAGTGCTCGGAGGATCTAACCTTATTTGATTGATACACCTCGCACAAAACAATGGCAACCCAAGAACAGAACGAGGATATAATAGAAAGACAACACAATAGAATAATAAAATAAAATAAAATAGAGCAATGAGGTGTATCAAGACAAAAGCGGGATACATACTCGGATTACAAAATTGAGCCTTTCTGTAGCACGTATTCAAAATTTCAAACTCATGAAAAGGAAATTTTATTTCGGAGGTGCACTCGTTAAATTTAGGCCCTGTCCACACTAACGCGTTTTCAAAAGTATTCGCTCCAAACAAGCGATCAGTTTTTATTTGATGTGACGTGTGCAAGGACAGTCTCAAATTAATGGTACAGTTGACGTCATCGTTTTCATGTTTATCTGGATTCGACCGGCCACACTAAAACGATATGTATACGGATTCGTTAGTTTATACTTTCGAGAGCGTTTTCAAACTTATACGGATTCGATGAAAACGATCAGCCTGTTGGTGTGGACGGAAGGCCTAACCGTATCACAAAGTATACGGATTCAAACGAAAATGCTTTAATGTGGATGGGGTCTAAGTTGCAAGCCAAAGAAAATCTGTAGGCGTCTTCCACGCACGATATAGTGTACCTTTTTGAGCAACTGATTTCCCCTGGATTTTATTGCACAGGGAACTTCTTTTTGAGTAACTTATTTCCCCTGGATTTTATTGCACAGGGAATTTCTGCAGAACCACATCCATGTAAAAAGCTGAATTTCCCAAGGTAGAAGAATGGGAAGTGTTCGGATATCCCAAGGCTATCAAAGTGTGCCTTGGAAAATTCAGCTTTTCCCATGGATGGATTTCTGTTGTTTACATAACAACTTCGTTTCTGATCGACCTGTGGGTTGTTGCGAAGGTAGTAGATGAGAGAGTCCATCACGTAGGCGACATGACGTAACGCAGACACGTCTAGTTTAGGTAGCGTGTCACCGTGTTCACCACAATGGCCACGTAACAGGGACAACACGTACTGGAGGAAGTCTTGACGACCAGCATCCGGGGCAGTTACGCTTGGCGCGGGGTGTCGTCTACGAGGATAAAGGCAGAAATATATGTGGCCAGTTAGCATAAAATGGTACTAGCTAACCACTGGCCTCATCTTGTATCATCTTGTTCAAACCTGCAAGGCACGTACCTCCGTCGTTTGTTCTCCCAGGACCTCAGTATCGCTGCGTCCTCTCGGGCACGGCGGTCCCGTGTAGCTGATTTAGGGTGTGGCTCATGCAGTGGGTGTGAGGGGTGCGAAGAGTCGGTGGCAGACGACAGCGAGAGACCAAACCTCAGCTGGGCCTCGGTACAGTCCAGCACAGTCTCCAACCAGTCCCACGTGGGCTGCAGACCCCGGTCCACCAGGCTGCAGCACTCATGGAAGGAGGATGTGGAAGGGGCGAGGAAGCTCGAAGGGAGGGAGGAAGGGTCACGCGCGGTGTTCAGCAAGTCCGTGATCTAGAAATGAGAACAGTAGCATGACTCAGCACAACAACCCACACATTAACACTACCGATACACCTTTCACAGGCTGACCGACCAGCATGTGAAAGGTGTATCGAACTACTGGTGATAAGCAGGGACTCATGGACCATTTTTCTTGTTTCTCGGAGACTTGCTTCCTTTAGAAACAATCATAACTATTCTTTTCTTCCGCGACAACAGGCCAGAGTGTCTGCCATCTACCCCATTCTCGTACCCAGAGCTCCCCGGCTCGTCTGCTCGCAGCCGTCGCTGATTGGCTGATTTAGAACGTTGGGAGATGCACAGAAAGTTGTTTCTCTCAACGTTATCAACTGTATCAAATACCGCGCATGCGTCAATGGCTGTCACCAGAGCCTCCCCCGCGAGGAGACGAGCCGGGGTAGCTCTGGGTTCGAGAACGGTTCTACCCCGTTCCTTACCTCTCGTATGACAATCCCAAACGCCCTTGCAAGCGCACTACTAGAGTTATCCATGCGATCCCCCGTGGGGGTCCCCTGTACGTCATTACTTGTCGTCCCAGCAGAGGCACCGTTACCAGCCCCACTCCGCCGCAGGCTACCCGAGTCCATGTAGATGAAGCCTGATGCGTTAGCAGTCTGTGCGGCGGCGAGACTAGTGCCAGCACTGCGCGGCTGGTTTGTGCGGATGGCCCATTGCATCGCGTGGGGAGTGGTGCGAGGTTCTGTAGCTATATCAAGGAAAACAGCAGGATGTTTTAGATAAAATGCAAACAAAGGGAGTATATCTGTTTTTTTTTCTATGTTATATCTGGTATTGAAGCCCGAAAACAGCATATGCTGCATCCCCATGCCCTAAAACTACTCTGCTCAGGCTGCTGCCTCCGCCCCAAACCCCACCTCCACCCTGAGAGCATCTATTTTGACCTCATCCATTACCTGTGGTACTAGAAGGTTCAACTGCATCCCCCAAACCCCCATCATGGTCATCCCTATCATGATCTTGACCCCACCACCACCCTGACAGTATCTATTTTGACCCCACCCCTACCCTAAGAGTATCTATTTTGACCTCCTCCCTTACCTGTGGTAGTCCTACCAGAAGGCTCAACTGCATCCCCCTGACCCCCATCATGACCATCTCTATCATGGTCTTCACCCCCACCCCCACTCTGAGAGTATCTATTTTGACCTCATCCCTTACCTGTGGTAGTCCTACTAGAAGGTTCAACTGCATCCCCCCGACCCCCATCATGGTCATCCCTATCATGGTCTTCACCCCCATCCCTACCCTGAGAGTATCTATTTTGACCCCACCCCCACCCTGAGTATCTATTTTGACCTCATCCCTTACCTGAAGTTGTCCTACTAGAAGGCTCAACTGCATCCCCCTGACCCCCATCATGGTCATCCCTATCATGGTCTTCACCCCCACCCCCACCCCCACCCCCACCCTGAGCATCTATTTTGACCCCTCCCGTACCTGTGGTAGTCCTACTAGAAGGCTCAACTGCATCCCCCTGACCCCCATCATGATCATCCCTATCATGGTCTTCACCCCATCCCTACCCTGAGAGTATCTATTTCGACCCCACCCCCACCCTGAGAGCATCTATTTTGACCTCATCCCTTACCTGTAGTTGTCCTACTAGAAGGCTCAACTGCATCCCCCTGACCCCCATCATGGTCATCCCTATCATGATCTTCTCCATCCTCTTCCTCCTCTTCTTCCTCGTCCTCCCCTGTCGATGACTCCTCCTCGCTATAGAAGTCCCCATGGTCCCCCTGACTGGCGCTGTCCGAGCCTATTAGTGACCCGGGTATCCGGGCATTACGTCGCTCCACCTCCCCCACGTTGCTGTCATCACTGTCGCTGTCGCTCTCGGCTAACAAGTCCAGGTCCATGTCTGATTCATTACCGGCCGCGGCGCTACCGGCCTCCTCGTCGACTGCCTCCTCGCGGTCTTCCTGCATCTCAGATGCACCGTCAACACATTCCACCACCTGGGAAGGAATGAGAGTGAAGGTTTAGCTCAAGTAAGGGAATTACACCGTCAACACATTCCACCACCTGGGAAGGAATGAGAGTGAAGGTTTAGCTCAAGTAAGGGAATTACACCGTCAACACATTCCACCACCTGGGAAGGAATGAGAGTGAAGGTTTAGCTCAAGTAAGGGAATTACACCGTCAACACATTCCACCACCTGGGAAGGAATGAGAGTGAAGGTTTAGCTCAAGTAAGGGAATTACACCGTCAACACATTCCACCACCTGGGAAGGAATGAGAGTGAAGGTTTAGCTCAAGTAAGGGAATTACACCGTCAACACATTCCACCACCTGGGAAGGAATGAGAGTGAAGGTTTAGCTCAAGTAAGGGAATTACACCGTCAACACATTCCACCACCTGGGAAGGAATGAGAGTGAAGGTTTAGCCCAAGCAAGGGAATTACAGGTCGACCAAATCGCGAAGCGCGTCGAGGAACACCAGTAAAAGAAAAGTGCTGCATCTGTGTACCACCTTATCCAAAGGTCCCGGAGGATGATTTCAGTAAGTTATGACCCCATTTTTCTTCTATAATGCTACTTTTATATCCCTGCATTTGCTTTTAACTTCGTAAAGGTCTTTGCTCATCAATGTCTTTTCTCTTTCACGCAGGTGCAAGAAAAAGTCAATTTATCAGCTCTATTCCTTTTTTCAGCTCTATTCCTTTTTTACGAGATAGCTCGTTTACTCCCTGGAAATTCCCTGGAAATCGTTCTATTTTCGATCAAAATTTAAGCCAATCTTGTATGTCTTGATCGTTGAATCAAAAAGTCACGCGCTGTTTTCGAAGCAAATACGCGCCATTCTTGTAAAACAAGCCAAACCAGTAAGTGTCTGCATGGTACATAAGTTAAAGGTCAGTGTTGACAAACCTCAACATCCTCGCTATCACCCGGTCCCCCTCCACCCGCTGTAGGGTGAGAAGCACTGCTCGGCGGCGCCTGCCCCGGGTCTACAGCCCTCGCCTGCCGACGTCGGTGCCTCTGCCCCGGTGTCGACTGGGTGCAGCCCTCTCGTGAGTAGCTACCTCCTCGCTGTTACCGGAGGAGGTGCATTTAAAAGGGAGGGGTTGGACAGAGAAGAGCTCCTGGCTTGCTTGTGTGGCCTCTACACTGGATGTAACGAGAGGGAAGGGCTGGGCGGGGCGGCACGTGCCTAGGCGGACAGGGGCCAGCAAGGAGTCGGCAGTCTTCACCAACTCGGGTACCGCCAGGGTATTCAGGGTTTGGAACACAAGGCGACACTTGAAGAGGGGCTGGGCGAAACTGCTGAAAGAATACAGTTTTTTTTCAGTCAAACTCGTTTTCGTTTTACAGGATAACGCTTCATATCATATGCTCACGGGTTTACCTCACAGCTGTTTCTGACTAATCATAGAGTTTGAGCATGCGCATCAAATACCCTCCTTCCAGACCAACTTTCGGCCGAGTGCGTTCGGTCTCCCTGTGGTGGCAAGAAGAAGGCCTGGTGTTTGACAAGGAAAATCGTGGCATTCGCGCGTTCGATTTCAGTTCGAACGGGTTTTGGATGTTGTCAGAGAATTAATCTCACTGTTCGATATGATTTTGTCCGATATTTCTACTGTTAAGGCAATATTTTGTCTTCTCCAAGTACTGGTGTCGATTTCAGCTAGTTCGAGAAGTCGAATTTTCGACAAGAAACTGTGAGAATCCTGAAGTTTTCCCAACAACCTCGCCAACTGTTCTGGAATCTTCAATCTTCCTCCGAGAGATACCGACCAACTTATCCGTGATACGCCGACAGAATTTTCTGCAGGTAATTTTTGGAACTACTGTACTTTACATATGCCAATTCAGTATTATCTTCTTGCAAATTTCATGTCATGTAACTTGTTTGTTGTTCCAAACTTCTGTCTACAATTTTGCCCTCTGGTCACGCTTTGTTGTGCTGTGGTTTAAGTTATTCTTGTATTTTCAGTTTTTCGGACGTTTAGCTTATTCGCTTATCTTCAAAATTGGAGTTATTGCATGCTTGCAGTGCTTCCCTCCTGATTGTCTTGACTTAGAATTTTTGTAGCAACTTAACCAATTTTAGGGGAAGCTGTGAGAGTATTTCTGAGATAAAATGAATTTTAGAATTGTCATGAAAGTTTATAATTCATTTGCAATTGTTTACAGTAATATAGTAGCCAAATCCAAGACCAGACTAATGTGATCTGTCATATGGTGCAACTTGGGAAATAAATTTTCTTCTGGCATCTATTTTTGGTATGTAGCCATTAATGTCAATGCAAGTTTCTAGAATTTTTCTTTTCACATTGTGGGGGAATTTCCACAGAGCAAGGCTCCAATTAATTCCCAAGTATTTGTAGTAGGTTAGTGTAGGATTCCCAAGTATTTGTAGTAGGTTAGTGTGTTATGATTCATTGAGGGTACAGTGTGGACTATAACAGGACTACTTTTCTGCAAAGAAACTCGAGCAGTCGCTGAACAGTCTGAGTTTGAACTTGTATCCACTGCAGACAAAGTGGATTGTTTTCTGGGGGTATCATTATTTTACTGCTATATGAATATGCATGCTGGATGTGATGATACGGTTATTAAAGCAGGGTTTGAGTTTATATTTACAAATTTATTTGAAAACAAAAATAATTGAATGGAAATTTGCCTGTTTTTTAAGTACCCTATATCAGAAATGGTCTCTGGAATAGAGCATATTCCAGATGGCTGTCATAACTCACAATAACTATGCAGTCAATCATATAAATTTTTGTTTAAAATTGGATTTAGTTTCACTACTGCATCACATGACATCAGCTCTACACCCGTATGTACTATAATGTACTGACTCATTGTATGCTTCCTTCCAGGTTGCTGGAGCTGTCAGCTACATCCTGCTTCTGCTGATTAAATTGGGCCAGGGACAATATTGATGGAGATAGCAAACACCTTTGTAGACTTTCATAGATAGTGAATACAAACATAATGCCTGCTGCATTTAGATGGGGTTGGGGGGACATTGAAACTTTCATGGGCCCAATCCTTTTGCCACCCAGCTTTATTGAAATGTTGTTTTTAGAATGGTTCTATAGTGCCATGGCAAGTTATCTAGCCTGAATCAAAGATAAATTGTATGTGTGAGCTAGCTTCTTTTACAGTAAATATATCAAGTCATTATGCACAAAACCAATGAGGACTTTATTGTGATACTAAGGCCACACATGGGCATATTATATTACCCATATCAGTCTTCGAAGGAGTGAACGAACAAAACAGACACCCCTGGGATCTGTACTGTTTACAGTACTTTACACACAATCATTGTAATACTGTAGAGACGTAAGCACTTCTAGCCAGGAGGACATACACATTGTAACCCACTGGGATTGGAATCAAGGAGCAATTTTCAATCACTTTGTAATTACTCTTATAGGTTTTATTTGAATTGGGGTAATCACTTTGTGATTGGTTTCACTAAAAGTCATATGAAATAGACCTTCTCGGCTTGGGCGTAATGGTGTCCCATTTCAGATTACGTCGCATTCATTTGAATAATATTTCTTTGTCTGGGCTGCCTCCATATTCATATATCCTACGGTGTGCAGCAGAAAAACAAAGAAACAATACTCATGGGAATGCCACGTGATCTGAAATGGGCAAAACAAACAGGCAAGCCAAGGAGGTCTATTCACTCCAACATGTACATTTACATTTCATGGGCATCTAAAACTTATAGATAATTGTGGGAAGTTCATCAAAGAATGCATATGGTGTACGTTTTATTTCACTCTCATTATCTTGTGCTTTCTATGCACCATTGGTACTTGATACTAGGCTACCATAGCTGCTGAGCCTAAAATGTACACCATATGTATTGACTGTAATACTGTACAGTCCTACTTCTAAGCCCTAGGCTTAGCCATAGGGGCTACAGCGGGAGTTGTAACATTGACAGGAAAAAGTATACCATGTTTAAGTAGTAACAATATTTACACAGCATTTTGATTATGGCTGTCGTGAATTTTTTTCAGAAACTTGAAATGCCTAAGCACATTAATCCCAATAGTATAATTACAACTTAAGGGGTTCTTAATGTAACCAGGGAGGGTTTGATAGGTTTAGCTCATAACTTGGGGAATTGTAGGAAATTTTGCTTACAGCCAGGAGGGCATACGCATTTTTCATGGGGGGGGGGGGGGGGTGCAAGTAAAAAGGCACCACTTGAAAATTTTCATCCAATGTTTTCACTATAATCACAAGGAAAATATAATATTCTAGATTTCCTCTGATTTTCACATGCCGTTTAATTGAGCTCTCCTCCTGTTACGGTAGTGATTCCTATCGATGTCTTCCCCTCAAATTTGTCTTTAACAAGTACCGGGGGGGGGGGGGGGTGTAAGTAAAAATGCACCAGGGATTAGGGGGCAGAAATATGTGGAATGTATAGACAATCTCTCAATGAAATATAAGGTGACATTTTATCAATCATCCATATTTCATTTAACTCGCTTAGATATTCGGTGCATCTGTGACGCAGATGGCTCGGTTGATTTCCGCACAAGCGACACTGCGCATGTAATAAAGTGACGTGTTGTTCTATGAAGGCGCTGCATCGTAAGAAAGAAAAAAATTATTTTAGGAAATCCAGTCGGCGTATCATAAATTTTTCAGCTCGCATGTATCCGCAAAAGCCTAAATTATATTCTCGATATTAGCGTTGTTTTGAGAAAACTTCAGAACTTCCGAAGGAGCTTGCTTTTTTCTTCCTTGATCAATAGCGCTAAATAGTAACGCGAAATTCTGCGCTCCAAACAAAGTGCGTTCATAATAGTTTCTTTGTCATTATCTGGTCATGTATTTTGCCCATATGAAAGTTTAAAGACTTCCCTCACTGGAGCAATAAAAGAAAATACGAGAAAACAGCGTGAAATATTTTTTTACTCGCCTTTTAGTGTCAGCTTCCCGCTAGTCACAAATCAAAACTCCCGCCATCTTGAAAGCTTCTGTGCAATGCCGCTGGTTATTTGAGCCCACAAACGCTACGCATGCTCAGACTCTAATAACGAAAATCCCGGTCCCGAAACAGCTGTGACCTTATCGTTATTTTCCGTTGTCAAACAAACAAACAAACAAACAAACGAACAAAGAATGAATTTTACTTGCAAGCGCAAAACACATTCTTTACACCATTACAATAAAAAACTGCATCACAATTTTTACAAATGGGCAATTCCAGAAAATAAAGGTACCCCCCCCTCCCCCCACGGGCGGCATTTGGAAATTCCGATGGGGGGGGGGGGGATTAAGAGCTCGGAATTCTGATTGCAAGGGGGTTTTTCGAAGCTGGATTTCTTTAACCTGCCCGGAATTCTATATGCATGGGGGGGGGGGGGGGGTAAACCATTTTGGAAATTCTGGATGCATGTGGGGTCAAAAACTAGTGCCGCCCGTGGGGAGGGTACCTTTATTTTCTGGAATTGCCCAATCTCAAAAAATTGAGTCACTTACTGGAAATAAAAATTTCAAAAATCCAACTATAATTTCAATTTGTTTGAGAACACAAAAAATATATTTTATGAGAATGCAGTGAGAGGAAGTTGAAGTCAAGTGAAGAAGAAAGACCCAGTACTTACGCCTTCCGTTTGCCAGTAGCCGGGGCCATTTCAGACGCTAACACGATAAAAACTCTCGCTACGGAGCGTACAAACCGACGAGCAATCTCCGCCTCCTCCGAATGCTCCGGGTCAGGTGATGATTTGACGGCAGTGACAAGCGTGGACATGAGATGGTCCAGAACCTACACAACACAACAGAAAATGATAATCAACATAAGTGACAAGGGTGGACATGAGATGGTCCAGAACATACACAACACAACAGAAAATGATAATCAACATAAGTGACAAGGGTGGACATGAGATGGTCCAGAACATACACAACACAACAGAAAATGATAATCAACATAAGTGACAAGCGTGGACATGAGATGGTCCAGAACCTACACAACACAACAGAAAATGATAATTAACATAAGTGACAAGCGTGGACATAAGATGGTCCAGAACCTACACAACACAACAGAAAATGATAATCAACATAAGTGACAAGCGTGGACATGAGATGGTCCAGAACCTACACAACACAACAGAAAATGATAATTAACATAAGTGACAAGCGTGGACATGAGATGGTCCAGAACCTACACAACACAACAGAAAATGATAATTAAAGTTGAACAGATCCTCAAATCAGCTTTTTCTCAAGTAGTAGGTGGCATTAAAGGCCCATTACACCTTTCCATAATGCATTACGCGTCGTGGTGCTTATGTTATGGTTTTGAAAACGAAAAAAAGATAACAAAACAAAATTAACTGTTCAAAAGCTTAAATTAATTTATCAACTGGCCTCTCAATCTCTTTTCTCAGTTGAGATGTCAAGGATATAAACACAACGGCGCACAATGCATGATGGAAAGGTGTAATGAGCCTTGGGATCAGACTCAACGCCCATACAGACCATGACCAGTCCGACCTATCCGGGACGGACTAATACTCTTGGGACAAGTTTTACCTTGGCTACTCAGGCCAATCCGACGCATGTAAACGGACTGGAATGAACGGTGCAATTTTCGACTGTATTTCGTGAATGTATCGGAGCCGTTCTTAATACAAATGAGGGAGCTCTATGTCGAAGTTCATTTACATTTTTAGGAACGGCTCATGATTAGAGTACGTCTACTCAGGGTCTTAAGATCGCTGCAATCTAGGGCAATCTTAGGCGATATTAGGACCCGGAGTAGACGTTGGTTGAAACCACGCTAAATTTTAGGCGATCTTAGTAGGCCTTCGACTGGTGTATGTATAATTAACACTTATTGGATGAGGTTGAGCATGATAGTGAGATTTGGCAACGCCGAGGTTTGTGTTATCTGCCGAAGCGAAGCTGAGGCGGATAACACTAACTCGAGGCGTTGACAAATCTCACTATCATGCGAAAACCGAATTCAATAATTGTTTTATTATTCAGCAACCAAGAATTCTTACCTAGCTAAACGAAGTCAACGATGAGGCCGTGCACGGTGACACGGTTTTTCAACTTCATCTTACGTCCATTGGTATTTTCCTTTTCGTATTCTATTCAAATAGCCATAGTTGATGTTTAGATATCCTGAGCAATGATCTCTTGGCAAAAATCATAACAGATTCAACGAGAATATTCGCAAAACCGGCTTTCAATTCGGAAATGAAAACCAAGATGGCGGCCAAACCTATTGGCTTGCGTTATGACGTCATTAGAGTGCATCAATCCTAATGTCTGTAGTATGACGTCAGGCACTGCGCGCCAACAAGGTTTCGCTGCGTACTCTTAGCCAATCAGAACCGAGAGAGTGGCATGGCTGAATAATAATATGCCTTAGTTGATGAAGAGTTCTGATCTCGTCTCTTTATCGTCAGGATACCGTACCTCTGTCGTGCACTTGGCGATCAGGCAGTGTGTAAAGGCATCAAGTCTGACCGCGCGGTCTTGACTTGTGAGGTGCTCCTCTTGTTCTCCACTTGATAACATGTTGGCAGACCCAACCTCGGGATGACTGTCTTGACTTGCACGCCTGAAGATGCGAACAAAAAGAGAGTAAAACAATTGTACTTGCTTTGAAATATGCTAAAAGAAATAGAAAAACCGAATGGTAAATACCAAAATATGTACACTATCCAAGAAGCAAAGGCTTTTTGAATAACGATGTATGCATGCCTGTATGTGTCGCCCGTTTGTCTGTCTGTCTGTCTGTCTGTCTGTCTGTCTGTCTGTCTGTCTGTCTGTAACGAACTTTTCGTTTGCCTACGACTACGTGTCTACCCGCCTAGATGTCTGTCTGTCTGTAAGTCCTTAAGTCGGGTTATTTATTCTGCTTATCGTCTTATGGGACCCGAGAACGAACACCTTTTGTCCCGCTGACTGAACGTTTTCTTTCTGGGAACTTGAATGCCTTAGAACTCTTGCGGGAGTTATTTCCAGCGAGCGCTATTGGCGTCTGCTTATGCGGGTTATGAAGCCCTAGGACAATAACAATGAAACAGCATTTCGCCGATCCAAAATCACATTTTCCCGCCGACTGAACGTAATTCTGGTAAGGCGAAGTCCTAAGACGTCAATAAAATAACAATGCCTTTCTCACCTGGCAGACGAAGCAGCATTCCGTCCGTCCATGATCATGGCCCTGACGGCTCGCCAGTCCTGCATGATCAACTCCAGCGCCTGACGCGCGAATCTCGGCGGCTCCAAGTCGTGCTCAGGGAGGGGATTAGTGGTGACGCACACCCCGAGGGTCTTGGGCTTGGCCTTAGTACGAGTGTCTGCTGAGCGGTGTGGCCGGTGCTGGCGCTGTTCTACCGCCTGTCGGGCTACCGTCTGGGCCAGGAACAACAGAAGGTGCTCGCCCCTGTAGAGGAATTATTTTAGCAATTATTTATATTATATATATATTTTTCACGAGAATATGGGCCTATGCGGCTTATGTTCTGGCTTGTGATGAATAAACGACGGACACCAAATTGGTTGGTTGCTGATTTTGGTTGGTTTTTGATCGGCTAATTGTATTTACTTTGCATCTCAAACACTCATCTCAAAACCGATCCCAATTCTCATTTCACAATTGAGAACTTCAACGCTGGTCGAGGGTTCTTATAGCTTGCCTGCAATATATATGTTCTTCTACAGGCTTTTGGCTTGTTGAAAAACGCTTTTGCAGTCATCATCTCTTCATTCAAATAAACCAGCAACAACAAATGCAAGTCCTTTCAACTGCTATGAAGGACTCTTCGTCATCCAGAATGGCAGAACAACCTCGTAAGATAATGTATATGTAAATGCCATAGCCGAAAACCAAGTCAAGTATCACTTACTTTGAGTTTGCTTTAGTGACGAGGTCAGTCTCGTTGATTAGCTTGGTGAGAAGTTGAGCCCGCGCTGCTTGAGATCCAGGGATCAGCGCACGACATTTGCATTTTTCCCAGCAATCACAGTAGGCCGTGGGGGAGGTCCTCTTGAGTCTGGCATAAACATGACGACAAGGATTAGACGTAAGGAAAAGAGCAGAGACACTAGTGCAGACTTCGTATGACTGTGAAAAGTGCCGTGACAAAGTTGTTCCCCGCCATGACCGTGCCGCGACTACGCGATTTCATTCCGTATCTACAGCAGCCCAGGTGCCGCGACCGCGACCGCGACCGTCCCGCACAGTGTCGCGGCACTTTTCACAGTAATACGGAATATGCTCTAATACTCTTATCAGCACTAGACGTCAAACGACCACACGGAATAGAAAACCAAAGGAAGGGCGCGGCCGCGCGTCGTATGGAGAGGATAGAACAGACCTTTTACGCTTGAGCGGGGACTTGGGCTTGGTTTGTTTCCCTAACTGGAATATAATATAAGGACGCCAAAAAAAATCTGGAATAAGATAACTATCCTTGGAGTGGATAGCTCTCAGGCAAGGAGAGCCATGATGACGAAGAAAGCCATCTTGCAACAGCTGGAGCAGAGATTCCCAACTCTCCAGCAGTAGCGCCCCAAGGCCAGAGATGCGTCAAGTGGGAAAAAATGATGATGATGATGATGATGGAACTCATGCGAAACAATAATTATCTTTGTTTGGTTACATGAATAACGAAGATCTCGTTCGTGCGTTTACGGAAAAAAACAAAAGATTCTTGCTCGCTTAAGTGTCAGTTAGGGAAAGAAACCACACGATCCGCGCTCAAGCGGAAAAGGTATATTAGGATCGGCGTAAGGAATGCGCCTTACAACCCTCTATTTTATCAGCCAGTAAAGACAGAATCCATTTCCATCGGCAGATTTAGGGAGGGTAATGTAGTATTTTCCATTGAATACAATAAATTGAGTATCAAACTTCGTAAGAAACTATGTATTTTAAGGTTTCTCGACCAATTTTACTTACAAAACAATTTGAGAGTTATACATACTTGCAATCATGGCCCCGATGACACACTCTTGCACACTCCGTACAACAACAAAGGGAGCCCGTCAGGCCACACGTGCGGCACTCAAATATATCCTGATTAATATGCTCGGTCCCAGTCCACGTGAAGGAGCAGGTGTCGTTACAGCAAAGGACCTGGAGAGGAGACGCGTCTGCGTGGCCATCAGGCGGGAAAATCATGCCCATTAAGATATCCTTGTCTACTCGGCCGTCTGGTTTGGACGATAATCGTTGGGCTGTGGTGAGCAGACAGAGTGCAGCCTGGTACGCACGGCCCTTTACCGCTGACATGAACGGGGTCCCGCCATTAGCGTCCCTGAGGAAATAAGCGACGTAATATTGATTTAAGATAGATAGATATTACTTTATTTAAGGAGGGTTTCACTAGATATCACAATGATAATGTATGCGTGGCCCTCAAATAAGAGATATTTACAACATAATAAAACAAGTGAATGGAAATCTATGTACAAAATGTTATACTATATACATTAATTTGATAGAACTAGCTAAGCTGAAATATGGGTGCGTAGTTTTGCTGCAAAAGCAGCCACAGAGCGTGTGTCCTTAAACTCGTTGGGAAGTTCGTTCCAAAGCCTCGCTGCTGCACATCTGAAGCTGTTCTTAGCAGCTGTGAACTTGACTTTTGGAAGGACGAGGTTTTTATGTCTCGCCCCTCTGGTATCCTTGCAGTGGACGTCACAACTAAGTTTGAACATGTCCTGTATATAACTGGGTGCTTGATTGTTAAGTGCTTTGAAGACTAAGATTAATCTAAGAAAAATAAATCTTTTGTCAAAGGGCATGATGTTCAGTTCCCTAAAAAGGGGTGCCGATGGAGTGTCCCACGTTTTGTCTAGAATTATTCTCGCACATCGTTTTTGAATTTAGGTCCTTAACTACAGCTCACAAGGGTGTAAATTCATTATCACTGGTGGTACATATAATATTTCTGAAAATTACGTTCAAGAATACAGAATGACACGCTTGATTACAGATTACAATGCTGCAAGCGCAAATGTATGAAATCAAATGCAATAGGCCGTTTGCACTTAGTGATCACGTGACCCGGCCACCCTTACAATGAGCAGCTTCGCCCAAATGACGCTCCGAAATAAATGTAAGTCATGTGACCCTAGTGCAAAAAGCCTATTACATGGTACCCTGGAATTCCACTGAATTTTGTTCATGACCGGGTGGTTCAAATAGACCTTTTTCCAAAATGGCCGCCGAAAATTCAAATCGATTTTTGTTAAAAATGAACACCAGCACTAGAACACACATCATCACTTTAGTGAAACTACAAACTTTCGCTGCATTATATCCAATATCTTCTGAGAAAACGAACGTTTAAAATGTGAACATTTACAGACGTTTGTATGACTGGGGGTAAAAAATTTCAATTTTAAGACTCCGCTTTCTCAGCTGACATGGCATTTGGCATAACGAAAATTTAAAGTATTACTAATGTGATGATGCTCTTTCTAGTGCCAGTATTTGATTTTCAGTCAGTTTAATTTTAAGACATGTGAATTTGCGGCGGCCATTTCGGTAAAAGGTCTATTAAAACTTTCCAGGGCGGGTAGCTGTGACTGGGGTCCTCATCAGGAGGAAGGATTTTTTTTGCGACGGCCCAATCTGGGAAAAGCGTCATAGTTCATGCAATCTCTCTACTTACTTGGCTGACATTAACTGTAACAAGAATGGCGATAGGGCCGTACTGGTGCACAATAGAGTAAGGCACTTGAGGGCCTTGGCTTGTTTGGTCAGGGGCTCGCTTGAGCTAGCAGATGAAGGGCCTGCTGGAGTTGTTGGCGCCAGTGGTGCCAGGTCGTCTTCGCTTGCATCTGGGGAAGATTGGATGGAGGTGTTAAGTGGCCCTACAGTCCCCTGGTGGATCCGAAGGCCAGTGCAGTGTGGGTATTGGGGCCTCAGGGTACTTACCGTCAGTCGGATGTGAGACCCTCTGTATAGTGGCCCTACAGTCCCCTGGTGGGTCCGGAGGCCAGTGTAGGGTGGGTATCGGGGCCTCGGGGTACTTACCGTCAGTCGGTTGTGAGACCCTATGTATAGTGGCCCTACAGTCCCCTGGTGGATCCGAAGGCCAGTGCAGTGTGGGTATTGGGGCCCAGGGTACCGTCAGTCGGATGTGAGACCCTCTGTATAGTGGCCCTACAGTCCCCTGGTGGGTCGGAGGCCAGTGTAGGGTGGGTATCGGGGCCTCAGGGTACTTACCGTCAGTCGCTTGCGAGACCCTCTGTATAGTGGCCCTACAGTCCCCTGGTGGATCTGGTGGCCAGTGAAGTGTGGGTATCGGGGCCTCAGGGTACTTACCGTCAGTCGCTTGCGAGACCCTCTGTATAGTGGCCCTACAGTCCCCTGGTGGATCTGGTGGCCAGTGAAGTGTGGGTATTGGGGCCTCAGGGTACTTACCGTCAGTCGCTTGTGAGACCCTCTGTATAGTGGCCCTGTAGTCACCTGGTGGGTCCGAAGGCCAGTGCAGTGTGGGTATCGGGGCCTCGGGGTACTTACCGTCAGTCGCTTGTAAGACCCTCTGTATAGTGGCCCTGCAGTCCCCTGGTGGATCTGGTGGCCAGTGAAGTGTGGGTATTGGGGCCTCAGGGCACTTACCATCAGTCGCTTGTGAGACCCTCTGTATAGTGACCCTACAGTCCCCTGGTGCGTTCAGAGGCCAGTATAGTGTGGGTATTGGGGCCTCAGGGCACTTACCGTCAGTCGCTTGTGAGACCCTCTGTATAGTGGCCCTGCAGTCCCCTGGTGGATCTGGTGGCGAGTGAAGTGTGGGTATTGGGGCCTCAGGGTACTTACCGTCAGTCGCTTGTGAGACCCTCTGTATAGTGACCCTACAGTCCCCTGGTGCGTTCAGAGGCCAGTATAGTGTGGGTATCGGGGCCTCGTCATCCGCATCCAACCCTGCTAGAGTGGATGAAGCGGATCGGGCCGCAGACACGGCACGCTGCATCATCTCACGCACACCCGCCCTGCTGGAGGGGGTACCGCTACTGCTACCGCTCCCCTGGGAGGGAGGGTTGGCGGTAGAACTGCTTGCTGGGGTGTCTTGAATAATTAATGCACACAGGAGAGTAATCAAGCCTCGTACACTCAAGTAATATTTGCGAAACAATAGAAGAACAATAGTCAAGGTTGTCTTAGGCATCGTTGACTAACAGTAGACACAATCAGCTAACGGTGTTTACATCTTGTTGCCACCCAATTCAGATCATGTGATGATTCCTTTGGGTGGATACTTTTGTTAGTTCTGCACAAACACTCGTGCACTCGGTCAAGTGAGAAACATTTAACAATTGTAACCACCCAAAGGAATCATCACATGATCTGAATTGGGTGGCAACAAGATGTAAACCAGTCAGCTGAAATGGTCTATTACAGCAGGATTCCCAATTTTGTAGCCGAAAAACTCGCGAATGCCAACGAATCCCAAAGTCCCTAAAGTTTGGCTATACTCGATATTCAAGCTTCGTTATTTTTTCTTTGGTCACAGGGCGTATTCAGTGGGTAGATGATCACCATGAAATGTCGGTAGATTTGGACTGTTTGAACTGTCTACCCTGATATTGAAATGCAGGGCTGTAATTTACGACCAGAAATCAGGGCTGGGCGACTAAAATTTGAACTTATGCACCAGCTGGCGACCAATTATTTTGGTACTCTTTTCAAGCTTGACGCCACCTGGCGACCAAATGTTATGTTCAGGCGACCAGCTTTTTTGCACTTGGTCGCCAGCTGGTGACTAACAAAAAAAGTTCATATCCAGCCCTGAAATGTATGACAGGCTGCTTATAAAACTCGAGGGACAGTTTCAAAATCTTCAAGAAGCTAGTAGACTATTTCGTCACGCGTTTTATGGTTTTGTGGGTTCTTTTGTGGGTATTATTGTACTATGAAAAAAGGCCCGCTAATACTCTTGCAATTTTTGTCGAGGGCACAGACATCGCACCGGATTTGCATCTCGTTTACACACGAGAGTTGGAATTGTAAATCGCGCGAGAAAAATCGCCGCGGCAAATGCAATAAAAATCGCTGTGTAAACCGGCCTTAAAGGGAGGCTGTCACGCTACTGCGCAGCTGATCTGCGCATCTCAAAACAAAGAAGTATCGTCCCGTAACGATGGCCAGCGAAGGCTGAAAACCACGAAAACAATCCGTTTTAATCTCGCTATTTCTCGATCCATCCGACCAAATGTTTACGTTTTACATATTCTTCAATAGTTTTCTGATAGGATGGTCTAAATAGTTTTGCTCAGTGATCGTTCCTGGAGCATGCGCGTATCGTGACAGCCTCCCTTTAACTCACCATTAACGGAGTCGGCCAGGCAGCACTCGCCGGCAAGGCTACTACTCGAGCGTACGGCAGCAGCTGCCGCGGCGACAGCAGAAGCCAAGGCATCAACCGCGCCCTTGATGGACTCAAGCTTATTACCAATACCAGCAGCGTTACTAGCGGGGGTAGAGTGGTCCCTAGCACTGTCCGTACCAGGCTCATGCGCGGTCGTGGGGAAACACAGGGATACACAAGTGTGTAGGATGTTCCTGTTGCCGTCACAGCGCTCGAGTAACGCGGCCTCCAATAGACTGGGGTCACTTGTGCCTGTAGAAAATAAGAGTTAGTTTTCTTGCGTCTTTATCTTTTATTGTACATGATACAACACTAGTAAATCGTGCGCTCTGATTGGTCCGCAGGCTGTGAGTGCAGTACACACCCACGGTTGAAGTCATAGCACGCGCACGCTAGCAAAATTTTGATGCCCGCGCTGATTGGGTTTTTCAATCGCCCGATGTCGAAAAACAATCGCGAACGAATCTTTGCTAGCGATGTTTCTAGTGTTTGGAGTCCTGGCTCATTTCCCTTATTTGACCCGCTCATACTCGGTTATGGCGCAACGAGCCATTTAAATGTGCAATTAGCATAAAAACCAGCAAATGAATCGCCAAAAATAGGATATCAGTAAAATACCTTCAAGAGAATCCAGTGATTCCAAGAAATCCTTGATAGCATCATAGTTACAATCCAACACAAGGGACATTAGTTTCTGAGGCTGAAAACACAATCAAAACACGATAAGATTTATTTTGATACAAATAAAAAGTTTTCCTTTGAAGCGATCTCTCCTTCACGGACAACCATCTCTCTAAGACAACACAACAGCCCCTGCCTTTCTCCATTGCCATGACAATCACAACGGTGTAAGTCTTACTTATATTGCCATGACAACCACAGCAGCGTAAGCCTTACCCCCACTGCCATGACAGCCTCCCAAGCCTTAAGTTTATGATACGACAGCAACAACAACAACCACGGCCGCCCGAGCCTTACTTATTTGCTACGACAACAACAACCGTGCAAGCCTTACCTCAATTGCCATGACAACAACAGCTGCCCGAGCCTTGCAGTCGGAGCCCTGTCTTAGTGTCGTCAGACCAACACCCAAACACTGCACTGGGGGTAGGTCCTGCAATAAACAGATGAGTACATTACTAGCCTGTTTACCTCGAAGTATTGGTACTGAACCAACAAAGCTAATCGCTATTTTCTTGGTAACCAGAGCTGTCAGAATGTTTTGAAGTAAGCGTCTGCTCAAAAAAAGTAGCCGGCTGCAAAAGAAAAACTGACGGTCGACAAGCAAATTTTGTAGCTTCAAAGCAACAAGGTAGTTTCCTCGCCAAGCCAATTCTGACACAGCTCTGGGTAACTATGCTATCAGACATCAATTTGACCAAACACTATAGTGAGACAGAGGAGGGAGACTCACCATCCATGTGGGGTCCTTAATGGTGCCCAGGTAATTCCTGGACAAGGGAAACAGAGCACCATTGGTGTCTGTCATCATAATTAATGAGTCCTGGAAAAATGAAAAATACAAGCAATAAGTTTCACTCGGTTCATTTTAAAGGAATGGTCCATGCTTATGGGCTCCATCTGAGTAGTGTTTGTTTTCTTCTATTCGCGCGCCACAATTTTGAAAATCACTAAGCTATGAGATTAGCGAATGGGCTTTTTCAGAGACGATGTAATGGAGTCGCGGGAAAAGAAGAGAACCCTCTTGAATCCACCACTGCTCGGAAATCCTGACTAAACACTCTGTCTCGAGTCTGATATATCACTTACACATCCAGCCGAGAACATCTTGATCTCCCTTGCTCCCCCCTGACCAAGAAAGCTACTACACTCAGCCGGCATGTTACCACCCGGTTCAGGTTTGGTAGAGGCCAGGCTATACAGGGCATAGCGCACACCAGTAGAGGTTCGTAACAGCACATGCACACCTGAAAATAACACATCATCACACGTCACTCACAGGATGATGGTTTAAGGCTCAGTGTCACGAATTAAGGGTCAATTTCGGTCGCTTAAACGCAGTCGAATCTACAATGAATGAACAAAAACAACGTCTAGATTTGCCAAAGAACCTTTTAACTGCTAGATAAGTAAAACTTTGGAGTATTCTTGTGTGTTATCGAGCGGATGGAAATGGATTGCGAAATTCTTACCAGGCTGAACAGTTTTTGCGCTCTGATCGGGATTCATCGGTACATCTAGCCCGTGTCCGCGACATAACCGTACTGTGCCGTATCGTGACTAAGCATTTTGATTGGTTGATCAGTAATTTCGTGCGATGTGATTGGCTGAGTGGGACACGTTCCGTGCCTTTTAAGTCATACAAAATCTGCTTTAATCTGTCGTTTCATTACAAACCTTTACAATTGACGGTAAGCGCTAGCACTTTAGTTCCTGCTGGTATCGAGAGGGGCTTGGGAGTTCTCTGGATACAGTCGGGGATCTTATTGGCGGTAGAAGACTTGACCATCTGAAAAGGAACAAAGACGTTACATTTTGTATTACAATGTTTTTATTATAATAACTGTATTTAGGATTAAGAGGCCAACGGTACATCACGTGGAATCGAAGAGCCTCAGTCAACACCCATTTTGTCATCCTAGCAACATACCGAGCCGGAGAAAACATCCATTTCCAGCGGCTAATTTATGGAATACAGTGCGATATTTTCGACTGAACTCGATAAATGAAGAGTAAAACTTTGTCTGTAGATCATGATTTTGAGATTTCTTCACAAAGTTCGTCTTCTAATGTCGAATAAAAACAGCAACAAAGGAGGGTTCTAACACGATTCTGTAGCCTCAATCTGAGGGTACAGATAATTCTCTAATGTGACTGTAATAACGCTTGTCCGACACAAAGCAGGACCCACCTGTAGCTCATCCTTTCTCAGCAGTCTGGTGTCCTGTAGCAGCGCCTGGGCCTCCTCAACAGGGTCCCCAGAGGGGGTAGTTGGCTGACGAGGGGGTTCCTTGGGGGGAAACCTGACTGCGGCATATGCTCCATCCACCTACATACAGTACAACATCACAAAATCAGCAACAAAATCAACCTAAGGTGATGCGGCTTCTGTCAAGAGGCGCGCTTGGTAGAGGGTTAGATTCGTACTAAGTCACGAACGCAAAGGGTTGTGGGAAGGAACACAAGGAGGTTATGGGAAGGATTCGGTAGGCGCGCAATGGATCGTGGTAGGGATGAACCCCCTCGCCCTGCCCATAAGCCTTTACTCGCCTACCAAGTAACGCAACACCGGTAACAGTACAGTAACGCAAAAACGCACTAGAAAGAAACACAAGTAACGACCGTATGAGTCTGGGGAAGGTAAGAGCAAATAGTTTCTTAGTATCACCGCATACCTATTACCCCGCAGCACGGACTGAGATATGGGAAGTGACTGCGCTTGCCAGGCAATAGGCCTTTATCACGCAATATTGATTAATAATTTATAATAGTTATCAGAAAATGAAATCCAGTATTCAATTCTACACATCCGTATTAGCAAAATTGCAAAGTTTGGTGAAGATTGCTTCAATACTGACTGAGATATGAATTTCAAAACTTTGTATTTTGGCTTATTTTTTAACAAGAAATGTATGGGAAAATAAATCGAAACGTGGCTGGATGGGCATCGATGCCCGTCCAGCCTCGACTTGACGTATTTGCCCATACATTTCTTTGTAAAAAGTAAGTCATAATAGGAAGTTTTGAAAATTCATATCTCAGTCAGTTTTCAAGTAATTCTTTTGAAACTTTGCAGTTTTACTAATACGGATGTGTAGAATTGGAAACTGGATTTCATTTTCGGATAACTATTATATATTTATAATCAATATTGCGTGATAAAGGTCTATAGGCATGCGATGAAGGTAAGAGCAAATAGTAATCCTAGTTTCACCGCATACCTATTACCCCGCCGCACGGACTGAGTTATGGGAAGTGACTGCGCTTGCCAGGCAATAGGCATGCGATGAGCATGGCGTGTAGTGTCAACCGCCACCAGGGAAGGAGGGTGGGCCGAAACATGTCTTCACTCCCCGACCACTTTGCGAAATGTGTTGAGGAAACTTGAGAGGGAGAGCAAATTTCACGAGAATGTCACAAACAATGGTGCCTGTGAAGCGTAAGCTTCATTGGCTCGATTTGGTGTGAATACCACATTCCGCGTGCCGGGTTAATTATGTATGCGGGTGAAAATAGGAGGGAGATATCGCTAGTATTCTCTCCTTATCGTCTTCCCCCTCGCCCTTCCACTGCTGCGCGCCTCATTTTTAAGGATTAATGTAAAAATTACAAGAGAGATTCTCTTCGAGGAGAGTTGAGTGTATAATATGTACCTTGAGAATTTTACCGACTGGTATGTTCTGTTTGTCCTCCACGAAAATCACGTCCTTAAGCTGCCATTCCTCTACTGATTTATCCAACGCGCTCTCCGACAACGCCTCCTTTTTACGCTCTGGAAAAACGAATAACATATTATTTAAGGTTTATCATTCAATTGGGCTGCAAAGAGGCTGCAAATAGTTCAACAATAGTCGTGCAGATTTCGTATGACTGTGAAAAGTGCCGCGGCAAAGTTGTGCTGCACCGCGACTGCGACCGCGCCACGACTACGCGATTTCATTCCGTATCTACAACAGGCCAGGTTCCGTGCCGCGATCGCGACAATACTGCGCAGTGTTGCGCCACTTTTCATAGTCATACGAAATCTGCTATATTACCATTCCATGGAATTACATGTGAAAGGCAGGACGTGATTCTAGAGAAATATTCCAGCACTTGAAATCAAATCTTAAAGAATGTTTGCTTCTTGTTTATTCGGTGTTTGATAAAATTTTGAATTATTTTCCTGAAACTTGTCAGAGATGTGCCTCAAAATCCACTTCCTGCCGAAGCTTGTTGTTATGTGCCTCGAAGCTCTTAGAATCGCGTCCAAAATGCAAAATTGTAATTCCAGAAATAAACCACTTATAAGAACCTATAATTCTAGCCTAAAACAGGTTCTTGAAAATCTTAGCCTAACAGGTTTTTAAAATCCAGGTTCTTATACGCGTTTTTTTACTGTAAAACTTCCCTTTTACTTACTGAGCCCCAGGACAGACGGCATGTCGTTTTCAGGTGCTGGAGGGTCTTCTGCAGGCTCATCCTGGCTATCGGGGGATACCACCTTAAATCGGCACTTCTCGTCCAAGTTCCAGGCCGACTCCAGTAGTGTACCAACTCGTGGTATACCTGTGGAGATGTTGAAGCCTACCGAGCCAGGGTGATATAGCGGACAGCTTCTCATACAAACCTAGAAAAACATGCGCACAAGGGTGAGACATTTTACCAGGAATAACAGTCAAGAGAAACCAGGAACAATAGAGGAGAGAAGACCCCCCCCCCCCCCCCCCTTGTTCGATTGGTTTTCCCATACTTTACTGTATTTGCAGGAACAAGTCACAACTTTGGCCTTCATTATTTTCATTTTGGGAGCCCCATACATTTTCTACGCAAACACATCTATAGCAGCTGGTAAAAGTGGTCCGATTATGCAGGTTATAATCATGACATTATCTGGATACCAGAACAATACAGCTGGTAAAAGTGGTCTGATTATGCAGGTCATAATGCAATTACCTGGATACCAGGAACAATACAGCTGGTAAAAGTGGTGTGATTATGCAGGTCATAATGCAATTACCTGGATACCAGGAACAATGCAGCTGGTAAAAGTGGTCCGGTTACGCCGTGCTCGAGCTCTTGCTTTTTCCAGGAGCTTCTTTCTTTGTTCAAATGGTAGAACACCCCTGGATTATAGGATAACGATACGGTTAATATTACAGCATGGATTGTCCTGCAACTAATAAAGCGCCATCTACATGAGCAATTTTCCTTGACAAGGAAAATAGTTTGATAATACATCTCTATATAACAGATAAAATTACGAATTCTTTTTGGCAACGTTATCTTCGTGGTTGACTCTTAACCGCGCAAAAACGAGGGGAAGTCTAGGCACACTGTACCCCTACCAAAAACTTTTTTTTGTACCACCTGTCAAAAAAAAAGTCTAATCCTAATCACCAAAAATACATTTAAGTTTACCGGGAATAATCAAAATAACAGTCCAGGTTTGTTAAATGACCTTTTAACTGTTAAATAAATACAAATCTATAGTGTTTTTATCTTTTATCAAGAGGATGGAATTGGATTGCAATTTGAATTATTTGCTTGTCAGACAAGCGTGCGAGTGCCCCTTTAAAATGACGCTAAGACTAGGGTTTTAAGTCACTTACCACCAGTACAGAGCTCCATTGGCTGTCTGTGCACATGTGTAGAGTGCGCATGCGTGGATGGACATGATCTTGTCGCTGCCAAGTTCCGTGAAATTCTGTGCCGGGTGTTCCAGCTTGCCAGCAACTTGCGCTAGAGTTTCATCGATCCATGTAGCAACCTACACAAAAATATGGTGAATAAAAAATTCTGTTGCTAAATGGTGAAGCCTAAAAAATATTCCTGTTTTAAGACAACCAACTCTGGAATTCAATATCTTCAACAGGGGGTGCAATTTTTTGCAACAGCTGCATTCAGTCATAAATAGTTTACAAAAGTCTTACCTTTCCTGATTCAGTGAGTACTGATGCTCTTACAGACGATGCCACTACTGCTGTGATTTGCTCCTCAGAAAGCCCCAGGCCCCTGGTGCGAGGGTGGTACACAGGCATCCCAGTAGCATCCTCCCCTAGGTAGGGTAGATGTTCATGCCATCCCCACTGGTAGAGCTTGCCATCTATGCCAACCCCAATCAGCTCTGAGTGCATGGCGGCAATGTAGGCAAACCTGGGACACTGGTCACCCTGTACAAAAACAACAACAACAATGATAAACTGAATGTTACTCATTCTGGGATATCTTGTGTTTTTGTGTGGGAATGATGCAACAGCACAACCAGGAACTAACGTTGTGTCTTTATCAAGTTGACAGTTTAACCAAAAATCCTCTACATCTACATCTACATCTACATCTACATCTACATCTACATCTACATCTACATCTACATCTACATCTACATCTACATCTACATCTACATCTACATCTACATCTACATCTACATCTACATCTACATCTACATCTACATCTACATCTACATCTACATCTACATCTACATCTACATCTACATCTACATCTACATCTACATCTACATCTACATCTACATCTACATTTACATCTACAAATTGGGGGGGGGCGCTTGCAAAGGGGGTAGCCATCATGGCAAGACATTATTGGGGGAGTTAACAAAAGCTGGGAGATGGAGCCAAAAAAATAATAAATTACTGATAAAATAGGGTAAAGGAAGTGTATCAAAAATGGATTAAGTAAAGCCAAGGAATAAAATATGAGTAAAATAAAAATAAATAAATAAATAAAATAAAACATAATAAGTTATATAATATTTCCTACCATTAAAGGCCACCATTGCAGTTGATCTGCCACAGTGACAGGGTCACAAGCTGGATTTCGGGAGACGGTTACAGCTTTCTCCTGAGAGGAGCTCTTTGCCGCCCTACTGGAGGCAACAGAGTCTCCGCACAGGTGCACATTCCCCCACCAACGATCAAACTGCTCACGACTAAGGGGCTCCCGCTCTCTTGGCCTGTCCCTGTCTCCGCTGGAGGCATCCCTATCAGTCGGGAGGCGGCCACGCCCTGCTCCTGACCCTCTGCGATGCAGGCTGCTGTACTGGTGACTGTAGAACATGTCATCAGGGAAAATGGCTTCTGGATCGACAATCAAGCTAGGGTCCTCCACATGGACTCCTGCGTCTAGAATAGACATCAGGTCATCTGTAAACAGAAACAAGCAAGTCAGGTTTGTACACTCAGAAACTATGTGAACCAAGCTTTACTGACCTCCTGGCAGATAATCATACACCAAGCTTTCCTGACCTCGTGGCAGATAATCAGTGTTTGTTTAGACTGTGTGTGAACCAAGCTTTACTGATCCCCTGGCATATAATCAGTGTTCGTTTAAACTGTGTGTAAACCAAGCTTTACTGACCTTCTGGCAGATAATCAGTTTTTGTTTAGACTGTGTGCTGTACACCAAGCTTTACTGACCTCCTGGCAGATAATCAGTGTTCGTTTAAACTGTGTGTGAACCAAGCCTTACTGACCCCCTGGCAGATATTCAGTGTTTGTTTAGACTGTGTGTAAACCAAGCTTTACTGACCTCCTGGCAGATATTCAGTGTTTGTTTAGACTGTGTGTAAACCAAGCTTTACTGACCTCCTGGCAGATATTCAGAACTTTCCTCCTGGTCATCGCCCTCCTCTTCATCTCTACTCAGCAGATTATTGACGGCTAAGTTCACATCCAGGTTCTGTCAAAACACAAAGCACGTCACACTCTGAATTCGCAGACCCAGACCTATTTACACCTGTTTACAGAAACAGGTCAAATTTTTGGAATGTTTTTAAATTATTATTATTTCATCTTTACTTAAAAAATACTCTGACTCGTATTTGCGAAATTCCACGTGAAAAAGCAGACCGTAAATACCTAGGTCTGATTGTTTTCTGGATCTGTGCCCGGCAATTATTACACACTAACTTTTGATTATAAAACATGCGATCACAACACAAAAAAAACATACATGCACAGTACTGTTACATGGGTACCTACCAGAGTGTAGCCCAAAATCAGGCTACTACCAGTAAAGTTACTTACAGTTCTCTGAAGCTCTCTGATGATTGCAGAGCGAGACTTGCCTTGGAGGACGACCTGAGCCTATACAGAAGCAACATAAGGATAGCAGTGTTATGGGAATTCTTGTTTATCAATGTTTAGAATGGACAATTCCAGCTGAATGTGTGCATTGCATGTTGGTAGTTGTGTTAAATTCCAAAGGCAATTCTAAAAGCAAAGAAAGCTTGCATGCTTACAGCTGGAATCATCCATTCAGGCTTTTCAACCAAGCTCAGAATTGTCTGTGATGAGGTGATGCATATGGTATACATTATTTTGAGCTTTTATGTTTAAAAAAACAGCATTGAAATTATGTCCTAAAGGTGCAAAAACATTAATAGCAACACAATATGTCATTTGGGTTGGAAAGAACAAGTTTGGATGACTTGTACTGTATTTTGTAGCACATTTTCTCTTGCAAGTTAGTTACTGGAATGGTATACCAGGGTTCGTACGCACTCAGACATTAGAAAAAATCCAGGAGTTTTTAAGAAGCTGTTTCAGAATTTTTCCACGAGTTTAAGATCATTTTTAGCCTTTTGGTTTCAAGTTTCAAGTTTATATTTAAGTTTGGTCCATTTTTGATAACGTTTCAAGCTTGCAAATGATTTTTAGAATGACTACATTCTTGATTTTGTGAATGATGAAATTTGTTTCATTTTTCCAGGAGTTTCCAGGACTTTATTTGAAATTTCAGGAGTATCAAGGACTTTCCAGGCGTACAATAAAAATCCTGGACTTTCCAGGAGCCATACAAACCCTGTGGTACAGTACCTGGTTGACAAGCTCTTCAGGTACTGCAGATGCAGGGACAACAGCCCGGGAACCAAGAACCCAGGCACTGCCACCAGCACCTCTCGCACCCCTCCTGACTACCCGGCCACGCCCACGGACAGGCGCACGGCTAGCTGCACGCAAGGACACAGCTGCTGGTCCAGCACCCCATCTGCAAAATGAAGACCATTTTCCTGTTAGTCAGAGCTGGAAATAATTTTTCTTACTGATCAGACATATGTCCATTAAAACGTTTTTCTTGGTTGTCTCTACTGGAAAATTGGCTGGATATGGTCATTGAAGACATTTCACGATTTTGATTGGACAATGTCCGATGGCAGGTAGTAATTCCCAGCTCTGTAAACTGTTCTGATGAGCACTTACAAGAGTGAAAGAAGTGGAATATGGTTTACACAATGGCTTGTGTGACATACCTGACAGGGTGTCCAGTCAAGCCACTCAGTCCCTCCCCTGAAGACAAAACCCAAGACCCATCACCCTGATCTCTAGAACTGCCAACTGTGAACAAAATCATTATGTAATTAGAGTGGTTTCATAAGTAACATACAGGACTTCTTACTAGGTTTGGTGGTTGTCACCACAAATCAGGGCTAGGGGACTAAAAATTTGAACTTATGCCCCATAGCTGGCAATAAAATATTTTGTTACTCCTTTTCAAGCTTGATGCCACAGGCAACCAATAGTTATGTTCAGGTGACCAGTTTTTTTGCACTTGGTTGCCAGCTACGTAGGCCCTGTTTGTTGAGTGCAAACAAATAATATTTTTTAATAGCTCCCTTGTTTAAATAAAATGTATTTACTGGTCCAATTGAATATAAGTGTGAATATAAGGAATCCTCTCATTAGCATATTAGCCATTTTCTCATTCATTTTGTAGTAAGGGTGCCACTTCCATCCGGCTACCCCATTGGCATGTGTTTGTCTCTCTGTGCTCCCGAGCCCTGGTGAAGCTCTTTTGCTTTTCCCACCCATCCCTCAGCTTCACCTTTTGTGCAATCTTTAGGCTCGCCAGGTCTCCTTCCCATAACTTATATAAGCACAATGGGACCAGTGAGAATATATTACAGTCATTTAAATCACCCAATTAAGACTACTCATAACAGCACAGAAAACATTGCAACCTTTGCAACATGGTACAGGGAGAATTGGTGCCTAATTTTGTTGGGAGCTACAGTAGCTAACTTGCACAGAGTCTAAGTTTGACAGCTTTTTTCAGGGTGCACTTCAGACAAATAATTAGAAGCAAAGAAAACATTATGATAGGGGGTTCTCCTGTTCGTAAAAAAACAATCAGCATGCCTATACCTGAGTGAAGCACAACATGAGATGCTGATCTTGCTGGTGATGCTGGGGTTTTCTCCTCTCTAAACACCAAAAAAGAAATGCATTATGATATTTAGCAATTAATTCCACTGAGTTTGATGTGGAGAAATATTCAGATCAAGGGGGAGTTATCCATCACAAATTTTTCTGGTAGTTGAAGTCAACTATGTCATCATGTAAATGTCCTATTCAATATCACAGACATGACCTGTTCAAGCATTTCCAAGTCTATGGTAATGTTTAAAATACTGTAGTATTTATGTGTTACCGTACCGCTCTCGAGTAACGTAACCTCCAATCGCGAGTCGCGAGTGAAAATTCTAGACTCGAAAGACTTGCGGCTCGCGAGTATTTTTCCATTGGAATATTCATGATATGTAAAAAGTCACTCGCATTTTGCGAGTGACTGGCGGCTCTAGGTTCAAACGAGTAAACTTTATCGATGAACGTCCAAAGCAAAAACATCGCCCAAACATCGTACCGAAACTACACGGAAGATCGCGAACTGGTTCAGAAAAGAAGACCACCCGTATATACTTCTTTTAATCTTAAGTTTCAGTTTAAAAGAATTTTCTTGAAATAAAAATATCATACTAGCTTCAAACGAAAAAGTGGCGTGTTCTTATCAAGCGATTATTAAAGAAGACGCCGGAAATTTTGTTCAGCGCCATCTCCCATGTTGTGTTTATCACTCTACTCTAGTCAGACTCCAAACACAATTATGCGTTTAAGAATTATGGCGCTGTACTTCTCTAGACTTCGCTGAATCCATCGCTGAAAACGATCACAAGCCCTTCTGAAATAATAAACAATTCTACCGGTTTGGACGGGCTGATCTTTGCCTGTAAATTTCCTGCACTCGAAGATTCGCGAGCAGGCGCATAATTTAAGTTTATGTTTTAGCGTCTCGTTGTCGCCGAAAAGTCCGGGCACGAATTCAAACCTACGGTAAACTTCGAAGTTTTCTCACTCGCTTCGTAAATAAACCCCACAAAACTTACGAAAGAAGAGAGCTTACCTATAGTACTTCAGTTATTTCATAGTTAGTATTTAGTGTTTTATTACTAGGAAAGAAAACCGGCGAAACATTCTACGATTTGAGCGTCTCGTCGCTAAGTTTGTTGCAAACCTAAACTTCGAAGTTTTCGCGCTCGCTTCTTAAATAAAATACACAAAACTTACGCCAGAAGAAAGCATATTAAAGTAAAGTACTTTAATTATGTCATAGTTATTATTTAGTGTTTTATTTTTAAGAAAGGAAACCGGTGAAACATTTCACAGATACTTTTAGCGTCTTGTCGCTAAAATAACACCTAAGTTTGTTTGAATGCCGATAGAACGAATTCAAAAGCCTTGAAGTCTTCCTGGTTTTCTCGCTCGCTTCGTAAATAAACCCCACAAAACTTACGAAAGAAGAAAGCTACCTATAGTACTTTCATAGTTATTATTGAGTGTTGTATTACTACGGTATCGGCGAAACAGTTCACCTATATTCTAGCGTGTTTTCACTAGTTCGTTGATTACCGAGCACGAAGGCCGGGCACGAACCCACGGTAAACTTCCAAGTTTTCTCGCTCGCTTCGTAAATAAACCCCACAAAACTTAGGAAAGAAGAAAGCTTACCTATAGTACTTTAATTATTTCATAGTTATTATTTAGTGTTTTATTACTAGGAAAGAAAAACCAGCGAAACATTTCACGGATACTTTAGCGTCTCGTCGCTACGCTAAGTTTGTTGAAGGTCGGACACAAATTCAAACCTAAACTAAACTTCGAAGTTTTGCGCTCGCTTCGAAAATAGACCCCACAAAACTTACGTGAGAAGAACGCTTCAAATATTACTTTTATTAGTTTGTACGGTAGCTATATCTTTTAACGTTACGGTAGTCTGGAAATTCTTGCGAAATTCTAGTTTTGTAACATGAAAAGAATCGCTCGCTGAAAGCGTTCACAGCCCTTCTGAACAATTCTATCGGATTTAGATGGGTTGATCTTCGCCTGTAAATTTCCTACACTCGCAAGACTCGCGAGCAAACGCATTTCGAGTGGATCGAGTGAACTTGTTTAATGAGCTCCTCATTATAAAATTACTCGCGAGCCGCGAGTCTTTCGAGTGTTGACTTTTGACTCGCGGCTCGCGAGTATAATGTTACGTTACTCGAGAGCGGTACGGTACATGATGTATGTTTGACTTACACAGGGGCTTCCTTGGTTGTGAGGTCAAGTTTGTCAGGGTTGAGCATAAAGGGGATCCTACAAACTTGGCCATCCTGAAACAACACAGCTATTAAGTAACCCTTATTTTTATGACAAAAATTTCACAACATTGTCCACACATTTTACATTGCACTGACCTCAAGCAGGAAGGCCACATGTTGTGGTCCTACGACACTTTGCTTGATGACATAATTCTGGAGTACTTGAACAACAGTGGGACTATAATATGAACACAAAATATCTACAAGACTGTACTTTCAAGATTTACAGCTAAAACTGTTGCATTGTGACCCACGTTTTCAAAAATTGTTCAGCCAATCAAACTGTCCAAGCCAATGAAACTCTTGCCCTGTTCCTAGAGCAGTGAACTTTCCTTGTAATCAAAACCAGACAACGTCATGACAGAAAGCCAGGTGACTGCACAAGGTGAAACAGGGCAATAATCTGATTGGCTCAAAAGATTTGGCTGGCAGAACAGCAAAGCCAAAAACAAATTGGTGTTTTGAGAATGTGGGTCACCATGCAACGATTTTAGCTGTAAGAATTGATCACAGAAGAAATTTTAGGCCTGTAATAAACATTTAAAGAATAAACCTTGAAAATCTAGGTGTAATTTTATTGGTGCAATTACTGCACTGCACACTTCGAGTTTGGGAATTTTGGCTTTTCTGTTCTGCCAGTCAAACAATCTAAGCCAATCAAATCATTGCCTTGTTTCGCCTAGTGCAGTCAACTGGCTTTCTGACATGATGAAAACCCAAACCACTGTACTAGGCTAAGAGGTAAATAAGACAAAGTTGACCCCATTCCTTTTCCTTCTGGAATTTCCAAATCTCTGTCTCAGGGAGAGAATAATTATTTTTGGGAATCATACATTCTAAATGTGTCAACCAACAAATTTATATATATTTACAAGTTGAAAAATATAGAAAATCCACTGAAACTTTCAACAATTTGATTTCCATGTATTCTGTAGAATAAATTATATTCCTACAAAAGAAACGAGTCGAACTAGATTGAAATAACGCCATGATCTCCGAGATCGAGACTGAGAACAGAACATGAATCAAGCCCGTCTTGCCTGATCAGTCCCTAAAGTTTCGTGGCTATCGACTGTTCTTCCGTGTATCTGGAAGCAACTCCAATGCCTTCTAATAGTCTAATAGTGAAACAAGACATTTTACAAAAAGCAACGTAATTATAAACGCACATTCGATATGTCATGCGTTTTGTCTTCGTTCACTTCGCGTTTTGTAACAAAGAAATTACCTCAAATGTCCGGTCTTGCCTTTCGATTCGACAACTTCTTTCAGCCTAAAAGGAAAAAGGTGTCAGTACCCGTTCAAATCAAGCATCTGCTTTGGTTTTTAGTCCTGTCTATTCAATATTTTCTTCGTTTTTTTTAGCAAGTCTAAAGACCATGAGGTAGAATATGGCGCTAGAGTTGTCCTACCTTTCATGTAGTTCTTCAATTGACCCTGGCAAAGGATGAACGGCGAAATGAATCACCGGCATTTTAGAGGATATGTCGTGCTTTATACGACACAAGCAGGGTATTTTATAAAAAAGAAAGCATTATTTTTTGTGATAAAGTTTATCTACGAAGAAAGAACAAGTTTTCTGTTTCTTTCTTGAAGCGACCGCGAAGAGTGCGCCTGGGATTACATGGGCAACACTGCTGGCAGATTACCAATATGATTCAGGGCTCGGAAAAGCACAGGTATACCGCGTCGGACAGTGCGTCGTAGGTCATTGCACTGCCAGTCACTATATTTTTTACTGCATTCAGGGTGCGTTATTTGCGGTAAAATGATATGTGAGACTGAATAATTTGAAATTGCATTTTGTGAGTTATTCACCGCCTGTCCTTTTCGCAATTTTTTTCACTTCTTTTATGCGGCATATTTTTTCCAGCCTTGGCGGTTGAATGTGAGCCCGCCCTCCTCGACACCAACTACGGCTGGAAACCGAGCCTAATTTTTACTCGGACTTGAGGAAAAAAAAAGAAACAGGACCATACTTCCAGACAAAGAGCTGAAGCGTCGTATGGCGACCGTACGGTTCTTACGCCCACGCCAGAGATTTCGGCCCTGACAGTCGCTATCCTAGTGTTGAATTGCTCAGTAGCTAGATACCTATGGGTGAGAGAACGCCCGGCCACCAGACCATATAAGGACGCCCCTTGTACCGTTAGTGAACAATCAACTAATTAATATGCATTCACCAACGTATTTATAGGACTGATGATTGAGTAAGAGATCCATGTGGGACACATTGAAGATTTCACAGGTTGAAGATTCTTTATCTAACGGAAATGCAGAATTCTTTCTAAAAGTTGCCGTTTCACATGTTTTATTCGTCATAATCCAATAATGCGCATTATAATGACACGAGAATGAGTTTGTTTTGTGTTTTTTTTTGTTCCGCGCATGCGCATATACGTCATCTCGTTTGTTTTTTATTTTCCTTGGACAGACGATCATGGGTTCCCTAAGGATACCTAGCCTGCGAGCCGGCTCTCCAGTGGGTTTTCCAGAGAAAAATTCGTTAGGGCGCGCGCGGAGTTCCTGTGGCGTCGGGATTCCTGTGTCGCGGGGGAGAGAGAAGAAAGGAGAGCCGGCAGGAAAGGCCCATGTTTTGTCGTGCCCGCCCCTGTCACGGCTCAACGCTTCGCATCGAATAACATGCACAATACCTGTCAAATCTAGCCAATAAGCGCTCGGAACATGCAAACACAAAATGACAGTTTTCCTATTTACAGTTGTAAATATCAAGTCGGTAATTTTAGCGTTCTCGTAGAGCTAACATGCTCGTCGAATTTCTCGCCGCTTTCTTCACTGTTTCTCTGTTTCTTTTTCCTGGAAATACACGCGAACGCTTGCTAATTAGCCTGCTGGCATCAGCAGTAAGCGCTCGCTGTGCGTTTTGGTGAAGTTTTCATGCTGGGGATCTCGCTCGTCGAATTTCTCGCCGCTTTCATGCCTATTTCAATCTATGTTATTTTCCCTGGAAATACACACGAACGCTTGCTAACACGAAGATGGTTTACCGGGACCTACCGAAACTGAAAGCAATCTCGTCAAAACAATCAACGCACGATTCCGTAGATGATCCTGCCGTGCTTGAGTTTACTAGTTTGAGTTTGAAAGAAAAGTTCGGTGTATCTGGCAAAGAACAAGTGACCTCGACAGAAAACATATTTCTACCACCCAGAAGAGAGAAAAGACTCGGAGAAATTCGTGCATGCAAGGAATCTGTGTAATTTGAATATCATTTTGTAAATTCTGTGCCGTGGAAGAATCAGAAGATAGTGTTCAGGTTTAGCGTGAATAATTCCGCCGCCTCTTCGCTCTCGATCGTAGCTCACTTAACAGAGTCACTCGACAGCGAGTCAATCAACGGCTGAAATTTAGCTTACAGACGATTCTGGTTCTTACTAAATCACTGTAATGTTTCCTTATGTTTGGTGTTTTTAAATCACACAGACTTTTTGACCAAGCCGTGCCCGCCGTGTAAGGCTAAGAAAACGAAAACAGGAGAATTGCTCGGAAATAATATGTTTGTTTGTGAAGATTGCTTCGACAACAAGTCAAAATATTCGAAAGTGCAAAGACAAAATTAAGCTTTCATTTATTAAGCTTATTAAACGTTTCGATTTTTTGTACTTTGGCTTTTTCATCTTCTGAGATTCATCTTCCACGATACAAATACGCTCAACTGACTGTCTTCGCTTGAGAGCGCGTCCAAAATTCAGCGCTTCGAGCCCCTTCTTCGCTATTCAAAATAAAAGGGCTTTCACCGTTGGCAAAATTGCAAGTATGTATCTCCTTTCAATAAGGCAATCGATTGCTAAGCATGAAATAGTCAGGAATAGCTTTCTCGACTTAATAAACCCCGTTGTTTTCCTTCAATGCCCCCGTGAATAAACTCACATCTGATGAATGTTGACACATTTCTGACAGCTGGCCAATCAGCGGCCTCCGTTCGTCAGCGAACGGGAAGCATGAAAAAAGGTGGGCCTTTCCTGCTGGCTCTCCTTTCAGTGACACAGGAATCCCGCGCGCCAAAAAATCGAATATCCGAAAAAACCCACTTGAGAGCCGGCTAGCAGGCTAAAGGATACCCAGTGACAACTCGCAGCTTGTTATTTCAAGACTATTTTCTCTCCATGAATTTATTGGCATTTATTTCCATTGCCATTGGTGCTGCATTGGTGTTTGAGTAGCTACAGGGGGGGGGGGGGGGGGGGGGGGGGGGGGGGGGGGGGGGGGGGGATTGGTGTACGGTAAGGTAAGGGTAAGGTAAATTTTATTTAACCACGCTGGCCTATTCAACACAAAGGCTGATTTCCAATAGGGGCGTGGGAATAATACAAAAATGTGAAATTACAATAATATTCTAGGAAATATAATACAAAATTACAATAAATAGCTTTGTCTATGTAGTCCTATATACATCTATTTACAAAAAAATACGGTCAAGGGTGGGGATTTGACAAAGTTTGACAAAGGGGCCGGAAAGGAATTCAATCAAATGAGTATACAAATGCCCTACAACGGGACCAATACAAGATCAAATAGATAGAAAACTGTCACCATTGCCTAAGACACTTCGGTAAGGATTTACAGTGCAGTGGTTTCGTGCTGTGTTTGCGCACTTCCAGAAAATCGATTATTTGGGGGCCTTTCTGTTCTGTCACTCAAAGGAGCCTTCCCTTGGGCTTGCGTCCTGCGCTTGCGTCCTGCGTGTGTAGATTGCTTGCAGTCCCTTCTTTGGCGAACGTCCGCGTGTGAAAACGAGCGCGTGACAAGCCAGAGGAAGGCGAAGGCGCGCGGCGATGGCGTGAAGGCGCGAGAGTGCGCCGCATGGGAGATACGCCTTCGTTTTGACGGATGTTCGCCAAAGAAGGGACTGCGAGCAGTCTAGTTCGTGTGTGAACCAGCCCTTATTGTAATCAAGAGACTAGAGTTTCACTGCCGGAAATTAAATGGGAACGTAATCCCATTTTCAAAGCCAATGCACTATACTTCTTTAGTATCATTACTCGTGATTATAAAGAATTTCCGCGCGCTGATAGGTCGAGGGATTCGTTTTCTTTCGCTACCTACAGGTGTTTATAACATTGAAAGGATTGGGAGTGTGCGCGTGAGTTTTGTTATGATCGTCTAAAAACCTTATGAATCACTTGAGCAATTGCACTAAAACAATTAGTCGCCACGTGCTCCGTGATTATCGGCGAATAGTCACCTCGACTTTGTCTCGGAGACTGTTCGCCGATAATCACGTCGCCTTTGGCGACTATTTGTTAGATACTGTTCCCTGCTAGCAGAGGCCTCTTTTCTCTGCATTTCGCTGGCTGAGGTTCGTGAGCCAGCGAAATGCAGAGAAAAGAGGCCTCTGCTAGCAGGGAATAGGTACTGTACATGACTGTACTCATCAAAAGGTAACATAAGGTATCACCAAAAACGATCTCAACTTTACAATGGTTTTGTGCGTCGGAGTGTTCAGCTCAGGTATTTAACTGGCACAAGTACGAAATCCTCATTGTCTTAATTAGAATTTTATTCCATAATTTTGATCTAGACCACAGAATGTTTATAGACGATATGAAATGAATTTTTCACAAAAGGAGGCTTTTTACTAATGAGTAAGCGGTGAAGGACGCTTGCGTTCGTGTGAAAATTAAAGAACGCCACGGAGGAGACGTAAGCGTGAAGGAAGCAGAGCGAAAGGTTTCCTTTTTCTTACGTCTCCGCTTACGTCGCTACTGTCACGACGATTTACACACAAACGTAAGCTCTTACCTATGCACTCCTGCAGTAGACCGCGGTAACCGTCGGTTTATCGGCCCGCCGTCGATTTTGGTGCTTGAAATTGATCGCGTGATCGCCTATTTTGTACCACTGAATGCGTTGTTTATGTACCACGTGATCCGACACTTTTGGGCGTTAACTTTGAGCATCCATTGTTCTGTTGCTCTGAAACGAACTTACGCCTTCAAATATTGATCACGCGGTACATAAAAGCTGATCAGGCGATTATTTTGAAGCAACCGCCAGTGGGCCGGAAACGCGCTTTGCCGCGGTTTACTGGAATATACGTCTCCGTCTCCTTATCCGCTTATTTCAATTCGGCTGTAAGGAGCAAGCGCGCTAAAGGAGACAAAAACCTATGTTTATACTTCCTACTCATCAAACGCCCCAAGTGGCGTCACTAAAACAGTCGTGAGACCAAACACCGAGTCATTTCGAAAACTTGCCGCCGCGAAATTATCCTGATCTGAATCCCACAACGCCTGCGCAGATATGCAAACACCGCTGTCACGAATCGCGGCCAAGTATACAAGGCAAACTACCTTACAGTCGAAACCCTCAGCGAGTTTCATGGATTCTACTAATCTTTTAATAACTTTCGATATGCTTTTCCCTGTGCGGTCGCACGTCTCCTTTTTGTAGTCTCTCATAGATAACATGTGTGCGCGCAGGATGTCCTCCATAAGATCCTTCAGTTTGATGTCCTCGTCTTTGAAGAACGCTTCTTCCGGCTTTATCGCAATGATTTCGTTCCTCGGAGGGTCAAGCTCTTGTACTTTAGGAGCCAGCGTGCTGAAAGAGACTTTACGAACTCTCTCGCTGCCCGAGTCAACTTCGCCTTCAACTTTCAGTTCAGGATTGTGTTCCGCGTGCTCTATGCATGAGGGGGGAGGGGTAGGGTCCGTGTTTCGCCGCTGTCTGGTCTCAACGGGTGTGCTATTGGGTTTCTGGAACATCACCCCCATAGACAGCTTTCTACCTGGCTTAGGAGGAGGCTTGGGCGGTGGACCCAATTTCTTGATAGAATCCTTAGAGCCGCTTAACGACGATTCACTTGAATCCTGTTTGCACTCGGAAATGTTTTGACTCGAATCTGCATTCTTCATCCCGCTTCCAAATACCCCGCCAAAATTTAAAGGCGACTTTCTCAACATATCATGGACCCCTGAGTTCTTGCGTTTTCGTTCAGGCGTGACTGCTATTCTGTCACCCTCGGGCGAAGCTAGATTCTGATTAGAAGAGGAACCGGAACTGAACGAAAACAAATTTGTGATTTTTTTAGTCGTTTTCCGACCAATACTGCTCTTCTTACTTTCCTCCTCTTCTGCTTCGCTACTCGACTGATACGTCGGAAAACCGTCGGGAAACCGAGGGCTCGTCGGAGATGGAGGCGGAGGCTTCGGCTTTTTCCGAGACTTTGACATGAAGCCTGTTTTAGGAGTACTGCTAGGATAGGACGGGAACGATTCCATTTCGTCCACAGGCTCCAACACGACGGCTATAGCCGAGCTACAAGTCGATAGCTCAGATACTATAGAAGCCGAGTCCTCATTGTCGTCTGTTGTGGTAGCGATAGAACTCGGTCGCGTTTCTATCAGAATGTCCTTGAGTGAATCATCCAACTCATTCACGTTAACGCCGACTAAATCCCTCAAATCGATCTCAAGATCCCTCGTCTCGTATCCAGGTCCCGAGGCAAACGCCAAGAGCGGAGATTCACTGGTCTTTTTGTCCGCCATTCTTGAAGACAAACGCACGTCCGCTGCCTTTCTAGGCCTGGCGATTGACTTGAGAACTATTTTGATCTGGTTTCCGCGACGCTTGGGGGCCGTCGAGATATGATTCATTTTCCTATCACGCGTTGAACTCCAGCGTAGTTAATAGCCCCAATGGCCTCGATAGTGATATGATCGCCCTAGAAACCGAGCTACAAGCGTTAAACGGTAATTAGAGCAACCAGGCTCGGAACGCCCATAATGGATACCATAAGCGCGCCACCACAACTAACTACTTTATGTCACTGCGCTGCGGTCTAGCGCGGTATGCAAAACCAACTCATTCTACAATACAGCGTCCTTTTGCTCAGTTGGACTCCGTATTCAGAGCTTTCTTTGTTTGTCACTATCTCACACGCCGAGGTCAAGCGGAATTTTTTCACGGTTAATGAAACGCTAAACGGAGTCTGTCAATGAGAGGAAAAATTCCCGAGTATTTATTACTGAAAGATAAGTTTGAAATACAGCAAGATAGTGGGAGAAAAGGATGATAAGGCGATCAGCGCTGTGTTTGTGAAGCTTGTTTCGGATTTCCAGCTGCTCAGGAATTTTCCTAGCTGTTCTGCTTTAAATAAATCCCACTTACTAGGATTAGATTTAAACAATTCAATTCGGAAATTTACTTGTTATGACAATGAATAGGATCTATTTGCCTTGATACAGGGAAACCTGAATTCTTGTCTAAAACGTTGTTTAGTTTTACTTAGCGCAAATCAAGTGGTCCAAGAGGAGTGGAGTGATCATTTGTTCTAGAAGCCAAGGCCAGAATCATATCTGATTAGTGTTTCTCGCCTTTATTACAAACTTGTCTGTGTGGTTTTAAATGTGCCCCCAGGGCAAAAACTAATAGGTTTTGGATCAAAGGCTTGATAAACTAGCGTTACTAAATAACAACTTATCGGATGATCTCGAGAAAATATGGCTACAATTTGAGAAAACACTTGTAGCTATTTTTACTGTCAGCTCACGCGAAGTCCTCTCAACCCGTCTGTTTTTCTGTTTTACGTGAATCACGTGATCTTGTTCTCTGTCACGATATTGTGCGTTACCATTGCGTTACGCTGCATCCTAAACTTGGCAATTTCAAACTAAAACTTCCTGGCATTTTTCTGTATCAGCAAGAGCTCAGTGTTGTGGAAAAATAGCTGAAGAATTAGTAAGGATCAACTTCAGGCACGTGATACAAATAATTTGCATTCGCGTGGCCGCCATCTTGGATATGTCATATTTTGTCACCAAATCCAAGATGGCGGCCACGAGAAAACAAACTCGGGTTTCTTGGCACAAAACTGTGTATTCGATGTGTGCATAGTTTTCTCTTAGTAATTCAATTAGCTTTTGACCTTGATCGAAATTACTACTAAAGTTAGTAAATCTATTCCCTTTTTGTTATGTCAACTTTCTAAAGTTACCCTCATTTATTTCATTAACTCATTAACTTTCGTCCAATTTTTAAAAGCGCACATGGCAAAAGGAATTACCCCTCTGTAACAATCTTATAATATACAGGGCAAAATAAATTATTCCGCGGCAAAAGTAAACCATTTCTACACGCCTATTAAATTGACTTTTACCCTGAAGGTAATGTACCAAATGTCCCCGCTACATAATCTGTGTCTGATACATTGAAGGGGTCCATGAATTGAGGCTTTGAAGACCCAACAATTCCTAAATTTTAAATTTCAATGCGTCCCATTTTTCACGTAATCTTTTCCAAGGCCCCCAAGTCCACCCACCCTCTCCAACATAAAATTGACTGGTCCCCTCTTTTGGGCAAACGTTCTCAGTCTACAGTATTTTAACAGTAGGCACTGTTCAACTAACACCTAACACCAATGTCCACTTTCCGAAGCAATACTCATGATTCTCAAACTCCTATTACGTCCTTGGTAAAGGAAACCAAGTTCAGTCGTCGGGTCAACTTGAGACAGTTGTGTCTGTAACCCGCGCCGGAAAATCACAACGAGGCTCGTGTGGTATATCGACTGGAATAAGCAGGTCTTCAGAAGGCGTATTCCATGGTTGTTCAACACTCGTGCCAAGCAGTACGAACACTATCGCGCCGAACACATATATCGATGCCGCGATGTAGAACACTTTCTGCCACTGACCTCGGGTAGGCTGAAAATGAAGAGAATTACAAAATCAGATTCCTCCTCCTTCTCCTTCTCCTCCTCTAACTCCTCCTCCGTCTTCTCTTCCTCCTCTTCCTTCTCTAACTCAACCGACGACCGGTAGCGCAGTGGTAGAGCACCGGGCTTCTGTGCGGGAGGTTTGGGGTTCAAACCTCGGCCGGACCAACACTCAGGGTCTTTTCTAAATAACTGAGGAGAAGGTAGACTAAACCGTAGGTTCCGTCTCTCACATGCACTACACTAACCGGAACCAGAGGGACGTTAAAGAACCACACGAGGACCGTCGGAAGTTGGCCAACCTCTTAGCTGTGTCACAGAACTCACCATACTCACACACACTCATTTAAAAAAAACTGGTTTCTATAGGATGAGTTATCCAAAAATGTAAAGCGCTTAGAGCTCTAAGGATAAGTGCTATATAAGCACAGGATTTATTTATTATTTATTTATTTTTACTCCTTTTTTTCCTCCTCCTCCTTCTCTTCCTCCTCCTCCTCTTCTTCCACCTCCTCTTACTTCTCTTCCTCCTCCTCCTACAATTCCTCCTCCTTCTCTTTCTCCTCCTCCTCTTCCTTTCCCTCCTCCTTTTCCTCCTCCTCCTCTAATTCCTCCCTCTCTCTTCTCCTCCTCCTCTTCCTTTTCCTCCTCCTTTTCCTCCTCCTTTTCCTCTAATTCCTCCTCCTTCTCTTCTTCCTCCTCCTCCTCCTCCTCCTCCTTTTCCTCCTCCTCCTCTAATTCCTCCTCCTTCTCTTTCTCCTCCTCCTCTAACTTCTCTTCCTCCTCCTTTTCCTCCTCCTCCTCTAATTCCTCCTCCTTCTCTTCCTCCTCCTGTTCCTCCTTCACTTCCTCTCCTATCTCCTGTTTAGCTATGTAACATAATTCTTAACTCACCTCGTCGTTCGTAAGGTAACCCACAACAAAAGGTGCCGCTATCCCTGTGATTGTTCCAAACGTGTTGGCAATACCGAAGATAACACCTGAATAGCGCGGCGCGAACTCCATGGGACTGACCCAATGACCGCATGCGTCTATGTTTTGAAAACTAAACAGCACGCACACTAGAGCGATCGAGAGATACGTGTCGCTACTGTTTGTGTAGCTGACAGCGACCATGAAACAAGCTGTGCAACAAAACGCTGAAAGAGAAAATGGGTCATTGTTATAGTACGACTGTGATGTCATTTTTACCAGAAAAGGTCAAAATATAGTGCAGATATTACAAGGTAAAAGTCGTATTACACGGTTGAAAGCCTATTACACGCTGCAGCAAACGGTTAAAAACTGTTTTGCGCGCGGAGTTGATTGGCTTTCTGATCGTGTGCTAGTCAAAACATGTACGTCTAGTGCAATCAATCTTTACTATTTATCCACGAAAAAGTGAATAAACTCATGTAATACTGGCAGACATTTTACACGTCGCTCGCATATTTCCTCAGTTGTATATAATACGTAAATTACTTACATCCAAAAGTAAAAATCTTTCTAACTTCTGTGATGCTGACAAATTTACTTCGGATCAACCAGTCAGCCAGGACACCCGCAGGAAAGGTGACGAGAACTTGGAAGGTATACGGCAGCGCTGAGACCAAACCATTCTATGACACAAAATACATTCATTTATGAAAATGATGTCATATTCAATGGCGTACACAGTTATTTCAGAAAACATTGCCGGAGGCCGCACGCTCCCAGGCAGTTCAGCATAATCATTGTTTCCGGCAGTGGCATCGGGGACAGTCTAAAAGGCCCGTTCACACTTGCAATTTTTGCTGCAATTTTTGTCGCGCGAGTCGCGGCGATTTTTCTCGCATGTACGCGTCAACTCAAAATCACTAGTGTATACTAGGTGCAACTCGGCGCGATCTGCCGCGATTTTCGTCGCGTGATGTCGCGGAGATTTCAAACATGTTCGAAACTCTTTGTAACTTGATGCAATTTGAAGAAACAAGAGCACAGAAATCGCACAGGATTTGCATCTCGTTTACACTATAGAGATGGAATTGCAACTCGCACGAGACAAATCGCTGCGACAAAAATCGCAAGTGTAAATCGGCCTTAAGGGTGCTCCTGCTGGAAGCGTACATCATGCAGTTCAGTTTTGAGTATCATCCCTTTTCTCTCCGCTGTAAGTCAACAGCTAGCAGTTTCTCTATCTTGTTCCAATATGGTATGACTAGTTTTACGGGAAAACTAGGTGGTCTGCGTCGGCGGAGACGTGAACATGAACAACAACAACCAAAGGTTGAGATTTATGTTAAACGCCGTGGAAAAATGTTGTTTTGCTGACGTTTCGAGCGTTAGCCCTTCGTCGGAGCTCCGACGAAGGGCTAACGCTCGAAACGTCAGCAAAACAACATTTTTCCACGGCGTTTAACATAAATCTCAACCTTTGGTTGTTGTTGTTCTTGTTCCAATATGGTGACAAAAGCGGATGAACCACATTTCAATGTCTTAAATATTTCTTACCAAAAATATGACTTCGCAATCTGAAAATTTCTAACTTGGCAAAATTTAGGTGGGAAAAATGTACGATTCCCGCTATAAGCGCGCGCGCTCTTCTATATTCAGAAATGCGCAAGCTCTGCCGTGTTCCACAACTACCAGAATTTAGTATCATCCAACTGGTGGACTATTGCAAATGCTGCATTCTGATTGGCTACGCTACTAGGGGACTATTATCAATAGACCTCTAGTAGCGAAAACGCCGATTTTGAACATCAAAACAATGGCGGCCGCTTCTCGTTTTGTCGAGGTTTCTGGTGATTTTTAACACAATTTTTCACTTTTTTGTCCAACTAGTTGGGTGATACTAAAACAATTAGACCTCTCGCCCTCAAGGGCAACGGCCCGTAGCCCGTAGCGCATTTTAACAGTTTATTCCACAAATGTCCCACATTTACCGAAACACAGCGCACGCGTGCGTTATAGCTGGAATCGTCCATACTGCCTATACTATCCGCAGACTTTCCTGGCCGCTTGAGAAAGCGGTTGCTCACAGAGCCCCGACTAGCCAGTACCTCTCTGATGTCAAAGCCAAGGACTTCTTTGAAGTAGGAAGGTAGGGATGTAAGGAAGGTGTTGAAGGCCCAGTTGCTGCAGAAGAAGGATATGGAAACGGCCAGCACGGCGGGAGATGTCAGTATTGCGAACCATGGCGTTGGGTGATTCTGCGACAGAAATGGAAAAGTACCTGTTTCGAACTACATCCGTTTCATTTCAAAGATATAAAATATGTTTTTAAGTTCTTTGTTGGAACTCTCCTGTAAGCAATTACTAAGTCAGTTACTAATGGTAACAATGTCTTACTTTAACAATTTGATCCTGAGATGCCCCTATGGAACTGACGATGTAGTCTCTCTCTTCTGGTGAGATCCTTGGGTGGACTCTTGGACTGTCGAATACCAGGAACACCCATAATACAAACCAAAATATTCCCAAGGATCCTGAAAATGGGAAAATGTTTTACATGTTTACTAAAAATGACAAATGTTAGAGCATATGCAGCACCTCGTCCTCAATTATTTTGAAACGAACTTTAGTGTTGTTCTGATCATCAAACTGCTGCTTAGAGCGGATTTCACATGACTGTCGTGAAAACAATTGCAATTGAGCAATCACTAGCCAATCAGAATCGAGAGAAATCACCACTTGCTCCTAAATGGCTTTTCTCTCAGCCAATCACAAGCCGAACCAATTACTAAGTAATTATGCAATTGTATTTACTAAAGAATTTGATTGGCTGAGAAAAACGAGTAGCCAATGAGAACGCAAAGCAATCGCAATTACATAACAAGTGTTGACAGTCATGTGAAATCCGCTCTATTTACATACAGTACTAACTGTAATAACAGAATTGATTTGAGATCCTCACGACTTAAGTCGTGAATTAAACAGGAATACAAATTATCAGGCCAACAAAAACACTCAAATTGTTGTGCAAAATTGTTGCAAAACGAGTCGAGGAGCAATGCTGCACGTTTTACCACCTGATCAAACAACTTGTCTTGCAATAAATCGGCATGTTGCAAGATGAAAAATAGTGTTACAGAAAGTAAGTCCGTCCTATTTTTTGCAACAAAACTTCTCGTTGTTGCTCGTTTTACCACCGCGAAGGAAATTTGGTTGCGAGACAAGTTGTTTGGTCAGGTGGTAAAACGCGCGGCATCGCTCTTCAACTCGTCATTTGTAACAATGTTTCGAGACAAGTTGAGCTATTTTGTTGCCCATTTTTCCTCGCCTTTGTGAGCCAACTCAACTACAAGGGTGGCCCAGCGTCTCAAGATCTTAAAACTGAACTGAAGTTTTTGGGGAGGAGGTTTGAAATTGTTTGGATTTTGCTTTGCGTCCCCTAACGCTCTTCCCAGTCCTAATTATGAATGCCACATCTAAGCTCAACCTATATTTCAAAACCCTATCCCCACCACCCCTTCAGTGTTCCACATATTCTACTAATGTGAGATTTTATTTATAGAAGCAAACATTTTGCTAGGCTATTAATTTCTGGGGATGACTACGAATTTTACCATCAGTTTCCATCCACTTTAAGTCCCTTAAACCTTACACTGCTTGCAGTCTCTTCTTTGGCAAACAGCAAGGCGTGAGAGCGCGCCTCAGGGGAAAAGCTCATATGCGGTGCATTCTTGTGCCTTCCAGCTCTCGCTTGTGCCAACAGTTTTCAAGCCATCGGCGCTCGTTTCTTCGCGCACTTGTTTTCACAGACGTTCGCCAAAGAAGGGACTACAAACAGTCTACCTGGTGTTCCCTACACTGGCTTTAGTTAGATCGTTAATAGGCTGAAGGTTTACCAAAGACATAAAAGACAGAAGGCCATCCTCCGATGAAGTCAGATGCACAAAGAAGTCCTGAGACTAACAGTCCAACAATCGTCCCCATACAGGAACCTACAAAATATTGGAAGGAACGACTTGCATTGGTTATATTAATTTATATTTACAATTTCGTTATTTAGCTAATAGGGTAGCACATAATAGCTATTGACTGTAAGAACTTGAAGACTGTAACTTGTGGCCCTTGGCCTTTGCAGGTCAAGGGAATCCAAATCACTTAACTCTAGTAATGTACTTCCTTCACAATAACAGCATGTTAGATTCATGATAAATTAAAACAAATGTTTTATCATTACCAAAGCATACTTCAGGCTAGGTGAGCATGCTGACAAGCTCTTGTAGTGCTAGATGGTTGGTATGTCCAGTTATTACTGTACAATTTGTAGAGTGCAGATTTCGTATGACTGTTCGTGAAACTCAGGCACAGACACAGTACAGCATGGACCTCCCATTTCTTCTTAGCTGAATATATATTCAGCCATTCACTTTGTGGGAAATTACTGACCAACCAATCAAAATGATTAGTCTGATTTAGACACAGCGGTGCAATAGCATTACAGCATGGGCAAGACATGGAACATGCCATAATTTTTCATATGAAATCTGCTGTAAGCATAGTGCTTTCTACAGTAAGACAGTGCTGCAAGAGCAACACACTCTCCTACTAAAATAATATTACACAATATTGTACTCAGTGGGCTAATGTTATTGTGGCATAGCAATGAACTACCTCTAAGGCTTCAGACATGCTGAAAGTCATATTTAATATGTTCACCTGTCCATGCAATAACAAGCATCCTGCTTCTCTCTAGTGGGGGAGACCAGCAACTAAGAAGAACATTCAAAGAGGGAAATAGAACACCCTGAAAAGAAGGGAAAATCACACAAACTTTGTACAACTGTATGTATATTGATGAGAGAATTTTCACTAAATAAAGGAGAACACAGTTGTTGCCTGTGAGCTGCTGTCTTAAGAACCATGGAGATGTGCTGGACAGGACAAAACTTCAGCCCTGTCGCACTCAAGAGAAGTACTGGTAGCAGGGACGACTCCAGGATCTCCAAAAAGGGGGGAGGGGGGGGGGGAGGGGGGCAAAGTAAAAAAATGGAGGCCAAAGTTGAAACCTTGCTCTTACAAATACAGGGTGCACCCCTGAGCCCCCCTAAATCCACCTATGGGTAGGTAGCATACATGATGCCACACACTAACCTGGCCAAATCCCTCAAGAATTCTCAGAGCTATCAATGCTCCAACACTCCATTGGGCAGCAATGGGTGTTAATAATGTCAATGCAGAGGACAATACAACCCCACCACCAAAGATATATTTGCCTCCATAACGCTCAGCTAGTATTCCTCCAGGAATGAGAGAGATAATGTATCCATAGAAAAATGCACCAAGTATTATGCCTGTGGAAGCAACAAACAGGTTATAAATACTTGGTAAAGTAATTTAGGTAAATCAGAGCAAATGATACTCTACTGAGAATAGCTAAAGTAGATGTAGAAGTTTTAGGCCCAGGGGTAATACTCAGAATACTTGAGTATAGTCATGGCATACATGGGGTCTGATGGAGCTAAATATTTAGCACCAATAAAATACCAGAGCTTTGAAATGCTCTTAAGAGCATTAGACTTATATATGGTCATAATAAATAATAAACAAAATAAAAATAATTACGTAATAAGAGACACATGCACATAGACCAACCTCTTGTTTCCTCACTCCAGTTGAACATGCCATCCTTTTATGAATTAGGAAATTGTAGACAATTTTACTATGATGTATACTAGTTAATGCTGACTACGAGTTCGAGTTTTCTATGAGTCAATAGATAGTTAGAGGCGCGTAGCAGCGAGTTGACTGTTTGACTCATAGAAAACGAGAACGAGTAGTCTAACTGTTTTAGTAGAAACCCACTAGCATACTACCTTTGAGTTGCTGCTTTGTATTTACTTTTCATGGTCTTAGAAAGTTTCGCACTAGGGTTTTGCTACTTGCTATCCTATGTGATAGATAGTGAGTAGCGGAGCCAATCAGATTGCAGGATTCGTGAAAGTATGCGAGTGGGTTTCTACTAATAGTGTATAGTATATGCAGGGGCGTGGCTTAAGGAGGGGGTCAAAGGGTGCCACCTCTCTTTGGGGAAAAAATAGTAAACATAAAATAAAAAAAAATTGATCAGGTTGATTGAAGTTAATGTATGATTCCAGCTATATAACGCACGTGCGCGCTGCATGTTGGTTTTACATAAAGGGTGTTCGTCGAACAACTGTTAGAAAAGCATGCGCGGGACAAAAGAAGGCTCGGCTTCCACGCCGTCGCAAGGTTGCGCACGATTTCTATTTCTGCTATTTGCCTCAATAAGCTGGCCGGAAGAGAGAGAGGATCGCGGACACACAGAAACTTCCACTGCTTGAGAAACCAAGCTAAGGACAACATATCATTTCTGAATAAAGAAGAACGCACGCACCCGGCCTGGAAATGGACCAGCTAACTTTAGGGGGTAATATACGGTCCAATACAAAACAAAACAAAGTGAAACAAAAGCACAACAAACCTTATTCAGACGCCTGTTTCCTAAGGAAACACTGTCTTGAGAAGTGTGCTTCGTGCTTTCATCTGTAGAATTAACCATAGCAACTAAAGCCACACTTAGATTAACTCTCAGAGTGAAAGCTACGAGTAGACCGAGAAACGATAAAATAGCAACCATATAACGGCAGCTTGTAATGGCGGAAATACATGCTGACTTCAAATGCGATTCCTCGCTGCGCTGGCGTGTAGAGCTCGGAATTTCTATAAGATCGCGATCCATGATTTCTAGCTGGTGATCTTGCAGTCAAACTGTGTCATTTTGATCGAAATAGAGTCGTTCTTGGCAGGATTCTTTTGGATAACTAGCTGTGTTGCGTTACGTCCTTCCTTTCACATCATGAATGAATGGCAGCATCTTTGACCATAACCACGTGACTTAGCGGGGGTCTACTATACTAAGTCCAAAAGTGAGGGGTCTGATAAGTGGCCCGAGTTTAGTCCAGTATACTTTCGCACGGAAAACGAATAATTTTGTGTTCTCCTTACAGTTCTATTGATAATTGTTAGAATTAAAAGATTATTATTATTGAGTTTTCATTGTTTCAAATAAACTAAGTCACGCGATAACTAACTAATTAACAATTATTCCTCAAGCCCGAATGGGCTCCGAGTCAATAGCCCATGAGGCCGAAGGCTGAATGGGCTATTGACTCAGAGGCCATGAGGGCGAGAGGAATAATTGTTTTAGTCAAATCACACTAGTAGGGGAATTTGTATAGCCCAAAACGTTTTCTTGTCCGGTCATTTGCCATTTTTTGGCTTTCAAATCCTATAGCCTACTAGTAGCTCAACCAATCAGAACGCAGCATTGACAATAGACCACTAGTGTGATTTGACTAAAAACAAATACTCTCTAATGGCCGTCAATGCTGCATTCTGATTGGTTGAGTTACTAGTAAGCTATAAGTTATAGCTACTGTACGAGAGATTTTCGATAATTTGGCCTCTATGTAAACTCCAGTAAACTTCAACAATAACGTACTACTCCCATTTTCTTCTTCTTTCTTTTCTTCCATAATTAATTTCTGTAATCAAAACAATGTCTCCTGCTGATAGGCGATAGCCCCCCTCAGCTCTTCAAACGTTTTCTTTGAGAATTGGCAGTAACGCCCCTCCAGACAGCCTGCGAAAGCCGACGCCACTAAGCGCTCGCCTTAAAAGAGACTCGGCGAGTGCGAAGCGGTGTCGGCTTTCGCAGGCAATCCAGACACCGCACCTGCATAACAAACTCCACCCATGTGGCTAAATATTCTGCCTTTTTGTTTATTAGATTGGTGTAGCCAAAAAGTGTGAATGAAAGAACTTATGTTTTGAACTTGTGCCGCGCAAAATATTGGGCGGGGCGATATTTTATAAAGTATAAATACTTATATTTATCGATGATTTGACTCCATTTTTAATTTCCAATTTAAACCTATCAATATCTGACCTTGTTATTTAGTGCTAACAATCGGAGAATAGAATAATATATACGTATCATCCTACCCAATTATGTCTGCGCGGTGGTAAAACCGAGTCGAGCGGTCAGACTGTCAATAAGAAATAGACAGCAAGGGTTATCCTCGAACACGTATATGTTTTTTATTTTTGTAAAACTGGATTTTTCAGACTTCGTTGGGTGTGGCGATTCTTGGCACAATAAGGGAGGTTAGTCTCATTCCGTTAGTAACTCTTCTTAGCTAGTTTTAGTTCATAGAAGTGGATGGTTATACAATTTGTAATTTCTTGTGGTTTGTTTAATTACGATTCTTGATCTGCCTTGACTCCAGTCGCTGGACTCAGAACTCTCTATTTTGTTTCTCGTTCAGATGTTATTCCCTAAAAAAACCTAGAAAACCAGGATGCTTTCTTGAAGATACTGGAACTATACATACAACTGATCTATACATAAATTCAAAACTCTTGCTCGAAAATAAAGAGATTTTGCAATCAAATTCTAATTATTTTGGCATGAATAAAGAAACCCGAAAATTGGAAAGGTAGACGCTTATTAAAAGAGCATATCAATTTGAATAAGAAAAGGCTCTCGGTCTAAGTCTAATAATGTTCAATTATAGTAATCAACATTCGGGCAGTTAGTGATATTTCACACTTTATCTCATAAGAATTGCTATTGCCACTGGAAATGAGTTTCGGTTTTTGAGTCTGGTGTTTTTACGTTTAATATCAGAACCGCGCCAATATTACAACACTAATAGCAGAAGCTATAAAACGCAATGCTAATAAAATGTTCGCTTTTTTCCTTCCTAACGCTTGATTTTACAAAGTGTAATCAAAATATGCGCAAGTCACTTTTGACTACGAATACATTTTCCTCAAGCCCGTGGTCATTTCAATCCCAGGTGCCTTAGCGCGCAGTGGCCCAAATTCAAGATGGCGGCAAAACGTGAGCAAAGGAGTTTGTGATTACAAATCGAACCGCAAATTTGTAAACTTCGCAACAAAAAGGAAAACATTGGTATGTTAATTTGATTTTGCACCTGGGAGGTAAATAAATGAATGCAAGCCGCTTGATATCATTTGGAGGGAAATAAATTCCAATCATTAACTTGACAACAAGCTTGTGAGTGGAAATCGAGTGTCAACAGTTTTTGAGTCTCGTGAAGAACTTCTTGAACCTGACAAATTTAGGCTCCATTCATCAAAAGTCCCAGGTTCTTACGTAAGCATTTGTATAGCTTTGTTAAGACGCGGTTACTAGAATTATATAATGTGTAGATTATGATTTGGTGTTATTTGCACAATCTTGCAAGCTTATTCTTAAGTTATTTGAGTTTCCCTCTGTCAAAACTCAACTCTTCAACTGAAGTAAGCTTATGCCCTGTAAGCTTAATAATATTTATTTCTTGTAATCATTTCAGCTATATTGTATTGTATTGTATAGTTAAATAAGTATTAAATAAGTTATTTGTTATAGTAAGCTAAGCCTGTATAGCTAATTAATATATTTTGTTTCTTGGTCTACAGGCTAATGTCTAGCATGGTTTATTCTTGAAATCTTCACGTTCCTCAAGAGAATGGCCAGAGGGATTTGCCACTGGGGCCCTTTACTCGCCTTATCAATAATCATAACCCTATTTCTTGGTGGTCTGTACTGTATCCTGCTGATGTATCCACCCTGGCACTCCTTCCTGGCATTTCTACATTTGTGTATTTATTTGAACTGGGCCTTTCTCATTTTATATAACTTCTTGAGAGCTATCTGGCTGGGTCCTGGATATGTTCCACATTATTGGACACCTGTAAGTTGATTGAAAACCTGCATACTATTATTTTAGAAAGAAAATTTGTTAAGTCCCATCTGCTGAGAGTGCTCGATGCAGAGACAGAGCGTATTCATAACAAGAGACGGACCAAACTTTCTTTAGTGACTTGGTTTCACACCGAAGCGATCTTCAGACTAAAGTAAATTTACATTTTACAGGCTGTAACAATGTAATGCCACCACAGAGGCTTAGCTTGTTCCAAATTAGCTTTTCTCCCTCAAAGTTTCAGCATGCAGCATATTGCTCCTCTCAATAAAATTCTGACACTAGCCATATTAACATTAATGATGGGAAACTCTCGACTAGTTTCTTGTCTTGTGATGAGCTTCTCATCCTTCTTATTTGTTAGTGTGAATTTGGCAAAAGACAAGAAACTCATCCAACATTTACCCATCTATCACAAGTTTATCATCTTTTGCCGAATTCACACTAACAAAAAAGAAGGATGAGAAGCTGGGCGGTCACCAGACAAGAAACTTGTCAAGATGAGTTTCCCATCCTAGTGTAAATTAATACAGCATTGACATGAAAGTTAAATTTTGTAATTTAGATGGCTAACAATACCTTGGTTAACATAAACCATCATCCCTCACTCAGGCTGAGGAACTGTTTTTATTTAAATTGCTATACTGTTTGAGGCTGTGTTCTCTGATAAACATGTGTTGACAGTGAATTGCAAGGGCTGAAATTACTTAAAAACAAATCCTAAGAATGAATGCCTTGTGAAAATGCAATGCTTTATCTGAATCGTATATCAAGGTACATTATCTTATACATTCCTTTTATTTATCCTTATCAAAGGTTTGACAAAGAAATACAGTTTATTCAAGTTTTCAGGCTCAATTTTAATTATTGTTTTGCTAAATAGGGACCATGAGTTTTTCTTTTGAGAAAATAGTTGTTTGAGACCTGCTGATTTGTGATCACTCTTGAGCAGTGCAGGTGTTTATGTTGCTCAGCAAAGTCTTAGATGCTCTGAGATAGGAATGAACTTGATCCTACTGGTTTTATTAACTTGCTGTTTACAACAAATTTCTTGCAATTTATCAGATCTTATTAAACTACTCTAGGGTATATGAAGCAGGAAAATAGAGATATCATTCTTTATAAAAAGCAAAATACAGGTTTTGGAGGAGGCCCTGATCCACTTTCTCAGACCAGCTATTTTTCTTCCCTCCACGGAAGGGCATTGGAAATTCTGGAAGGATGGGGGCCAATTCACCTGATCTTTTCCATACAAATACTGTTTTTCTTTGGAAATTCCAGAAGGGTGGGGATCACTTTTCAACACTCTGTGGGGGTATGGGGGATGGATATTTTCTGGAACCACACAATGCATAATATAGGCAACAAAAAAATATTGTGTGATTCCAGAAAACATCCAGGGGTTGAGATATGACCCCCAACCTTACCCCTCTCAAATTTCCAAATTCTTTCCATGGGGGAGGTATGGATTTTTCTTGATTCACACAACATAAGTGGGATGCAAAAAAAATAATTGTTTGATTCATGCTGCATAACTATTTAAATTGCTCTGCATATTTGTATTTGTCCAGGAAAGTGAAGGTGACCAGCATTACTTACAGTTCTGCCAGGTGTGCCAAGGATTTAAGGCTCCACGGGCCCACCATTGTAGTAAATGTGACAGGTAAAGTGCAATGTAGAACATAATTATTATTACTTTAAAGCCTTTTCTTGCAAGCAGAAGTTAGAGGGGGTAGGGGAGGACCCAGGTTAATTTGGAAAGAAGGGGGGTATTGTGTTTCTGGTTTGAAGAGCCAGATTTGTCACTACATTTTGCCATGATTTTAAACAATTTGGTGCATCCACACCCAACATACCTCACCTGGATCTGCCACTGAGTAGCTCTGCCACTGGACAGCTCAGATGGTAGAGCATTGGACAATACAATTCAACCTGGATAGCTTAGCTGGTAGAGCATCGGAAGTACAATTCCGGAGGTCATGGGTTCGAATCTGTCTTGGGGTCAGAGATTTTTTCTCTTTCTCTGCTTACTAGGGCTAATGCTCATAAGCACACGTGGGATATTTCACATTATATTTAGCACTTTGCTTACACACAAGGTTAATTCCTTATATTCTCCACTCTGTTGAACTTAGTGCTACGTGGCCACAGGCTTGCCTGATCATCTGAGTAAAAGACTAATTTGGCTTGGGTGTATTTACTCATTTCCACATGATGTTCCTTTGAATAATGTTTTTTCCTTTTTCTGTTTTTTGTCTGACCTTTATTAACACTTTTTTTCAACAAAATACAGACTTTTTTACACATTTACCCAAACCACATTTCAACAAAACAATGCCTGCACCCACACATCCCCTTCCTAGCCCTGTTTACCCCAATTTTGCATGCTGGGGCTGCTACATTGCAGCACTGACAAGCTGGCAGATTTTGGCAAAACTATTCTTGATATGAGGCTGAAAGCCTCTTGGTAGTTAAGCATAGCGAGGGGCTGGGGGAGGGGGAATATGAAAGTATATATATATATATAACTTTCTGGCAAAAAAATAACCTCAAGTTTGGCAAACCTGCAATGGGGCTAGCAAGGGTCCTGTATCCTATGACCAGCCCCCATATCCCCCCCCCAAAGACTTTGGAGCTCGCTCTTGGAGAAGAATAGGCTGGGTAAAAATGGATAATGCAGTAGATCAGTACTGAAAGTAGCTTTGCTTTGATTTCTATCATCAGATGTGTAATGAAGATGGATCACCACTGCCCTTGGATCAATAACTGTGTTGGACATAAGAACATGAAGAGATTTACACTTTTCTTGTTTTTTGTTCCTCTTGGATGTACACATTGTGCTGTTATTCTATGTTTATGTTTGTACAATGAGGTGTTCCTGGTAAGTAGGAGAACCAAGAGACATCATAGGATGTTTTGAGGGCCAGTCTATCCACCGGGATAGGAGGATCGGGAGGGGGGGGGGGGGGGGGGGGGGGGGGGGGGGGGGGGGGAAGAGGGTGATTGTCAGGAATTTTCAGTTTCACCCCTAAAAGATACCAAAAAGGGCATGGCTCCTAATTTTCTACCCTAAAAGGTCTTTCAAATTTGTTGTCTTGTCAATAAGTACTCTCTCTTTCTTGAAGGTTTGCCACCGTGTTAGAGCCCTAAAAGATATCTACCTTAAATTTTATGCAGATCAAGGTCACCCCATGAGAGACCAAAACCTGTGATTTTAACCCCTAAAAGATATGATGATCATCCCCAAAAGATATGGGAGTCCCCCAACCCGAGGATGGTGTGTGTCTCTCCGTCCCTCCAATCCATCTATCCAAACACATCTGTCCATTCCTCTGTGCATTTGTGTTTCTGTCCAATCCATTTCTCCCATTCTACTCATCCCCTTTCATCCATCCCAAGGAAAGTCAATAGAAATTGAATAATTGAATGTTGCAGACAAAATGAAATTTGTAACCTGAATCATTGATAAGATGAGATTCTATTAAGTGTGATCAACATTCTTGTAGTAAGCTCTTGTTCCCATTTATTCTTTCATTCACATTTTCATGTCCATCTTTCCACTCATCCATTCTGTTCCAGGCTTGGATTTAGAATATGATTAAGTTATTGGTGTTATTTACATTATAGTAATGCATTTGTATTTTTTCTCATCCCCTAGATTTCTAATTCAATGCATTATGGCTTTGCGACTTCAACAAGAGTATTGCCATTTGGTGTCTATCATTTAATAGCTGTTACATTTTGTATTGGTTTATCTGTGGGAGTTACTATAGCTGTGGGTCTTTTACTTTTTTACCAGGTAAGCAAATAAATAACCATGCAACAGATGGACAGACTGATAAACGGATAGACTGACAAACTGATAAACGGACAGACTAACAAACTGATATACGGACAGACTGACAGACTGACAAACTGATAAACGGACAGACTGACAAACTGATAAATGGACAGACTGATAAACTGATAAACGGACAGACTGACAAACTGATAAACGGACAGACTGAAAAACTGGTAAACGGACAGACTGACAAACTGATAACTGGACAGACTGACAAACTAATAACTGGACAGACTGACAAACTGATAAACGGACAGACTGACAAACTGATAAACGGACAGACTGACAAACTGATAGACAAACTGATAAACGGACAGACTGACAAAATGATAAACGGACAGACTGACAAACTGATAAATGGACAGACTGACAAACTGATAAACAGACAGACTAACAAACTGATAAACAGACAGACTGACAGACTGACAAACTGATAAACAGACAGACTGATAAACGGACAGACTGACAAACTGATAAACGGACAGACTGACAAACTGATAAACGGACAGACTGACAAACTGGTAAACAGGAAGACTGACAAACTGATAATGGACAGACTTTGAAACTGATAAACAGACAGACTGACAAACTGATAAACGGACAGACTGACAAACTGATAAACAGACAGACTGACAAACTGATAAACGGACAGACTGACAAACTGATAAACGGACAGACTGACAAACTGATAAACGGACAGACTGACAAACTGATAAACGGACAGACTGACAAACTGATAAACGGACAGACTGACAAACTGATAAACAGACAGACTGACAAACTGATAAACGGACAGACTGATAAATGGACAGACTGACAAACTGATAAACAGACAGACTGACAAACTGATAACTGGACAGACTGACAAACTGATAAACAGACAGACTGACAAACTGATAAACGGACAGACTGACAAACTCATAAACAGACAGACTGACAAACTGATAAACAGACAAACTGACAAACTGATAAACAGACAAACTGACAAACTCATAAACGGACAGACTGACAAACTGATAACAGACAGACTGACAAACTGATAAACGGACAGACTGACAAACTCATAAACAGACAGACTGACAAACTGATAAACAGACAAACTGACAAACTGATAAACGGACAGACTGACAAACTCATAAACGGACAGACTGACAAACTGATAAACAGACAGACTGACAAACTGATAAACGGACAGACTGACAAACTGATAAACGGACAGACTGACAGACTGATAAACGGACAGACTGACAACTCATAAACGGACAGACTGACAAACTGATAAATGGACAGACTGACAAACTGATAAACGGACAGACTGACAAATGATAAACGGACAGACTGACAAACTGATAAACGGACAGACTGACAAGTGGATGGATGGATGGACGGACGGATGGACAGACATACAAAGAAGCAAACAATCAAATGAAAATTCAGTCTAGCCATATAAACAAGTCACTGTTAAAACAAGTCTATTTTTCCTTGTCAGGTTAAAGGCATCAGAGTGAATGAATCAGCCATAGAGTCTTGGATAGTAGAAAAGGTACACATACTCAGTGCCCAAGGGATCCACAGAAGTTATGGATCCTGGATCCTGACCCATGGATTCCGGATCCCAGTCCTTGGATCCCCGATCCCGACCCATCGTTCCCAGATCCCAGTCCTTAAATTTAGCAGGATCCCAGATCCCAGTCAGCAGAAAGAGAAACAAGCCAAACATTCCATACTGATGACGTACTTTGACCCAGATCTGGTCAAAAGAATTACGTGGCTGATTTGACTATTTGAATTTTAATTCTTGTAGCACACAAAGTATTTTATATTAAGGAATTCAAGAAAGACGTAAAAAAGATGCAACAAAGTTAAATAGGCTCCATAATTCTTTTGACCAGATTTTGGTCAAAATATGTCATGAGTATGGAACGTGGTGTCAGCTTTCGCATGCTACTATAATTGGCGACCAGTTATATACTAGACTTCTTGCAGTCCTTTCGTTGACAAACGTCCATCCGTCTCACTCGCTCGTTTTCACGGACATGCAAAAGAAGGGACTGCAAGCAATCAGTACCAGTTATATAGCATATCTCAGTATAAACATTTTTTACTTCTCTCATTATCTGCACTTTCTTTGTTACAGGCAAACAGACCCCGGCCTGAAGGGGAAGTATTTGTATATCCTTATGATTTTGGATGGAAAGAAAATTTTAGGACAGGTATTGCATTACAACTATTTATTTCATCTTGCAACGCAAAGACAAGGGATAATTTACTGGAAAATTTGTTAAAAGAGCGGTCCATTGAAACATCTAGTATATAATCCAGTTGAGCACTTAACTTTTTATACCCTATCATTGATGTGACATAATTTGATATTCTTTCACAGATAAAGGCAATTTTTTTTAGCAATTAAAATTCAGGGGCATATCCAGAGGATCTTCGTATTACGTTTTCTCATATATTTTAAATAATTGTCCATACATTTATTATATTTGGTTTCGACTGGTTACGCCCCTCACTTGAAAATAGAAGTTGACATTCCTGCACTAGTCCCAAGTTTTATGTACTAGTGGCACAAACCTTCCAAATATTGGACAAGTGATAGTGTATTTGTATAGGAAATCATACAATTTATTCTTTTTGAAAACCCACGAGTGTAAATAAATTCCTAATTGAACGAGAAAAGTCGTATGATTTCCTTTTAATAATACACATGAAAAAAATTCTAAGAAGTCATTCACAAATCTGCTTACAAACTGAACAAGCCGCACAAAATGTTCCTTGATTGAAATCTGGACCAAAACCTGACAGAATTTGAGCATGATCAAAAACCAAAGTTTCCATAATATAGCTCTATGTTATCAAAATATTTTAGCATTTCAAAAGAAAATTTGCATTTTGTTAACCATTTTTGCACTTTGTTAGCTTTTTTTGGCACTTTGTTACCTAAAAACTACACTGCTCTCAGCCAATCAGAATCCAGAGATTTTTTCATATGTATTATTAAGTTGAAAACAAAAATGTTTTACCAATCGGAAGTAATGTGTGTTAGTGACTGCACTAGTGTTTTGTGTTAATTAAACTTAACCATACATTGCCGTTTATTCTGTTTCCTCTAGGTCTTATGCTGGTCACATGATTATCTAGGTGATGGTATCACTTGGCCTGTACTACCTGGTTGCACCCAATACACACTAACAGTAAGTCACTACAAAAGCCTATAGAACACAGTCTTGATAGTTTTGTGAATGTTCAATCAATGAAGAATTCGTGAGGAAATCACGAACGTGAAGGGGCGTTTTATCCCGCAAAAAAGTAGGCCTTTATTAGTATTTTATCATTTCATTTTTGTATCTCTTTAGATAGAACAACTGTGGCAAAAAGAACTCAAGCGCAGTTCGAACGGTAAGTTCCACTAAATCAATACTAGCTCGAACTTCTTTCGGAACGGGTCGTAACGTTTTCACAGTCTAAAGCCCGAGTTCCACTTGCGATTTTTGTTGCATTTGTCGCGACGATTTTTTTCGCGTGAGTTGCAATTCCAACTCTCTTGTGTAAACGAGATGCAAATCCGGAGCGATTTCTGCTGTCTTTTCTTCAAATCGTATCAAGTTGCAAAGAGTTTGAAATCTCCGCGACATCACGCGACAAAAATCGCGGCAGATCGCGCCGAGTTGCACCTAGTTTACATTAGTGATTTTGAGTTGACGCGTACGTGCGAGAAAAGTGCGCGACAAAAAAATGCAGTAAAAAGGAAATCTCCTCTCTTAGGCTAAGTTCGAATGCCGAATTTAATTATGTCGCGCTAAATTGACTGGGTTTCTTTAGCTCATGAAAACAAGTAATTTCGATACGACTGATTATCATGAGGTTAGTATAACATGTCCGAGGAGTAGAGAAGATCTCAGCCCTGATTTTAAGACATAGGAGGGATTCAAAATTGTAATTTAGCGCGGCGTTGGCACGGCGGATAGTGCCGTTCCTAATGCAAATGAGCTCGAGACAATACAGGCATCAAGAGTTCCAGACTCGCGGTGCGCGAACAATGCATCATTAGTGTTGAACAAAGGAAAAAGTGAGCCCAAAGCCGTTTTGATAGCAAGGGGCTCACTTTTTTCCTTTGTTCAGCACTAATGATGCATTGTTCGCGCACCGCGAGTCTGGAACTCTTGATGCCTGTATAGCTCTAACTAACTAAACAATGCGAAATTGACATTCGTGCGACCAGAATGGACGATTTCAGGTATAAGCGCGCGCGCTCTTCTTTATTCAGAAATGCACAAGCCGTGTCCCATAACTACCAGAATGCAGCGCGCGCTTTTTTAACAGTTTGTTCGACAAATGTCCCACATCTACCGACATGCAGCGCGCGCGTGCGTTATAGCTGGATTTGTCCGTTAGTTTCGGCGTTTAAACGGGCCCTATAGCACCGCCATATTCTTGATATTGCAGGTAGCTCATAACATCATCAAGCCATATAACGGTCGAATAATAGCGTGTCGAGAGGGACTGTGGACCTGTCTATCAGCTCCTTGGACAGATGAAGCACGCATGCCTGTAACAGAAGGAGATGTTGTCATGGTAACACGTTGGAGAAAGTAAGCATAAATATGGACCTGAATTTAGTAAGAACAACTCGAGGAACGACCCTACACAGCCGTAACCAATTACAACTCGTGAAATACTTTCACACAGTCAGTTTGTACCGTCTCTTTTGGCATTTTTACTAGGTCTTAGTTGTTTTTAGAATGGATTCAGATGAGTGTAGAAAACTAAACGCAAAGTAAATACACTTAGCCAATCAGAAAGGAAACCCATTCAACAACCAACCAATCAGAAGACGGAGGTATCGGTTATTGCAATCTGATTGGCTGAGAGAGCAACGTCGCGATATGCGAAGAATACGCAGAAACACTTTTTATAGTGCAAACCTTGCAGAGCCGAATGCCTAGTTTGTTTTATTTCAAGAACGAGATGAAAATATAACACTAACGCTTTTCGTACGCTTGACCAGGTACTGGTTTTATGGAGAAAAAGTAACTGCACATCTTAATGGTAAGCAAGTACAAGTGAATGAGTCTCATGAATAAATATTTGGATCGGATCGAGGTTGGAAATGTGGGATTTGCGCTCTCCAGTTTCTTGTTTACTTGGCCTCTTTCCATAGTTCTCTTAGAGTCTCATTGCATGCAGCCGCCCGGACCAATGTCACGCTATGCTCACACGGACGAGCGTAGCTGCGAGCGTAGCGTGACACCTGTCCGGGCGGCTGCGAGGAAACTTAGCCTGCGAACATCCGGTACACGCGAGCTTTACCTTAGGGTTAATTCCCTCTACTACGGTATACTGGAATTTTTACCATAGCAGTTGGTGCTCTCGTAGTATGATTGGTGCGGCCGAGGTTCGACCTCCCGCTCGTCAGGCCGGTGCTCTACCAACTGAGCTTACCGGAAGTCGCGCAGTCTGATTTTTATTGTTTATGTGTCCAGAGGATATCAGGACTCACGTTGGATTGCCAACATGTGTTTTTTAATGAAACACTGTCTTTTCCAGGAAATCATGGTGAGCCACATGCGTATTCCGAGAAGGGCTGGTTTCCACGACACTGTGCCACGAACGCCTTTCTGGAACCTCCAACGGATCCGCGAAAAAATCCGACTGAACACGAGGAGAATACTACAAATAGTACTGCACTCTTATTGTCAGTAACGCTCCTAGCAACAGAGGCCTCTTTTACTTTGTATTTACTGGGCTGAAAGGCAGAAGGAAAATAGACCTACTGCCCTGGGTCGAAAGTCCCTTTATTTTGCCTCCGTCCACAACCTTGGATAGTTTGCTGACCGTTTCTTGAGCCCACTATACGCGCACGCATATCTACGGATGTTTTCCGCTGATGTTATTTGAGCCCACACTCCATTTTGATCATTTGACTATTCAGTTGCTAAGAAACCACTACGCATGCTCAACAGAGCTCATTCCGACCCAGAGCAGAGCTTGATTTTCTTGCCTGTCAGCCCAGCGAATACAAATGAAAGAGGCTTCTGCTAGCAGTGTCGCCAGTCGCCGTGATATTGTCCTAGCTTCCTCCGCCAGGCGTCTGGCATGGATCGGATAAATCGCTAAAAACTCAAGAATTGGAGTGCCTGTGTTGAAAAAAAAAAAACGGAAATGGACGGAGGCGAAAAAGCCACACTTAGTTTTTTGCTCACCACAGGTAGCCCGTCCTACTTTAGCTCACTTTTTCTCCGGTTCCTGTTTTTAGTGATTTTGGACATCGATCAACACGAGAATAAATACTCATACAGCAGACATTCATTGATGAACCGATATTGATGTGTCTCTGATCAATCAAATTCGACGAAAGTCGATGGGTCGACTCTACTTCGACCCTTGAGTGTGACCACCTACGACTTACCACTTACAGACGTGGCGAAGCAGCCATGTTTTCCGTGTGTTGAAGACTTAAATGCACTTTTAGAAGAACTGAGATGTGTTCGAAACTGGTTTAGTAAAAGCATCAGGGGCATTACCAGGATTTTTAATGGGGGGGGGGGGGGGGGGGGGGGGGGAGGCATTTTCGGTCGGTTTTTTAAATAATGTCCCATACATAATGTCCATGTATTTTGGTTGCTAGAAGGGGGGCCCGGGTCCCTTGGGCCCTACCCCTGGCTATGCCCCTGTGACAAGTTTTTGCTCATTTATAATTTAACTACTACGATAGGTTGAACGGCATAGGTGCACTCAAGGTATTAGAAATGTATAGTATTCAGATAATTAATAATAAAATCATTACTACTTTTGTGATAATAGGAAGCAAGGCCGTGTAGTATGTGTGAATTTGGCCCTCCTTTTTGCATCCCGGCGACAATAGTTACAGTGTTTCTGGTTGTTTACCTTTACACTCAAAATATTGCATACCTGCCAACTCTCCAGGCTTCCCCTAGAGTCTCCAGGGTTTTTAACAAATCTCCCGGTCTCCAGGTTAAAGCATCAAATCTCCCGGTTTTTCAACATATTCTATGATTCATAGTCAGGGGGTGGGCCGGCAAATATATGGGGTGGGGGGGGGGGGCTTAATTTTTGGCCGCCGATTTAGGGGGGGGGGAGGCTCAAATTTTTTGGCTTACATTCGAGGGGGGACCAAATCTTTTGGCGCTGATGTTAGACAGGGTGATATTGATGGCTGCAATGGCATGGACAAGATTCTGAGTCAGCTGTATTCACACTAGAGACGAGTTTCCCGTCTGAGACGAGTTTCTCGCCTTGAATATGGTTCCCTGTTCTTCTGTGATCACGTGAAAACAATTTTTTTGAAGGAGAAAGTTTAGACAGATAACAAGCAAGTGTTTCTGAGCAGAATTGACATAGAGCAGGAACTTTTTCTGACGAGAAACTCGTCTCAGACGAGTTCGACGTTACAAGCATAGAAACTCATCGGGCCGCATTTTACGCACGTGAATAATATGAATTTCCTTAGGGCGCGCATAAAGAATTTACAGCTTTGTTAACTCTCCAAAAAAATGAAATGTTCATCAACCTTTACTCTGAGGCTTGATGAAATGTGTTTTTTTTTAAAGCTATTTGCTAGCGAATAGCTTCTAAGTCGGACTCGTGTGGCTTTGCGGCTGTGTGTCGTTGCCATTCCCGCCAAACGCCCGGCTTGCACTCCATGTACTCTATCCATTGTAGGTCGGGATATACTGAAACGACCGTGATCTCCTTTCATGAAGTCTCCGCCTTTCCATTTATTTGAATTTAGCTGTCAACACCACTACAAGTTACAACATTTTTACCCTCCCCCCTCAATACATAACGTCTCCCTCGGTACATTCCGCTCTCGCCGTTGGTCACCATCCAAAATCGAAAGGAAATTGAACGCGACAACCAAAGGAAGAACTTCTTTACATCGAAAATGATGGAGCGAGGAGCTTTTATTTATCGAAAATGATGACTTACTAAACTGAGCAAACAAAACCACATTCACTTGTGCGATGACCCGTTCCGTGACAATTTTGTCAAGTGGCGTTAGGGATGGTAACCGCAAAGGATTGTGGGAGCATTGGAATGCGCCCTGTTTGATATCGTATGTCTGTGTATGGGACGGTTAGTGAGAGAAGATAAACCTCGACTTGTTTGCTTTGCTCATTGCCGTTCTAGTCCGGTAATAATCCTAACAAAGAAGATAAATTTGTCGAAGAAGAAAACCCCGACGGAAATAATGGAGAACAATCATCACTGCAGGTAATAAATTATCGAAAATTAAGCAAATCATCCCAACAGTCGTCGTGGAGGGGATCGGATTGAGTCGTTGCAGCATTTATTCTCGCTTCAGAGCGGTCTCTTCGCGATTTCGATAGCTTGTAATTCTCTGCTAAACAATATTACGTATATGAAAAGCCACTTTGTGGGTACGCCGTTTATATCATTAGACAAATTAAGCTGACAAAGGGGAAACTGGCAAAAACAATAGGAAGGATATAAGCTTATGCTTGACTTTGATATTGGCAGCACAAGTTTTTAAAAATGCTTTATTAATATCACAAGCAAGGAACCATAGAGGGGGCAGATATGATATTATTTGTGCTGTATAAAGGGAAAAGAAAAATTAGTAAGTATGGGTATTTTCTGGAACCACACAATTTCAGTTTCAGTGAGTTTACATATGGTACTGTATAAGCTGTTGCTAGTACACCAAGTTAATAAGAATTAGCATAAATAAATCATATGTAAATAAATAAGAAAGACAAGAAAGTTGAACAGGTCTGCTAGGGCGTACCCTGTGCCCAGGGTGAAGTTTCTGTGTTTTCGAACCAAGTGTCAAGTCGCATTTGGGTTATTTCAATGGTAGTTCGTTTTGCCTCAGTGATTCTAGTCTTGCTCTGTTTCTTGCTGAAACTAATCACCCCAGAGGACACTCACTAGGATTCTCAGTTCTATCAATCAAAAACTTCAGTCCCAAAGGCAGAGCTTCGGGGCCTCCTATCATTGGATGATATTTAGCGCCTTCACATTGGCAGCAGGATTAGTTCCGAAATGAAAACGTATTATTCAAGGGGAGACGATTGGCACGATCTTGTGAATCCTAGTGAGTGTCCCCAGGGTGAAGTTTCAGCAAGAAGAGCAAGACTGAAATCACTGAGGCAAAACAAACTTTGAAAGAACCCAAATACGACTTCAAACTCGGTTTGAAAACACCGAAACTTAAGAATAGGAGGAAAAAGTAATAGGTAAGCTTCAACCTTGTTTTTCTAGGGGCTAGTGACTATTTATCCATTATTCTATGAAACTGTGACAGAAATCGAGGTTACACTTTTAAATCTAGGATTGTTTATTATTACTCAGCACTTCTATAACACTACACTCCCACAAAAATATTTTACTTTTTTGTATCGGCGTGATTCCGGATAAAAATCTATACCTCCCTTGCCTCCCCATGGAAAGGATTTGGAAATTCAAGAGGGGTGAGGGGAATTTTCGATTTTTCCCCATAAAGGTACCAAGAAAGGGTGTGGCTTAGTTGATTGTGACCCCTAAAAGATACCAACCAGTGTGATATTGATAAAACCATTGTTGCTTGGTTTGTTAGAATGGACCCCTAAGACCACTACGTTTTTAATTTCCCCCCCCCCCCCCAAGGTACCAGAGGACTGATTTTGACTCGACGAGCACCCTAGGGGAGTCATCCCCCCCCCCAAAAAAAAAAACATTTTTTTTTTCACATAACCACTGTATTTTTCACTAGAGGAATGAGAAAGTCAGTGTTTTCTGGAATTGCACAGGGCCTGGCACTGCGACATGTATAAGCTAACTCAATACATCAAACTTCACTCCAACAACAGTGCGCAGGATATATGTAATGTTTCAAGAGATATTTTACTGACCATTTGGGCAATCATTGATGCTGATCAGAATAAAATAAGAAAACTCAGCATCTGCATCTGTTTCTGTTTTTCATCTTCCTAGTAGTGACAGTGATATGTTGATAGAATTCTACAACAAGGCAGGAGAGCTTGTGTATTTCTACAATCCTTTCACTAACCAGTACAAATGGAATGGACAATTTTGTTCTGTAAGTATTGTGGCATACCTAGACCAAATCAGCTAAAGGGTTTAAATCGTTTTGCCTCGCAATATTGTGATGATTCCTATTGGTGGATACTTTTCTTATTTCTGCATTTAGACTTGTGCAGTTGGCTGAGGGGAAAAATTGACAATATTGTGACCACTCAAAGGAATCATCACATGATCTGAATTGAGTGACAACAAAGGCATCATTATAAAAATGTAGCAGAGTCCTATTAGGCCTTATGCCTGGTGCACACTAGCGACATAATGTCATAACCACATAAGCACACTCTAATGACATAAGAACATAATGACATAAGAGAAAAAAAGTTGTTATGTCGATGTTATGTCGGATGTTCACACTTGTACGTAAGAGCATAAGAGAGTGTGCGCTCATGTCATTATGTCGCTAGTGTGAACCAGGCTTTACTAAGAGCCCATCACAAGGGTTCTCCATCACCCTGTCAGGGACATCAACTCTCCCAGTTTTTTCGGGAGTGTCAAGATTTTTTGTTCCGGGAAAAATTCAAGACGACTGTCATACATTTACTATATTTCTCCTGGAGAATTTAGGGAAATTATGCCATTCTAAGGCAGTCTCCAGAGTTTTAAGTCCTGGGGTTGACGTCCCTGCCCCACTGGTGGATACCCAAAGCACAGGAGTAGGTTTTGAATCCCATGAGAACTAGTTGTCATGGTTACAAATTATGCCCCTCTCTCCAAAAAAAGATGGCTGAAATCGGTGCCGTCATCGAACTACATGTGTTAAACCCAATGCTCTCACTCTCAAAGTATCAATTTCCTGTTTAAGTTAAAAATCCACGGTCTGGCATATCTCACACCCTTAATTTTTTTTGACAAGTTGCCAGGGGAGCTTATTAATGGTATGCTCTAATTTCATTATTATCTTGAAAATAAATGCCAATAATGCGCGAACAAAATGTGTTTGAGGTACTTGCCTCCCCTCTGAGCTTAATGTTACTATGGTAACCAACCACACCTCGGCATTCAAAGATGTGACCCTTTCCTAAAAAATGAATAGTTTTCGGTGTAGCCCATAAAACTCATGCTAATGAGGTAGCGATTATAAAAGTAGGTACCCTGCGAGCAGTGATTTCCTCCTCTCTTAGGGGCCGGAGGCTAGCGAGGGAGACACTGCGAGCGACCGTTTAGCGCCGTCCTCAAACTTGGATGAATAAATTAACTCAAAAGCAGTAAAACCGGTTTTAATCCCGTTTGACACTGGTACGTGTTGACATATTTAATCAACAGTTGAAACCGCCATGAATCCAAAGAAGCCATGAAAAAGCAAACTCGCACAGAAATAAAGCTCCAAACACGGCATAATACATTTCTGCAAGCAATAGTAATCTTAACTGTATGTTTGGAGGAAATTCTAACACTGAGATGGAAAATTACGGAAAACTGGCTGAAAATCTACCTGGAAGTTGTCACGCGAAAGGTCAAGTCCCATGTGTTAAGTCCATTAGCGCCAGATGTGACGCCAGATGTGACTTGCGTTACTCGATGGAAAACCAAAACGGTCGCTCGCAGTGTCCCTCGCTAGCCGCCGGCCTAAGAGAGGAGGAATCACTGCTCGCAGGGTAAAAAGTAGGGGACTCATAACATTGTCACATCCATCGGACACAGGGTCTTTTAATGATGCAACCATGTTTACCATTGTTTACCATTCATGTTTTAGTGCTCTACTAAGGGAGACCCTGAGGACGCTGAACCATTTCCATGCTGTTCTTTTGGGGGATTTTTTTGCAGAAACGGCTACCAACAAAGTAAAGAATTTGCATGAAAATAACAATACCGTAGCTGGAACAACTCTTCATCATACTTCATCTCCACTCCAGGGCACCATAAAGACAGAGATCAAGGAAGAGCCCGAGAATTCTTTAATTGATAAAAGGACAATTTCACCAGTTGACCTTGACATTGACCTTGAATACCAAGGTCATGACCTTGAGATCAAGAAAGAACCCGATAACTTTTTAATTGATAAAAGGACATTTCACCAGTTGGACCTTGACATTGACTTGAATACCAAGGTCATGACCTTGAGATCAAGGAAGAACCCGAGAATTCTTTGATTGATAAAAGGACAATTCACAAGTCGACCTTGACATTGACAATGAATACCAAGGTCATGACCTTGAGATCAAGGAAGAACCCGAGATTCTTAATTGATAAAGGACAATTTCACCAGTGACCTTGACATTGAGCAAGAATACCAAGGTCAAGACCTTGAGAGACTTCATGATTGTATTGTCTGCTTGAGGCCATTTAAGCATCAAACCGCCCTGAGACTTCACATGAAAAACTCATCCAAATATGAAAATTGCAAGAACGAGCTGACACACTACGAGAAACCTGACACGCCGAGGCTTCCATTCCAGTGTAGGTCTGTTTCAAGTCGTTCTTGACAGTCCAGATGTCAAGAAACACGAAATAAGACACACGGATAGACAACTAAGGGACCGGTCATTATTTATGTGCGGGGTGGGGGGAGAAATCATGGGGTGGGTCAGGTCGATTTTTTTTGAAAGAAAGGGGGTGGGTCAAAAGAGAATTTCACGACGATGTTGGGGGTGGGTCATGCGTGTTTCAAAAGAATCACACTCACTACAATGCATTTGACAGTTCATAAGTTTATGCACTGCTACAATATTAAACACAACAATAATATAACACAACTGTATGTCAGTGTACAATAGCAATACCACCTACAGTAATAGGTATTATGGGGCTCCTGTTTGACATTCACGCAAGTGTTTCAGAACGTGCAGAAGACTCTTTCTTTTTCATGGTGAATACCTTTCAGAGTACACGAAAAAATCAATTAACAGCAAAAATGAGGTGCCGGATCGATATATCGGGAAAATCCTGGATTTCCATGAAAAGCATGTCGAGTCAGGGGAGCTTTATTCCGAATTTTGAAAGGATCGTGCAACGAAAGAGATGGTTCATTGTGCAAACATTGCTGTGCAACAGATGGAACTGCGGAGATCAACTGGACTGGACCTGCAACTGAAAAATACCCCGACCAATTCAGATCGATCTGCACTTCCTGAATTTAAATATATGAGCGTTCATACTTCTTCCAATATTGATGAAAATGGCAAAGAGCGTATTCCTGATGATTGGCAGCCCTCGTTCCAATATAAAGAAGCTCTTTGAGCAAGGGAAGTTGTCAAATGACGCTACTATCAAAGAATTTTCCTCCACGTTTATGTAGATGAAAAACTGGTTAAGAACTATATCGAGCACTTATCAAATCTGCAAAGTGTCAATGAGATCCGGAAGCAAGAGAGAAGAAAGGAAAAGCAAGATCGAGCTTAAAAGATGTACATGGCTATGACTGGAAAACACTTGTAGAAAAGGGAGACTTCACACTCTGAAAGTCCCCGAGTTAGACAAATACATTGAACATAATAAGCTTTGCAGGAAAGGAAAGAAAATCGACAAGATCAAGCGAATCACAATGCACTACTATGAAATGGCAAAGGGATCTACGTTTCCTTCAACTATCTGTGTTAGTGAGGACAGCGGTAGCGATGAGAGTGACAGTGATAACGACCTTGTACTGTATGAAAGTGAAGAAAGCGACAGTGAATCAGACATTGAAGAATATCCCACTAGAGAAACACCAGAATGCACAACAAGAAGTGGCCGTAGAGTGGGGCACTGGTCCACAAGATATTCTGATTTCATTCCGTGATATATAGAGGTATATATTTAAGGAGCTGGGGGTGGGTCACTGCAAATATAAAGTTATATGGGGGGGGTTAAGATTGAACTAATGAACTTAAAGGGGTGGGTCACGTGTTTTATTTAACGCTAAAACAAAAAAAATCCCCCCACCCCCGCACATAAATAATGACCGGTCCCTAAACCAGTGCAAGAAATGTAGCTGGAGCTTCCCGACAGTAGGCGAGCTAGAGCGCCACCAATCACGCCACACACCTGATAAGCCATACATTTGCTTCAAGTGTGGCAGGGGTTTTACTGGGGCAGAAGAGGTAGAACGACATGCCTACGGTTTAGACCCATACAAGTGCGAGTTTTGTAACAAAACATTCACTTCGCTAAGCGCAATACAGAAACACGCGTCGGTACACTCACAACAGAGGCCATACGCATGTCATTTGTGTGACAAGAGTTACTCTAGAAAAGAGGGTCTAAAAACCCACATGCTGCTTCACGGTGATGTATACCATGCCTGTGAGATTTGTGGCAAGCATTTTACATTCATCTCGAATTTGAGGCAACATATTCGCAGCGTACACTCTGAAGAGAAACCATACCAATGTGAATTGTGTTCTTTGGCGTTTGCAAGTCCGCGATATTTAAAGAAACACCACGAACACAGGCACGCCAATTTGGAAGAGCGTTTTTCCGTGTGAAGAGTGCGGAAAAAGTTTCGATTTAAGGCCTCCCTAAAATCTCACATTGCCAGGCACAATGAAAACCGACCCAGACCTTTTGTATGCGAAACTTGCGGCAGAGATTTTACGGCAAAAACCCATTTGGAACGTCATAGAGAAACACACATAGATGACAAACCGTTCGCTTGTGAAACATGCGCGAAGCCGTTCCGTAGTCCGGATCAGTTAGCCAGGCATTATAGGATGCATGTAGCACAGAACATGTTCCAGTGCAAGAAGTGCGGTGTCCGGTTTGGACCGTCTGTCCGAGCATTGGACCGTAATTTGGGCAAAAAGATTGAAGTCGAGGAATTTTGTAATCGTTGTAAGCCAAAGGTGATTCGTCATTGTCCGTATTGCGACAAAGCGTACACAAAGTCTTACGAGTTCAAAAAAACATGTGATGAAACACACTGGAGAAAGGCCTCTGAAGTGTGATTTGTGCGGGGAGGGATTCATCTGGCCTTATCGATTGAAACTCCACCTTCAAAAACATGCTGGTATTAAGCCGTTCCTTTGTAGCACTTGCGGGAAGAGATTTTCTACCAACAAACGGTTAACAGCGCATCAGCTTGTTCATGATGACCACAAGCCATTTCAGTGCCCGCAATGTAGCAAAGCTTTTCGGACGAAAGGGCGCATGAAGAGTCACACCCGGAAGGTACATGATAAAGGTTCAGCATGAAATCAAGTTAGTCCGTGGGCCAGGAGTCGAAACCCTCCCCCCCCTCGGGGATTTTTGCTAACATATATCATTCGAAAGCTTAGGCGAGGGTAGTCCAAAACCGGTTGTTCGCACTTTCGAAGTGGAAGCGTTTAGGAGTTACGGCGCATTTTACATTTGGGCTTCAAAACCACAGGGTACCCGCGTCGAGAATAGCGAAAAACACAAATAAAATCCCCTGTGTTACATCAAAAACACTCGATATCGCACCTTTTGCCTAATAACAGCCTAAATCCGCTATTTTGCTAGAAAAACTCTTAATAAAAGCATTAAAAGTAGGAAATTCGTTCAATAAAAAGCACAGGGTACCCACGTCTCATAATTTTGAAAACAGTCAGAAAAAGTGTCTGGCCCTACACGATTTCACACGTTTCCTCTCCCAGATATGTACAAAATAGTGTTTTATCAGTAGTAAACGAATATGTGTGCTTTGCGGCATATTATGCCATCCATGTTTGTTCTTTTTAACTGATGTATCAGAGCATTTTCGGGCTCTGGGATCGCCGCACTTTCCACGACAGACAAGGCGGTGTTGCTTCGCCTTTTTGCAGTCTTCTCGCGTGTAATCGCTAGATTTGAATTTAAACATTATGTGCGTGGATAGCTTCACGTTAGTGTCTTAGCCGGGGTCCTCCCAGAGGTAAGTGGTAGCGGTGATAGCTTTCAAAGAAATATAATTACCATCTGTTCACGGAATAGTGAAATACAACAGTTTGGCATTATGCTTTGTACCCTGCGAGCAGTGGTATCCTCCTATCTTCGCTTGCCGCCGGGCCGAAGAAAGGAGGAAACCACTGCTCGCAGAGTAATATGCTTTTGGCATTTGTTTTAATTCTAAGCCGTAGTACGGAAAATAATCCTTTCTGCCGAGTATCCTCAGGCTCTTCAATTTGCTGGGATTGATATTAGAATTGTGACTTATAGATTGTAGTAGGAAAGTAATGAGCTATCTGCTTACCAGTGCTAGTGCGCACTTGCGTGTCTTTGTTTCTAAAATAATGCAGCTCGTGCACCATAAAGTAAAACGTAGTTGCGCTAAATTTTGCTATGGCGTGCGTCGCTGACGGGAAATTCGCGCCTGTTGTGCTATACAACTTTTTTTGGAGATTTTAACGTGGTTATGCTGCTGGGTGCTTTACTTTTGGATTGCTTAGCGTGTTAAGTTCTCATCCGAGTCATTAATATGTTTGCTGGTCCCTTATATACAGAGTGAAGTGTATGTAAGTAGGTAATTAGTAGTTTCGCGCCTCGTAAAGTCCAAAAGCACTTCGTTACGAATTCCCTCGGATGGCTGATGGCTACAAGCTCCGTATATTTCTACGGCGATTCCAAAAGTGCACTAGTCGGGACGTGAGGGCTATGAGCCATAGCTTAGTATTTCGTGACATTTTGCAGACATATTAACAACAAGTACAGTACAAGTAGTGTTTTCGCATAATGTAAAACTCTATTTTTCCTTTACAGCAACCACAAAAACAGTTATTAGGAAAACAACGGATTTCCTCATATTTCCGCTAGACATGGTTATCCTTTGGAGACATTTCTACGACAAAATATTGAGCTAACCATTTGTTGTTGTTTTTCCTCTCATTTTCTGACAGAAAAATAGATTTCCGCCTGTTACTCAAGCTATAAAATTCGCATTTCGAATTGTTAAAACCGCGCGACGCGGGTATCCTGTGGAATACACTGTTGCCCAAATCACCTATTTGAATGCTTTTATGCACACGTTTTCAACGTAATCATGCCTTAAAGGCTATTTCGTGACCAGCTGCACAATATGTTGAGTTTTGAATGGAATACAAGCATTTTATTTGTATTTTTCGCTATCCCCGACGCGGGTACCCTGTGGTTTTGAAGCCCAAATGTAAAATGCACCGTAACTCCTAAACGCTTCCACTTCAAAAGTGCGAACAACGGTTTTGGACTACCCTGACCTAAGCTTTCGAATGATATATGTCAGCAAAAATCCCCGAGGGGGGGGAGGGTTTCGATTCCTGGCCCACGGACTAAGTGTGTGGCATGCTCAAAAGAGTTTCTAAGAAAAGCTGTCTTGACTGCACATGAGAAGGTTCACACAGGAGAAGTCACACTCCAGTGTGACAACTGCGGTAAAGGGTTTAAGACGCGGTCGGGGATGGATCGTCATCAAAATAAACAGCATAAAAAGTTGCTGGAGTTCCCTTGTGACGAGTGAAAGGAGGCGTTTTTTCTGAGGTACGAGCTTGCTGCACATAAGAGTGCTTTCCACACCGAGGTGAAGCCATTTCAATGCTTTTTTTGTCCGGAAGTGTTTGATTGTAACTCGATGCTTCTGAGGCAAGACTCACGATAACTCTAGTCAGGTAATGCGCACTGATGTCAACCAGAATGACATAGAATAACATCTTGGCTGTCAGGGGCGTAGCTAGGTATTTCCACCCTTACAGCTGTTTCAGGTAACACGCGACTTTGCCGTTGTCAGATTCTTGGAGTTTGGCAGTTTTTTTTTTGCGCTGTCCATCAATGCACTCCGTGTGAGCCAATCAAATCCTTGCCCAGTGCATTATTTGGCTTCCCTTGCGAGACATGTTGCGACAGAAGCCAATTCACTGCACTAGGCGATTTGATTGACTTCGCAGAAAAACCCAACTGCCAAAATGTTTTGAACGCGCTGGGTCGCGTGTTACCTGAAACAGCTGTAAGCCCGCTGTCAAAATTTATTGACATGGACAGTGTATGGTAACATTAAAAATTTTACTCCTATGTAAAAAGTAAATTTATGTGGACCCAAATCAATGCAACCGCCTTAGAAACTGCCTCTAAGTCGCTACAAACTTGAACTAGTTTTACGTCAGTCCCGTAAACAAGCACCAAACGTTTGTTAAGCCCAGGCTTAACGGGCTTAAGGCAACTACGCACTATGCTGTTATAACGAACGTCGTCGTATAAATGATATGAAATACCATGTACCACATACCATACCCATACCACATACCACATACCATACCCACACCACATACCACACCACATACCATACGCATACCACATACCATACCACAAACCATACCACAAACCATACCCATACCACATACCATACCCATACCACATACCATACCACAAACCATACCCATACCACATACCATACCACATACCATACCCATACCACATACCATACCCATAACACATAACATACCACATACCAACCCATACCACATACCATACCATACCACATACCATACCCATAACACATAACATACCCATACTACATACCATACCACAAACCATACCCATACCACATACCATACCCATAACACATAACATACCACATACCATACCCATACCACATACCATACCATACCACATACCATACCCATAACACATAACATAATCATAACACATACCACATACCATACCCATACCACAACCATACCACAAACCATACCCATACCACATACCATACCACATACCATACCCATACCACATACCATACCACATACCATACCCATACCACATACCATACCCATACCACATAACATACCACATACCATACCCATACCACATACCATATCCATACCACATACCATACCACATACCATACCATACCCATAACACATAACATACCCATAACACATACCACATACCATACCCATACCACATATCATACCACAAACCATACCACAAACCATACCCATACCACATACCATACCACATACCATACCCATACCACATACCATACCCATACCACATAACATACCACATACCATACCCATACCACATACCATACCATACCACATACCATACCCATAACACATAACATACCCATAACACATACCACATACCATACCCATACCACATACCATACCCATACCACATACCATACCACAAACCATACCACATACCATACCACACCATACACATACCATACCACATACCATACCCATACCACATACCATACCGCATACCACACCGCATACCATACCATACCACATACCATACCACATACCATACCACAATGTATCCTTGTATACACCTATTTCAGAAAAAGTTGCACCGTCACAGCTGGCCTTTGTAGCCTGTGGTTCATCATTGGAGAAGCTAAGGCCTAGTTTACACCTCGCATTTAATTAGACGAATTTAATTGAGGTTCTCTTTATACGACGAATAAAATATGACGAAGACGTATTACAGACGTTGTACGGGGTCGACGGATACTGTTACCTCAAAACCATTTTAAAAAGCGCGGCTTAGGAGGACGTTTGGTGTCTTGTATATTGCAAAAATGTAGATACACTTTTGATATTCTGTAACTTAACAAGAAAATGATATGTATAGCTATATGCGCCTGAACTTAATTGCGAAAATTGTGAAAATTATTCACAATAAATAATTACAAAAAACAAGGACCATACTTCCAGACAGAGCTGAAGCGTCGTATGGCGACCGTGGGTACGGTTCTTACGCCCACGCCAGAGATTTCGGCCCTGACAGTCGCTATCCTGGTGTTAGTTGTTCAGTAGCAACTCAGGGACCTAGTTGAGGGAACGTCCGGCCACCAGACCATTAAATAGACGCCCTTTGTAATGAGTAGTGAACAACTAACGGCCTTACCCATCTCTCAACGTATACATAGGTCTGATTGGGGCCATTCCATTTTTAAGCCGACCCCCCCCCCCCCCCCCTTACGGAAGAGCTCATTTTCTTTAGTAACCCCCTCAGAAAAAGGCCTATTTTGGATTGCACCCCCTCGGGAAAACCCACGGAAGAGGCTTTTTCTTAATGTACCCCCTCGGAAAAACCCCTGGAACAGCCTTTCTTTCGGTTTGACCCCTTGGAAATGGTCATTTTGCTATACCCCCTAGGAAAACGTGTTCTGTAGGGGGGGGGGGGGGGGGGGGGGGGGGGGGGGTGCGGCTAAAAAATGGATTGGCCCTTGGTGATCGCATTTTCCATGTGGGACAAAGCATGCTATTGATGGGTTATTGGTAGCGCGTAAAACGTCGACAGCTATTCGACTTGTTCATTCTGACATTGTTGTGAGTCTTTGTATGCGTTACAATGTAGTATGCGCATGCGTACTCGTGATCACCATCTTGTTGATCGATTTGATAGAGCGAAGTGATAATACCAAAACAAAAACCCAAATGACTGACAATTGCAAATAAGTCATGACAGTCTCTAGTCCCGCGCAGCTCGTCCTTTGTCACGCAACGCTTCTCTTCGTGTGTGTGTGTGGGGGGGGGGGGGGGGGGGGATGATATTTTTAACAGGGCGCGCAAGCATGTCACAGTTAATTGCGCGCCAAGTAATACTCATTCCCAGTCCCCACTAGCTAGGCATATGAAACAATCTCCAACCAAAAATTGTCGTTTTTCTACAACTCACGGCCAAAACCATATTTGGAATCATTTACCTTATAAGGAAGTGACTGGAGATCCTCTTTTGATAAGAATTTCGGTAAATGTAGCAAGAAAACTGTGAAATTTTGAATGAAAACTTGCAGGAATCACAGAGACTCGAGTTCTCGATCTGTCCACCATTGATTTTGGCTAGGTAACCACGCTAAAATACCCACACTAGCCCGCGCGCGACTCGACCCAGTCCTCCCAAGTGCATTCAGCAAAAACGACAATGACTCATTGATATGGTTCCCTACCCGAGGAGGTAGGGAAAAACCCATACCCCTAGGGGCATCCAATCTTCTTTGATCCCAACACTCCCTCATTACGAAATGTAAGAAAAACTTCTAAATCAATGGACGATTCCAGCTATAAAGGCGCGCGTTCTTCTTTATGCAGAAATACACAAGCCGTCTCCTACAACTACTAGAATGCAGCGCGCGCTTCATATTTAACAGCTTGTTCAATAAATGTCCCGCATCTACCGACATGCAGCGCGCGCGTTCGTTATAACTGGAATCGTCCACTGGCTATTTTTAGAAGCAGTTTTCCATTGTTTTCCGATAGCCTGATTCCCTTGGACACAAAAATCTTAATTTCATGTGGTCGGATATTGTTGATTCTTTTTGCAACACTCGTGCTACTCTTTTAATGTTTAGAGTGGGTTATTTTAAGCAGACTTATTGCCTTGACATAACTGACCTTGAGCGTTGAAGAATAGAAAACTGGTTCTAGGACTAGTAGTTTCTGGTAGCAGACCTTGAGCGTTGAACAATAGAAAACTGGTTCTAAGACTAGTAGTTTCTGGTAGCAGATAGTGGATGCTGGGAGCAGAAGGGAAGCCTTGATTTGAAGGGGAGTTAGTCAATAACAAAGCATGTGATCCTACCTGTTTTATTACACCTGTTTCTTACAGGTGATGTATCTGCAGCGGGTTGTCTGTGGTTTTTAAATTCCGTCCCAGGCCCTCTGGCCGAGAAAAAGAAAATATATTGCGAGCAAGAGTACGGTTTTTTTTTCTCGAGATCTACTCTACCACTGTTTCATATAGACATTAACGTGCATAAATACAGTAGCGCATCAATTTGAAGCCAATTTTGTCTCAAGTCAAGCTTCAATAAGTCCTCGTCGGTTTGTGTTTTTTCGCTATCATACTAAGGCTCCCACTGTTTTTATGTGCCGTTAATTTTGAAGCCTATTCAGCGATTGAACATGAGAGAATTCCAAACTGGACTTGCCGTCGTTTTATACGCTGCGCTTTTGAAAACACCAAAATGGCTTTGTTTATTATTTCGCGTCAATCATTCCATCTGGACCAATCATGTAGCGGGAGGAGACAGAACAAGAGACGCAGTTTAAAGTATTCTGGAGGCAAAGCGGAATAACATTTGGTTATTGTTTTCTGCTGCAGTTATTTCTTCTTTGCTAACTTGCCTTCCATAATTTTTACACGGTCTGTACATAGCTGGTAGTAAAATGACAGACAAAATGCGCAGAAACATAAACGTTTTAGGAGGTCTAATTGCGTAGAATGACAATACCGCAGTGAAATAAACATCCAGTGGTGTACCAGAGCATGCGCAGCACTGCCAGTGCAGCGAGGACTGGGTGCAACTCCCAGCTGGGTGATTCTGTGGTTACAGTTAAGATACAGCGAAACCTAAAGCAAGGATCAAACGGTGATAAGAGTTGATGAGAGCTAAGGAGAGTTCCGACTAGCATCCACTCTCATCTACTCTCAAGAGAAGCGATCAAACGGTGATGAGAGTTGATGAGAGTCAACCCGAAGCAACTTTGCGTGAGCACTAGTATCCAGTTCCTTTTAGCGGAGGAAAGTGTAAACAAACATGAATCAAATGAGCCTGCAGTTGTTTTTCCAGCAGCTGCTGACTGTAAAACTCTCATCCGCGCGATCAAATGGTAAACACTCTCATGAAAAATTTGAACATGTTCAAAGTACATGAGAGCGGATAAGAGTCGATGAGAGTTCGTGATCAAACGGGAAAACTCTCATCAGCTCTCACATTAGCTCTCATCAACTCTCATCACCGTTTGATAGCGCCTTTTAGGGAGATAGACAAGATGAAAAAGAGAAGAAATCAAAATGAGAGATACCGGTTTGTTTTGATATGTTTGTTTCAAGGCCAAAAGCCGCCTCTTAAATGAACATTTTGTAAACAAATAAATACATTTTGAAGCTCTATACTCCTCCTCGCAGTCAAAAGGAACTTGTACTGAATTACAGGGACGCTGTTCAACGTGCGCAAGAGGACACCAAAGGACATGAAACACTATCTCAGCTAGCTAGAAATATCTGAAGCGCTCAAAAATGGGCAATTGTCTAACATTGTATTTGAAATAAATCTAGTGAGATTTTGTTTCGATTTTTGCGCGTTTCAAATTTATGAATATTTTTTTCGTTAATGAGATCTCATCAGGTCTGTTAAACCTCTCACTCATTGTCTCTTGTGAAAATATTCGCACAGCTATAACTTTATCAAATCTTAACTAAATCACATCAGATTTACACAAGAAATAATGCTTTCCTGCACGACAGTTTGATATAAACCTTTTTCTATTTACGCGTTTCCTAAAATTCGGCATCTTCCGGCTTTTGGGCCAAGAATTCACTGTTTCTCAATTTTATAAGTATCAAAACAAAACTTATATCTTCACAAAGAGCATGAAACTTTTGACAAAATACCTTAACATAGGCTTGATCGAATCATTATTGACAGAATTACAGTGGTTTGAAACCTTAGGGGAACTCGACTAAAATTCAGCCAGGAGTGTCAGGCGTTCTTGGTAAAATGTCTTGAAGTCTATGCGTTCTTCTAACTTTTTCAACTTGTATCTCGGTCACTAGTAGTGACTCCGATCAACACAGATTCAATATTTGACGTCTCAAGCGTGGTAAGAACGGATATTCGGTTATTGGAAATCTTTTAAACCATGTTTCAATTTATCATGGGAATTCGGCGAGAAAAAAAAATCACTCATTTCGCAAGGAATGCCTGACACTTCTGGCTTAATTTTGGTCGAGTTCCCTATAAATTTTAAACCACCGTAATTCGGTCAATAACCATCTGATCAAGCCTATATTAGATATTGTGTCAAACTTTTTATGCTCTTGTTATTTATGTAACATTTGTTTTGATAATTATAAAATTGAGAGATTTGTTTTTTTTTTTGCCAAAAAACGGAAATTGCTGAATTTTAGAAAACGCGTAAAATAAAAAGAGTTTTGATGTCAAACTGTCGTGCAGGTAAAGCATTATATCTTGTGTAAATCTAATATGGTTTAGTTAAGATTTGGTAAAGCTATAGCTGTGTGAATATTTTCACAAGAGACAATGAGTGAGAGGTTTAACAAACCACATCTCATCAGGTCTGCTAAACCTCTGACTCATTGTCTCTTGTGAAAATATTCACACAGCTATAACTTTATCAAATCTTAACTAAATCATATCAGATTTACACAAGAAATAATGCTTTTCCTGCACGACAGTTTGATATAAACGTTTTTCTATTTTACGCGTTCCTAAAATTCGGCATCTTCCGGCTTTTGGGCCAAGAATTCACTGTTTCTCAATTTTATAAGTATCAAAACAAAACTTATATCTTCACAAGGAGCATGAAACTTTTGACAAAATACCTAAACATAGGCTTGATCGAATCATTATTGACAGAATTACAGTGGTTTGAAACCTTAGGGGAACTCGACTAAAATTCAGCCAGGAGTGTCAGGCGTCCTGGTAAAATGTCTTGAAGTCTATATGCGTTCTTCTAACTTTTTCGCATATCAAGAAAATTTCGCCAAAAGCTGTCGTTTTGCCGACGTTGCAAAACTTCCTTATTAGGAAATCCCCCTTACCTTATTTGGAAGGTCTGTAAGTACTTTTCCTCATATCTTAGCGAAAAAAGCAGGAAAATTGACCAAAACTTGCAGATACTCGAGAAACATCCTTCTCTTGGTCGCCATTTTGTTTTTACCCCCCACCGAGGGGCCTGAGTAACGTTTTGAACACCACAGGCAACCCGCGCGGATTTGGCTTAAAAACGACAGCACTTTCTTGATATGGAACTTGTATCTCGGTCAGTAGTGACTCCGATCAACACAGAATTCAATATTTGACGTCTCAAGCGTGGTAAGAACGGATATTCGGTTATTGGAAATCTTTTAAACCATGTTTCAATTTATCATGGGAATTCGGCGAGAAAAAAAATCATTCATTTCGCCAGGAATGCCTGACACTTCTGGCTTAATTTTGGTCGAGTTCCCTATAAATTTTAAACCACCGTAATTCGGTCAATAACCATCTGATCAAGCCTATATTTAGATATTGTGTCAAACTTTTGATGCTCTTGTTATTTATGTAACATTTGTTTTGATAATTATAAAATTGAGAGATTTGTTTTTTTTTGCCAAAAAAACGGAAATTGCTGAATTTTAGAAAACGCGTAAAATAAAAGAGTTTTATGTCAAACTGTCGTGCAGGTAAAGCATTATATCTTGTGTAAATCTAATATGGTTTAGTTAAGATTTGGTAAAGCTATAGCTGTGTGAATATTTTCACAAGAGACAATGAGTGAGAGGTTTAACAGACCACATCTCATACCTCTGACTCATTGTCTCTTGTGAAAATATTCACACAGCTATAACTTTATCAAATCTTAACTAAATCATATCAGATTTACACAAGAAATAATGCTTTTCCTGCACGACAGTTTGATATAAACCTTTTTCTATTTTACGCGTTTCCTAAAATTCGGCATCTTCCGGCTTTTGGGCCAAGAATTCACTGTTTCTCAATTTTATAAGTATCAGAACAAAACTTATATCTTTACAAAGAGCATGAAACTTTTGACAAAATACCTAAACATAGGCTTGATCGAATCATTATTGACAGAATTACAGTGGTTTGAAACCTTAGGGGAACTCGACTAAAATTCAGCCAGGAGTGTCAGGCGTTCCTGGTAAAATGTCTTGAAGTCTATATGCGTTCTTCTAACTTTTTCGAACTTGTATCTCGGTCAGTAGTGACTCCGATCAACACAGAATTCAATATTTGACGTCTCAAGCGTGATAAGAACGGATATTCGGTTATTGGAAATCTTTTAAACCATGTTTCAATTTATCAATGGAATTCGGCGAGAAAAAAAATCACTCATTTCGCCAGGAATGCCTGACACTTCTGGCTTAATTTTGGTCGAGTTCCCTATAATTTTAAACCACCGTAATTCGGTCAATAACCATCTGATCAAGCCTATATTTAGATATTGTGTCAAACTTTTGATGCTCTTGTTATTTATGTAACATTTGTTTTGATAATTATAAAATTGAGAGATTTGTTTTTTTTTCCAAAAAAACGGAAATTGCTGAATTTAGAAAACGCGTAAAATAAAAAGAGTTTTATGTCAAACTGTCGTGCAGGTAAAGCATTATATCTTGTGTAAATCTGATATGATCTAGTTAAGATTTGGTAAAGTTATAGCTGTGTGGATATTTTCACAAGAGACAATGAGTGAGAGGTTTAACAGACCACATCTCATCAGGTCTGCTAAACCTCTGACTCATTGTCTCTTGTGAAAATATTCACACAGCTATAACTTTATCAAATGTTGACTAAATCATATTAGATTTACACAAGAAGTAATGCTTTACCTGCATCACAGTTTGACAGAGACCTTTTTTATTTTATACGCGTTTTTGAAATTCAGCATTTTCCGGCTTTTTGGGCCAAAAAATCAAACCTTTTAATTTATAAATATCAAAACAAAACTTATGTCATAACAAAGAGCATAAAAATGTTGACAAAATATCTAAAAATAGGCTTGATCGAATCATTATTGACAGAATTACGGTGGTTTGAAACCTTAGGAAACTCGACTAAAATTCAGCCAGGAGTGTCAGGCGTTCCTGGTAAAATGTCTTGAAGTCTATATGCGTTCTTCTAACTTTTCGAACTTGTATCTCGGTCAGTAGTGACTCCGATCAACACAGAATTCAATATTTGACGTCTCAAGCGTGATAAGAACGGATATTCGGTTATTGGAAATCTTTTAAACCATGTTTCAATTTATCAATGGGAATTCGGCGAGAAAAAAAATCACTCATTTCGCCAGGAATGCCTGACACTTCTGGCTTAATTTTGGTCGAGTTCCCTATAAATTTTAAACCACCGTAATTCGGTCAATAACCATCTGATCAAGCCTATATTTAGATATTGTGTCAAACTTTTGATGCTCTTGTTATTTATGTAACATTTGTTTTGATAATTATAAAATTGAGAGATTTGTTTTTTTTTTCCAAAAAAACGGAAATTGCTGAATTTTAGAAAACGCGTAAAATAAAAAGAGTTTTATGTCAAACTGTCGTGCAGGTAAAGCATTATATCTTGTGTAAATCTGATATGATCTAGTTAAGATTTGGTAAAGTTATAGCTGTGTGAATATTTTCACAAGAGACAATGAGTGAGAGGTTTAACAGATCACATCTCATCAGGTCTGCTAAACCTCTGACTCATTGTCTCTTGTGAAAATATTCACACAGCTATAACTTTATCAAATGTTAACTAAATCATATCAGATTTACACAGGAAGTAATGCTTTACCTGCACGATAGTTTGACATAAACCTTTTTTTATTTTTTTTTATTAACGAAAAAAATATTCATAAATTCGAAACCCGCTAAAATCAAAACGAAATCTTACTGAATCTATCTAGCAGTGGTTTGAAATGTTTTATTTCATTTTGCGCATTTTGGATCGATTGAAAGAATTCTACCTCAGGGGACTAGCTATCTAGAACTATCTTGGTGTTCTCGTCTCTTCTTGTTCTTTGGATCTCAGTCTATTATTGCCTTAATTTGTCTGCGCGTCCTCTTGCGCACGTTGAACGGCGTCCCTGTAATTCAGTACAAGTTCCTTTTGACTGCGAGAGGGGCGAGTATTGAGCTCCAAAATGTATTTATTTATTTACAAAATGTTCATTACGAGGGTTTTGGCCTAATATGAAAGAAGCATGTAAAAAAGAAACTGGTATCTCTCATTTTGATATCTTCGCTTTCTCCTCTCGCCTATCTCCCTTCAGGTTTCGCTGTATCTTACTCTTAAACCACAGAATCACCCAGCTGGGAGTTGCACCCAGTCCTCGCTGCACTGGCAGTGCTGCGCATGCTCTGGTACACCACTGGATGTTTATTTTACTGCGGTATTGTCTTTCTACGCAATTAGACCTCCTAAAACGTTTCTGTTTCTGCGCATTTTATCTGCTATTTTACTTGTTTTGTCAGCTATGTACAGACCGTGTAAATATTATGGAAGGGAAGGTAGCAAATGAGAAATAACTGCAGCCGAACACATTTTTCAAAGTAAAAAGATCACCAAATGTTATTTCCACTTTGCCTCGCAGAATATTTTAAACTGCATCTCATGTTCTGTCTCCTCCTACTACGTGGTCCAGATGGCTTGATTGACGCGAAAGAATAATCAAGCCATTTCGGTGTTTTCAAAAGCGCAGCGTCTAAAAACGACGAAGAGTGAAAAGTTTTCGAATTCTCTCATGCTCAATCGTTCCCTGCTAGCAGAGGCTTCTTTTCTCTGCATTTCGCTGGCTGAGGTTCGCGAGGAAAAGAGACCTCTGCGCTGGGTCGAAACTCGCTTTGTTTTGCCGCCGTCCACAACCTTGGACGGTTTGCTGACCATTTCTTGAGCCCACTATATGCGTACGCATATCTACAGACGTTTTCCGCTGATATTATTTCAGCCCCCCAGCGGAAAACGTCTTTACAAAACGGAATGGAATACAATACAATACAATACAATACAGTTTTAATGTGAATGTTCATCAACCTTAGTAGTATATATAGTGGTGCTGCGCAACGCCACTCTTAAAGTTAAGCGATCGAGATGGGCGACTCCGAAAGTGATGTGGCGCTGCGTCACTACCGGAAGTAATCTTTGAAACCGTATGTGGCGCTGCGCCACTACCGGAAGCAACCCTTGAAAACTTATGTGGCGCTGCGCCACTACTGGAAGTAATCCTTGAAAAACGTATGTGGCGCTGCGCCACTACCGGAAGTAATGCTTGAAAACTATGTGGCGCTGGGGCCACTATCGGAAGTAATCCTTGAAAACGTATGTGGCGCTGCGCAGTGCCACTACCGGAAGTAATCATCAAAAGCTTATGTGGCGCTGGGACACTACGAAAGTGATGTGGCGCAGCGCCACATAAGTTTTCAAGGATTACTTCCGCTAGTGGCGCAGCGCCACATCACTTTTCGACTGGCGCAGCTCCACTTAACTTTTAACTTTCAGAGTGGCGTGGCGCAGCTCAACTATACTACTACCTTTTCTCCGAGGCTTGATGAAATGCGTTTATTAAAATAAGGGCGCGCTTCGCACGCAACAAAAGAAAAAAAAATGCGATCCTCCCTTTCTTTAAAACGTCGGGTGTCCCGCGCCGTGTACGAACTATTCCCAGAGGACATACCTTTGTGTTCAGCTCTCCTTTCATCATGATTCGTTCTACTAAACAAAGGTAGCTTTTGTGACGCAGCTTGTGAGTTGTCTCAGACTCGTACACGGGAGAACACGTCGCTGGCAGCGTCGCTGGCAGCAGCGATAATCCAAAAAGAATCCGTATTTTGTTTGGGCAATTCTCTGCTATCAATCAAAACTCGAGCGCTGCGTGGATCCATAAAAAAGCCAAAAGCGAGTTTGTTAGAAAAAAAGAAAAGGCTCATTATTATAGAACGGCGTATGTCCTAAGTCTCAGAGTTCTACCAACGTTTCTGCGTGAAAAGTATTTGCTCTTTTTAGTTTGAATTCCTGCAATACTCAGTATAAAACAACACGATTTAATTGTCATTATTCAGTATGTATTCCTTATCCTAGTATATAACACAGTACTTCAAAGACAACTTTTTATTCAGCTTTCAAGTGACGCCTTACCAGGCTCAAGTTATTAGTGAAAATAGATGGCATTTTTTCGGCGCAATTACTGTAGATGCTCTAGAGCGGATTTCGTATGACTGTGAAAAGTGCCGCGACTACGCGATTTCATATATCGTTATCTACACCAGCAGGCCAGGTTCCGTGCCGCGATCGCGCCAAGTCGTGTTGCGCCATTTTCACAGTCATACGAAATCTGCTCTATTATGGTTAATATTTACATGCTTATTTGCTGAGACGTCGCCCGCGAAACCACTTTTCAAATAACATCGATGCCCCAAAATCTCAGCGTTGCAGTAGTAACCAGCGGTGGCGTATAACGTTTACCTTGATCCTTCATATATGGTACACTTAAGTGTCCTTCTGTATATCCTCGTTCTATAAGACATGGGAGATATTTATACGGAGGACACTATAGTGTACCATATATGAACGGGATCTACCAACTTTTATATACAGTACCTGACAGACATAAATCGCACCGCTGTTCCAAATTCTCGATTTCTCTCATTTTTCTGTTGCACTTATTCTTCCCAGCCCCCTTCTCCCCTCCTATCCCTCTCCCCCATTGCTATTACTCGGCCCCTCTTCCTTTTCTCGGGCCACTGCACTGGCTACTTTAACGGTCTTGCGTCGTAACAAGTACCGTGTGATCACGGCATAACACTGATCTGCGTGGTAACGCCCGACTCTATGGATTAAGACCCCGTTCACACACGAGACCGGTATAAAACCGGACCGGTACAATTCTGGTACGGTACCGACTGTTCGTACGATACCGGTACAATTCTGGCACGTTTTGCAACAGTGTTCACACCAAACTCGGTCCGGTACCGCAGGTTCCGTGTGAACGCGCGACGGTACCGTACAAGAATTGTACCGGTCCGGTTTTGTACCGGTCGTGTGAACGGGGGGTCTAAGGTACATTATTCTTGAGTTGATTAAGGTGGCAGAAGCCTCTAGCATGCTGTTGCTATGGTAACCAATTCTTCTATCCACGTGCAGATGTCCCGGAATTCCGGCCTCTCCTTTGGGTTGCCATGACAACATTTGGTTATGACGTCGTAACTGTTTGAAAACATAGAAACTCGTTACTTGTAGTTTTATAGCGTCTAAGGCATAGGACATACGCCGCTCTTATCACGAGCCGTTCCTAAGCCCTGGCTAAACTAGGACACATGTAGCGCGCAACATTGTAGCCGGAAACATGTTTTTTTTTTCGTGTTTCCGGGTTTAGCCGCGCGGAAAACATTTTCGCGCGCAACAAAATTTGTAGCCGGGATACAAAGAAATGTTTCTTCGCATAACAAGAAACATTTGATGTGTCCGAGACACACGCATGCGATGTTTCCTAGTTTAGCCACTCCAGAAAACATGCAGGACACAAATGTTGCGCGCGACATGTGTCTTAATTTAGCCGTGGCTTAATGTAAATGACCTTAGACAGGAGACAACAGTGTTTCCTCATAGGCAAATGTCTTAAGCCTTACTTTTAAAATCTTGTATAGTACTGGAGCTAAACCTTGATTGTAAAAAACAAAAACAAAAAAAACAATAGAAAGACAATGCGCGTCTTGCATTGTTTTAGACTTCCGACTTCCGACAACCAAATCGGCTAACGGTGTTTACATCTTGTTGCCACCCAATTCAGATCATGTGATGATTCCTCTGGGTGGACACTTTTGTTAGTTCTGTACATACACTCGTGCACTCAGTCGAGTGAGAAAAAAATTGACAATTGTAACTACCCAAAGGAATCATCACATGATCTGAATTTGGAGGCAACCACGAGCCGAGAAATGACGATGTAAACACCGTTAGCCGATTATTTCTATGAGCGACAAGTACACTGAACAAAACCATAAGAGAAAAAAAGGTACAAAACGATGCAGCTTACATTCTAGTGGGGCATTGATGGGTTTCTTGAGTCTGAACCCTGATTTGAGTTTGTTAAGGAGCTCATCGGGGGTCAGGTCTGAATACGGGATGGAACCTGAAACAAAATCATCAGATTATAGTATGGACACTCACTGGAAATAATAACAGAATAATAATAACAGCCCTATATAGACGTGTGCGCGCTTTCACGTGCATCATGGAAAAGAAGAAAAGAAAGGGTCTTCTCCTCATCGTGAGGGAAGTAACTCAAAGCGGTCGAAATACACGAGCGCTAGACAAGGAGAGGTTGGAGGACTTAACGGGCTGCATTAGATGGCGCAAACTGCTGCCGCGCAGCATACAATCATGAGGGCTGTGTTACAGTTGTGCCACCGAGAGTCAGGCCATTGCACCGGGAGACAATCCCCTACTCTTACGAAGAGTACAATGGGTAATCTGGGCAAGATGCCTACCTGCCTACTGAGACACGTAGCAGGGCGGGGGTGCGGGTGGGGGTGGGAAGGGGTATGGAGAGGGCTTTCACGGGGCTCGAACGTACCTCTTGGGGCCAGAAAAAAGGTTTTTGGAAAAAAGGTTTTGGAAAAAAGGTTTTTGGTCACAAAACAGGTAGGAAACGAGACGACAAGTACACAGCAACAAGACGCCTTACCTCCTGTCTCCACTTCCCACAACACGATTCCATATGACCACCTAAAAAGCAACAAGAATAATTCTGTCATCGAGGTCAGCTATTCGTGCGAAGAGTAAGAGCATCGAAAATTCCTAACATTTCTAACAAAAGTTCCAAGATTAGACATAAATTTGCCAGGACAACTGAATTTTCCCCAACAAAGGTGAGATACAATTATTTTCCAGCAAGAGATGTCCTTGTAATTTCCCCAGGAAGCAGTTAAAGGGGGAGAGGAAAAGGTTATCTAAGGAACAGTGATATTTTGGGGATTTCATTTTTGGAAATATGTTTATTTTCGATAAACGAAGAGGACATGGCAATGTACGCTTGTGGTAAAGTTTTCACGTTCATAATTCACGTGAAGTGGGTGCCGAAACGGGGACGCGCGGTTTTACACCCAATTCACACGAGACCGGTACAAAACCGGACTGGTACAATTCTGGTACGGTACCGCCTGTTCACACGGTACCGGTACAATTCTGGTACGGTACCGCCTGTTCACACGGTACCGGTACAATTCTGGAACGTTTTGCAACCGTGTTCACGCGGGACCGTGCACGCGTAGCAGTGTCTTTATCGGTCCGGTACCGAAGGCCCCGTGTGAACGCACGACGGTACCGTACCAGAATTGTACCGGTCCGGTTTTGTACCGGTCTAGTGTGAACGGGGTCTTATACATACACATCACTCATTGTCGTAAAGCTCATCGATTCCAATGACTCGGGAGCCATCCATCTTGCTGACAATTTGCCCTACAAAACCGAAGCCCAGCACACATTCAGTACGAACCAGATTTTAACATATCATTACATTAGCAGATTTTGCCATCGCCATACGACCAAGTAATTATAACTTAACAAAATTATAGCTTCATAGTAAATGCACTTTGGAGCGCTTTTTCCATTCATGCACATCCTTTTTGAGTATGCCATCTGGAAACTGCCCAAGCTTACCTTGGAAACTTTCTCATAGAACTGCCTTTCGTAAATATCTTGGGATATCCCGATATTGGAGATCTTCGCAACTCCATTTTTACCCAGGAAAATATTCCTTACGGCCAAATCCCGGTGAACACACTGTTGAGTAAAGGAAAACAAAATGAAAGTATGTAAGGTCCTATCACAGGGAACTCGCCTTTGAAGTTCCAATCAAGAATAATAATAGTAAATTTTCCATTTTTTGCTGAATAAAGCGGAAAAAATATATTTTTCTTTGCGCTGCGTTCTCGGTCTTTCCTGATTGGCTAATTATGCTTTGCCACGACTCGCCAACCACGAAATGGCTTTAGTTATACGAGGTTAGCGCCAGACGGAAGCCATTTCGTGGTAATGAGGACATTGCTCATCGGGTTTCTCCTTGGACTTACATGACTTAAGCCTTGCTAAACAAGGACACATGTAGCGCGCAACATGTTCCAGCCGGATACGTGTTTTCTTTCTGTTTTCCAATTTAGCCACGTGAGAAACATTGCTGCGCACGACAAATTTTGCAGCCGGCAGTCAAAAAAAGTATTTATTTTAAAGCCGGGAAAATACGAGGCACAAAATCCCTCAACTTGTAGCGCAATATTGTTGCGTTGCAGGTTTTGGATAGATGTTGCGCGTTTTTCACTCGCGCAACAACTTTTCACATATCAAAAACATTTGTTTCAGGTTGTAAAAACTTGTTGCGCAAAGTAGAGCGCGGGTCTACTTTCAGCCACAAATTCTGGCTTTGTTGCTCATTTTTCATCAAACACACAACTTGTCGCACAACATTTTGTCGACAATTCAAGCTGATTAGTCAATATAAATGAGGTTCCATGGGCAAATTTCGCCTTCGGCTCGATGTGTGATCATCAGAACAAAATGTTGCAGGACAAGTTGTGAATTTTATGAAAAACGAGCAACAATCATTAGACTTGCAACGCAACAATGCACGCGACAAGTTGAGGGATTTTGTGTCTCGTATTTCCCCGGCTTCAGCCATCCAGGAAACCTCATGCAGGACACAGATGTTGCGCGCTACATGTCTCCTAGTTCAGCCGTAGCTTTACCTTCTTCTCCGCTAAGTACGCCATTCCTCTCGACACGTCGAGTGCTATTCGTATTTCTCGGCTCGTGGTAACGAACAGTACGAGCTCCCCGAGTCGCTCCCGTCGATGTCATACGACATTTGATGCTCCTGGAGGTACTTTAGTAAATAACCATGATTGGGGTATTCGAGAACTAGATAAAGAGGACCTGTAAACAGACAATGCGTATTATTCGTCTTTGACTTTCTCAGCAGTTCCAGCCGACTCCCTGGCCAACATGTGAATATGGCGAGGAGATTTTGCAAGTGTTACTACCAAAACCGGTGTCGACTGTTTTTTTTTCGGCTCAGGTAAGCGATGCGTGCTACACAAATATTCTATTAGGCAATTTTTTAAACTAAAAACATAAGAAAAGCCATCTGCTTGTGTTTTCTAATAACTTTATGAGGTAAAGAAATACAAATCAGTGTATTATTTCGCGAAACTTTTTCTTTGTCAGCCACACAACGCATGGATGATTTCGCGAGAAGGAATGCAATCAGACTCGTCAACGTTTTTGTCTAAGACGAGTGCTTTTTGTAGAGCCCGATAAACAGTCTACCGGTTTCGGAATATCAAATACGACAGCGTATTCATCGGGATTTCCAAACAACGAGAAATTGGTTGACAACAAAGACTTCCAAGTGTTTGAAATCCTGATGAAAAACACTATCGACTGTTTTGTATAGCTTCTCAAACGAATCATTTAATGTCGAGAAAAAGAAGGAATAAAATCCCAAAATCCATGCAAATTAAAACAGCGTATTCAAACATCATTCACGCTTATGATTTTCTTTGTTTTAAGGCCCGTTTACACTTTGTACTTTTTGCTGCAATTTTTGTCGCGCAAGTCGCGGCGACTTTTTTCGCACGTGCGCGTCAACACAAAATCACTAGTGTAAACTAGGGGCATCTTGGCGCGATTTTTGTTGCGTGATGTCGCGGAGATTTCAAACATGTTCGAAACTCTTTGCAACTTGATGCGATTTGAAGAAAAGAGAGCACAGAAATCGCACCGGATTTGCATCTCGTTTACACAAGAAAGCTGGAATTGCAACTTGCGCGAGAAAAATCGCCTCGACAAATGCAACAAAAATCGAAGGGTGTAAACCGGCCTTAAGCGCGATAGATTATTCAGAAGTTGATTGTAAAACAGGACGGTAGGGTTTAAACTCTTTTTGCAGCTAAACCTCTACGTCACAAGCTAACGTCTTCTTATCCGTCTTTTATGGTTATCATTAAACAAAAAAACAGAAAAGGTAACGACCGAGGCAGAGACGCAGCAAAGAAGGGGATATAGTTAGCAGTAGCAGAATCACTGTACCTTTTAGAGAGCACGCCCCAAACAAACTGAGGATATTCGGATGTGAACCAACACATGAGAGAGTAGTGAGCTCGGTAGTGAGGTCTACTACACCGTCTTGGTTACCAGGATCTGCGTAATACATAATACATAATTCACGAGTTAAGCACGCACGCGGCAACAAACCCGAGCAGGGAGGTGAGAGAAATGGAGTCGCAACTGCATAAATTAAGCAAATTCAACGATCAGCTCATTAGTGAGGTCTTCCACACAGTATTGGATACCAGGGTTTGCATGAGACATATGCACACAGTGCACGAGTTCAAGGGCGCACGTAGTACTAAGCCCGAGCAGGGAGGTGATTGGGATGGAGGTGCAGCTACATAAATTAAGCGATCGTACACTTTGGGTGGGATATGTTTTGCAGCCCCAGTTCTCAAATTTTAGATGTAGCAAAGTTGTTCGCGTGTTTGTTCCTTTTTGGTACTTTTGCTTTGCACCCGAGACTGATACACCAGACACACGAATAACTGCCGTCCTCCATAAACAACTTGAAATCTGAGAGGGAGGGAAAGACGATCTAATGATCCAACTGACCTCGCAACATTTTGACGAGACAATCCACAGGGCCCCCGTCAGTCAGGAACCGTCCCGTGAAAGTAATCCTAAGTGTCCCGGATGTGAACTTGTTGCCAAGGGTAACCTTCCGTCTAGGGATCTCACACCAGTCTCTGTCGCCCTGAAGTCCTCGAAAACTTGGCATGTTCCCGTTCTCTAGGGCTAGATTGCTGAAGGCCAAAGAATGATCCGTGTGACTTACAGCCACCTGAGGGGAGGGGGAGAGTAGATAAATGGCAAAGCAAATTTGTCAGCTGTGAAATGCAATGTTACCTGCAAGATTAGCGGAGATCATAGCTCTTTCCCTGCCTCGTACCCAGTCGTACCCTCGTACCCAGAACGACTGGGAGCGAGCTAGTGCGAAAGGCATCATGGGAAGGTTGAGCGCTCCCGTGGTCCTTTGCGACAGCGCCCGAGCCTCTCCATGATGCATTGCGCGTCTCGAAATTTTACCTTTCGCGGATCGCCGCGGGATTTTGCCCTTTTTTGGCACATCTGTGACGCCTGGGTACGAGGCAGACTCTTTCCTTTTACGATGCACGGCGACGCGCTTTTCCTTTGCTAATGCAGGCCTGCTACCATTTCAGCGACTGATCCGAAGTGAGAGTGAGTAGCAATAAATAAATTTGTGAATTTGTTTAAGTTAGTGTATTCTCAGTTTGTCGGCTCGAAGTTCAACGGGTTCCTTGTTCTTTCACTTGCTTTCTTAAAGTTCTCCTCCTGTGTGAGCTCGATCATTTATATCATACGACAACGCTTCAATTTACTTAAAAAAAAAAGAAATACGAAGCAATCTACTTGACTCGCTTGTTGTTGTCTTCGTTTCAAACTTCCTTCGGTGTGCTAGTCTATGCCTGACTCAGTTTGATTGACAGCTAGTGAGCCTGGAACGAGCATAGTGCTCGGAAAGGCGGCAGCATCAAATGAAGTTTCTATCCCCCTGAATTAGAGGGTTTGAAAATGCGTCTTGAAAATGCGTAGCGTGAAACTACAATTTCGACTGAGAATGCGTCCCCTGAAATGGTGACATAACATATCCCTGCCCTACCCCCACAGAGCGTGAATGCGTACCTACCCCGGCGACAGATCCAATCCTTAATAAGTCACTGTTTGTGTTAAACGCCTGTCTCGCGGCGCGTCTCTCACATACCCCTGCATGCACTACCCCCAACCGTGCTAGAATGCGTACCTACCCCGGCGACAGATCCCATCCTTAATAAATCACTGTTTGTGTTAAACGACTGTCTCTCGGAGCGTAGACAACGCACGCAACAAACAATGATTACCACAGTAAGGAGGATACCTCCGATGACCGGTAACCCGATCTGGAGGAACTCTGTCAATATGTGCTGCGACTCTACAAAAATGAAATACAATATTCATCAACATTACGGCTATCTTGGAATTAATATATTCAGCTGAGGGTGATCAGGAGAATTATCAGGGGATGCTGTCCACCACGACAGCTGAATTAATTAATTGTTTTATCGTTCATTCAAACATTTAGTTGTTGTATTTCAAATTTCAAATTTAATTCAAATTATTTTCACCACTTTCACGCGTTATTTGGCAGGCCGCCACTTTCACGCGTTAGCAGGCAGTTGACTAGCAATCAAATTAAGACCCCGTTCACACAAGACCGGTATAAAACTGGACCGGTACAATTCTGGTACGGTACCGTCACGCGTTCACACGGGACCTGGCGTGCACGGTCCCGCGTGAACACTGTTGCAAAACGTGCCAGAATTGTACCGGTACCGTGTGAACAGGCGGTACCGTACCAAAATTGTACCGGTCCGGTTCTGTACCGGTCCCGTGTGAACGGGGTCTAACTAATGTTGACTTTTTAAGCTTGCGCTTGCGTCACTGTGATTTACACGTGCCTTGAGCTTGCGTCCTGTACTTGCGCATGAGTTCATGTGTAAACCTGCCCTTACTTTTCAAGGCTTACAAGTCGTCACAATGTATGCATTTGATAGGACAACTTCTCGTGGTGTATTATGGCTACCTGTGCATTCATTATTTACTAGCTTTTGCCCGAGGGCCGGGAAATCCTCACAGAGCGAGGCTCCAGTGACGAGGTTCCCTTTTTAAGCTTGCGCTTGCGTCACTGTGTACCCCTTTGGCTTATGTCATGCACCCGTTATGTTCTTGTATCAGAGGGACTTACCTGCGGTATGTGAGGTCGATGTGGATAAAGTCGTCCTGGGTGGGGCCCCTGTGGTGTGGTTGCTTGGTGCCACTGAAAAAAAAAAGGATGTACAACGTTTACAGGCACGCTATAAATACTCAACAAATAGAGCGGATTTCACATGACTGTCAACACTTTTTATGTAATTGCGATTGCTTTGCGTTCTCATTTTGGCTACTCGTTTTTTCTCAGCCAATCAAATTCTTTAGTAAATACAATTGCATAATTACTTAGTAATTGGTTCGGCTTGTGATTGGCTGAGAGAAAAGCCATTTAGGAGCAAGTGGTGATTTCTCTCGATTCTGATTGGCTAGTGATTGCTCAATTGCAATTGTTTTCACGACAGTCATGTGAAATCCGCTCTATCGAAATCTTGACATTGGATTTGCAGAAAAAATGTGTAATGCAGTTCAAATGCAATGTTAGTTTTACTTTCCATATTTTTCTCGCACAGCTTTTTTGGACAGAAACGCATCTACACAAATTCTAATTTGGCCAGCGAAAGCACACAACACTTAGCACTCGCCGAAAGAGATTCTCGCAGAGGCGTCTGCGCGCTCAAGCCAAACAATCCGTTTGGATGACGTATTTTAACACAGACCTACGTCTGTGTTAAACGAAAAATGTCAAACGAAATACGAGGCCAGTTTAAACATGTTCAGACTAAAACAACTGTCTCGTCCATCTTCACCTTCTGTGAAACATAACAACTGCTAATGTACAGTGGTGGCATTTGCGGCAAAGTTCACCTGAGACTCAAAATTATTGCCTTCTGAGTAGTCGCAACATGTATAGAGCAGATTTCAGATGACCGTCGTAAACGTGAACGCAATTGTGTTTTAATCACTAGCCAATCAGAAACAAGAGTAATTACAACTTGCTTTTGAATGGCGTTCAGCGCAGCCAATCAGGAACCGAAAAAATTCAGGATTACTTAGTTGTCACACAATTGCTCTACAATTTGATTGGTTGATAGAAATAAGCAGCCAATGAGGAGATAAACCAATCGCAAACGCAGTTAAATCACGACCATCACCTAAAATCCGCTCTATTTGACGAGTATGAACAGCAGATATTTGAGGGGTTGTCAGCTTACATGTTTGATTGCATTCCACGCCAACTTCCGGGTATCGACCATGGAACGTCCTCTCGTACTCACACTCGCCAACCGTGCTCTCGTTACCAAGGCAACGCACGTGAGTCATCCAGACAGGCCCCCTACCGGAACCAAATACGGAAGCAGCATTCCACATAGTATTGACGACGCCTTGATAACCCAACTGGCGACAAATCACGTGACCAAACCACCACAGGTATCTCCTCTTCACGTGGATGACACTGCCCCAGACCCCCTTGTACTGCACCTCCACGCGGCCAGAATGGTTACCGCCCACAAGACGTACTTGGAAGTCTATAAAGGAAATAATTCTCATTTTGTTTCTATTTATCAAAATATGTTTAGACTAATGCTACCCGTCAAATATTCGAGGGAACGAAGTTTCTTCCCTTTAGATCGAGAGAAGGGCTACCGCCTAGTCTACACAAGCATAAATTGTGCCGGACGAATATATATAATATATATATAATAATTTATATAGCGCATATACATATATGTTCTAGGCGCTTTACAACCATTAAAAAACAATTAACATTTTGATTTAAAATAAAAAACATAGAACAATAAAAATAGTAAAATCATGGTTATCATAATAAAAAATCAAAATTAAAAAATGGAATTAAAAATTACAATATAGTTTCAACTAAAATTATCCGTTTAAAACTACAATTACAATTGATACGCCTGCTTGAAAAGATGGGTCTTAAGAAATGATTTAAAAGTTGAAACAGAGTCGGCACAGCGGATCTTCACAGCGGAATATTTGACCGGCTAACCGATCCAATTTTCGATCGACACAATCTAGGACGAATTTTGGATTTGGTATCTTGGCTTCTTGATACAGCGTTTAGAGCGCATGAGCTGTTTGAGAAACAACTGGCAAGAAGTAAATTTCGTCCGGCTCCAAAGTTCTCGTGTAAATAAGCACGAAAACCGACCTGGTGCTGTGTAATCGCAGCCTAATCAGAAATTTTCCTCATCAATTACTGGGTTACCTTTGGTAGTTTTTCTTCCGTTATCGCAGATTATACTAGCGTCATTCTCGTGTGCTGGGTAAACGGGGCTCAGATCACCCAGAATGCACTGCTCTAAATTATTCTCGTTACCACGGCAACCAATGTTCTTCAACCATACGGGCCCAGATCCCCGGCCAAACGCGCCATAGTCTAAGACCACAAGGGATTTTGGGTAGCCAAGCTGCTTGCATATGACGTCACCAACAGACGGCGTAAAATTATAACCGCTGACTGTTCCCCAGACTCCTAAAATGGAGAGTTCCACACGGCCTGCGTATGGCACAGGGGAACCTCCAAGTCGAACTTGAAAACTAGCTGTACAACAAAGAAATGGTATAAAGGGCTTTAATTGTTGGTTTAGTTTGGACGGAAAATTATCTACACATAGTCTAATTGCAATTGAACACAAGGACATAAATATAGACGAATTCTACTCACGTATTCCAGAGCGGTTGTCACACACCACCCCGGCATCTTGATCGTGACCCCAGTTATTCCGAAACGTGTCCGAGCGTCGACATCCCCACAAACTAGACTCGTTACCATGGCAACGAAGGTCCGATATCCAAACGGGGCCTTGACCGGGTCCAAACACTCCACTAGCGACCGGTATAACGTACTTGGCTCCGCGGTAGCCCAGGCTCCTGCAGACAACATTGGCCGCGTTCTTGCCCCAGCCTTTGTTACTAACTGTTCCCCAGACCCCGCCGAGCCTGACACTTACTCGGCCAAAGGATGGCGAGCTACTTCCGGTCAGGTTGAGCGCATGATCTGTGGCGACAAAGTGTGGTAGTACATATATTAATAGCCACTACTTAAACAGCCCTGTCACAGTATTAAATGATCTGTGGCGACAAAGTGTGGTAGTACATATATTAATAGCCACTACTTAAACAGCCCTGTCACAGTATTAAATGATCTGTGGCGACAAAGTGTGGTAGTACATATATTAATAGCCACTACTTAAACAGCCCTGTCACAGTATCACAATGTAGTATAGTGGGAGCGTTGAGTTGTGCTGTGCTGTATGTTATGTTGTGCTGTGTTTTACTGTACTGTACTATGCTGTATGTTGTATTCTGTTGAGCTGTTATGTTACTGAAGTGTTGTGTTGATGTTCTTTTGTATTGTGATATCATGTGTGCTGTGTGTGTTTTGTTGTGTCGTGCTTAGCTGTTTTACTACTGTGCTGTGTGTTGTATTCTGTTGAGCTGTTATGTGTTACTGCAGTGTGGCGAGGTGTCGTGCTGTTGTTTTGTATTGTACTGTGACGTGTTTTGTAGCTGTGCTGTGTTATTTTGTGTTGTGCTGAGCTCCGTGTTGTGCCGTGCGTTGTGTTGCATTGCATTGTGCGGTTCTGTTGTTATGGATGTTATGTTGTTATGTGTTTTACTGTACTGAACTATGCTGTATATTGTATTCTGTTGACCTGTTATGTTACTGAAGTGTTGTGTTGAGGTTCTTTTGTATTGTGATATCATGTGTGCTGTGTGTGTTTTGTTGTGTCGTGCTTAGCTGTTTTACTACTATGCTGTGTGTTGTATTCTGTTGAGCTGTTATGTGTTACTGTAGTGTGGCGAGGTGACGTGCTGTTGTTTTGTATTGTACTGTGACGTGTTTTGTTGCTGTGCTGTGTTATTTTGTGTTGTGCTGCGCTCCGTGTTATGTTGTGCCGCGCGTTGTGTTGGATTGCATTGTGCGGTTCTGTTGTGATGTGTTACGTCGGGTTGTGTTGCATTGCATTGCATTGTGTCGTGTGACGTTGAGTTGTGCTATGCTGTGCTACACTTTGCTGAGCTGCCTTATGCTGTGTTGCACGTGTGTACTGTGCTTTGCAGCCCCGCGGGATGCCGGGATTTTCAGGTTAAAACTTAGTTTCATTATCCCCTCCCGGACCTTTCCTACCACCCTTTATCCCATTTCTAACCTGAATCTTTGCTAGCGCACACAACACCTGCCTCTCGTCCAGGATCGCGATTAAACTGTAGAGTGTAGTTACACCGATTCAGGGAGCTCTCATGGCCAAGACAGTCGATATCATAGACCCACTGAACAAAGTCCTCAAGACCAAACACAATAGACGCCTCAAACACAGCCATCTCCGCACCTGCAAATGTTACCATGGCAATATTGGTCACTAATTTCTATCAACCAATCATATTTCGAACTAAACGCAGCTGTGTATTTAGTGATCACGCGCTCACCACGTGATAGTGATTGTACATGCTTTTACTTGGCCTGTGATTGGCTGACGAGGAAACCATTCAGCAGCAACTCGGTCATGATTGGCTAGGTGTTCTTGCTCTTGCAGCAGTCATGTGAAATTCGCGTAAGGGAGTGTGTGTAGCGTGTATGGTACTTACCCAAGCTGAAACCGATTTGCCGGCAAAAGACATGCGCATTAATGATGTTCCAGTGATGGAAGTTGACCGAACCCCATATTCCCCCGATCAGCACATTCACCTGCCCAGCATTCTTAGTGCTGTTGTTCAATTTGAACTCCAGACCTGGTGATGTAATAGGTAATCTGTTTAGAAATAACTCAGGGGTGATAAGAGAACTAGAAGCTCTGATTTCCTGCTTTGAGTTTGAAGTTGGCGACAAGACGCGCTTACGATAAGGCCGACATTCGCATGAAGATTTGTGACGCTTGTCACGCTAGCGCCATTCTCTTACCCAGAGCTCCCGGGGGAGGCTCTTGTGACAGCCACTGACGCATGCGCGAGATTTGTGACGCTTGTCACGCTAGCGCCATTTTCTTACCCAGAGCTCCCCGGGGGAGGCTCTTGTTTCAGCCACTGACGCATGCGCGAGATTTGTGACGCTTGTCACGCTAGCGCCATTCTCTTACCCAGCGCTCCCCGGGGGAGGCTCTGGTGACAGCCACTGACGCATGCGCGAGATACAGAGCCGCTGAGAGAAAGACCTTTAAGCGCATGCTCTGGACAACGCTCAAAATCAGCCAATCAGCAACGGCCCTCAAATGTATGTCCCCAGAGCCTCCCCTGCGAAGTGACGAGCGGGGAGCTCTGGGTACGAGAATGCGCTAGCACCAACAAAACAACATACGTGCGCGCGTCTTATAAAACAAATGTCCTCTGTTTTTTCGTGGTATGTCGTCTTATATACCACGGAAAGACGTATATAATAAAACCATTAAGCCCTGGCCAAACGAAACGCAAGTTCACACAAGTCGACGCAAGTTTTGCTACTTGCGTCGACTTGCGCTCGTTTGGCCACCACCTTGCGATGACTTGTGTTCGCTTGCGTCCACTTTGAACATGTTCAAATTTTTGTGCAACTTGTGCCAACTTGCGTCTGCCAACTTGCGTCTCGTTTGGCCACCACAGCGCAAGTGTACGCAAGTTGATGAAGGTTTCCAATTTTCTTCGTTTTCCGAATTAACGAAATATTTATGACCAAACTAAGTCATTAAAATATTGCACGTACATTTCTAGCTGTTATTTACAAGAAACTGGGTGAGATTTCTTTATTTTGCTTGTCTTTTTTACTAAGAAAACACTAGCTTGAGCGCGTGCTAGTGTTCGAAAGTGGCGTGATCATGTCGTCATTAGCGGGTGCAAAGCACCAAAACACTCAACTTGCATCTCGTTTGGCCACCTCAACGCAAGTGAGCGCAAGTCTGTGCAAGTCACAACTTGCGTCGACTTGCGTTACATTTGGCCAGGGCTTAGTGAGTCCACGACAGTTTGACCTGTTGCGTCCTTCCAAGGGCATAAGAGGGCATACAACGGAAAATCAAAGGGAATTTCTTTTATGTACCCGTGACCGAGAGCCAAGCAAATGTGAGAAACGCGCGCGTGGTGTTTTTAAAGGGTAAAACATGTTGTTTATCCTTTACGTCATAATGTTGTTACATAGGAAAACGCACTTGAACACTGCCGAACTATCCTCTAGAGACTTTTTTCGCTTGCTTTGCGAATTCAAGTAACTCCTAGGCTCGATTTCTAACGATTGCTGTTCATCCGGGAGCCTTCACCTCTCACCTGATTCGTTCCCCGTGCGACAGACCACCCCAGCATCATATCCGTACGACGACTGCCTCGTTTCCAAGACGTACTCACACTCTGAAATTGATGACTCGTTGCCATGGCAATGCACCTGCTCTATCCACGTTACAACGCTCGACGGGACATGGTACACGTATTGGGCACGGTAGACCACGACAAGAGCCCCTAGGTAACCAAGCTCTCTACAAAGAACGTGACCATCGGCTAGGTCCCAGTCTCTTTGGTTAATGTCGCCCCAGATCCCTGCTCTTCGAACTTCGACGCGGCCAGCGTGCTTAGGGGTGTTCTCTCCGGTTAGACGGAATTGAAGATCTGCGAACAATGAATGGTCAGTTGTTAGTCAGCCGCCATTTTGCCAGCCAGTCCCTTCATTGGCGAACGTCAAGAGAAAGTCCTCTCGTGAGCTTGAAATACGAGCGCGAAAACAAACTACAATGTAGGACTAGGACTTTCTCTCGATTTACGGACGTTCGCCAAAGAAGGGCTGCAAGCAGTCTAACCGAGTCAGAGAAAGCATCCATTTACATCGGCAGATTTAGGGAATGTAGTGCAATATTTTCAATTGAATTTGGTAAATAAGAATAAAGCTTTGTTTGCAGATGTTTATTTCGAGATTTCTACAGACCCAAGCGCAGGACGCAAGCGCAGGACGCAAGCGCAGGACGCAAGCGCAGGACGCAAGCGCAGGACGCAAGCGCAGGACGCAAGCGCAGGACGCAAGCGCAGGACGCAAGCGCAGGACGCAAGCGCAGGACGCAAGCGCAGGACGCAAGCGCAGGACGCAAGCGCAGGACGCAAGCGCAGGACGCAAGCGCAGGACGCAAGCGCAGGACGCAAGCGCAGGACGCAAGCGCAGGACGCAAGCGCAGGACGCAAGCGCAGGACGCAAGCGCAGGACGCAAGCGCAGGACGCAAGCGCAGACGCAAGCGCCAGGAAATCGAGAGGTTGCGTTCCCTTGCGCTAGTGGTTGCGTCTAGTGTGAATTAAGTGAACGCAAGCGCAAGCAAACAAATAAATGTTCATTTTAGGCTTGCACTTGCGCTTGCGTTGCTGTGATTCACACTTGCCTTGAGCTTGCGTCCTGCGCTTGCGTTTGCGTTTGTGTGTGAACCAGCCCTTACCTTCGGTGTAGTTTGCTCCCTTGCACACAACCCCCGCATCCGAGTGATACCTTCCCTGACAATTATGCAATCCCCAGGGTGCATGACTGCACTCGCTGATGTCACTTTCGTTTCCCTGACACAAGACGTCATCAAGCCAAACAGGGCCCGTCCCAGGCCCAAACGCATTGCAACAAGGCGCGGTAAGCGCAGCCTGGTAACCTAGCTGACGGCAAATCACGTGGCCATTGCTGATGTCCCACTTGTCGTCACAGATTGAGCCCCAGGTGCCATTATGGAGCACTTCAACTCGGCCATAGTAGATAGAAGTGGAATTGGTACCAAGGCGAAGTCTAACACTCGTACCTAAAACATGAGGAGCGTAAATAAAGTTAGTGTTCCTAACTTTGGATAGCCAAAATACTAGTCCAGGTTTATTACAAAAGCCTTTCAACTACAAAACTTCATGGACTTATTACAGAGCGGATGGAAACGACTTGCAAAATTGAGTTTTTGAAATCTTGTCGGGATGAACAGTTTTCAAAGTTTGAAGTTACATCAAATGTGCTTGTAAATCGACAGTGTTGCCGCTAAAACTTCCCTGCATTGCTTTCTAGGCTAATACGAAGTGATATGATTGATTTGGGGATGATTACATACACATTTAGAGCCGTATTTACGAATTTCTTGAAATGAACGTGACCTAGCCCCTTTAAATTCTATCCATTCATATAGTATTGTACCTGTTATTAGAATTGCATTCCACCACAGAAGACACACGAGGAGCAATACATGCACGATCAGCTCACTGCCATTCACCTAACTGGTCACCTAGTCTTCAGGCAGACTCACTAGAATGTCCAAGTCACACTTGCACTACCTGTTATTAAGAATAAAAGTGGAAATATCATGTGTAAGGGAAGTGATCAAAACAAACTTTTAAAGGGACATGGTCACCTAGGAAACACTAAAATAATTACTGTCACAAAATACAAACATATTCTCTAAAATTGAAAGAGTCAGTTTAAAGAAAGAAGTACGGAAAATGTCATGGGATTACGATGAAGGATTGCTGAGATATGAGCGAAATAAGATGGCAAATTTAGTATGTTTGAAAAAAGATTGAGGTAAACCGATTTCAAAAGAGTCGGATTTCCTCATGTAAGCTGTAATTACAATCCGCGAATATCTTTGCAATCCTAAATCGAAATTACTTCAAATTTTCACCATATCAAGTTGAAAGCATTCTTTACAAATCTGACGTGTTATTTTTATTATTTGTGATGTTCTTATTTTGATGTTTTCGGTGACCGGTGGTAGGTGGCGGAGGAGGCTCTGGTGACAGCCGCTGACATGTGCGAGATTTAAGACAGAGCTGCCGAGGGAAGAAACTTCAGCGAACCAATCAGCGAAGCCCTCAAATGAATGTAGCCAGACCCTCCCCCGTGAGGCTAGGAGCCGGGGAGCTCTGGGTACGTGGATGGTCTGATCGTCGCGTCCGTCGTTCAGAAACGCGGAGCCGAGCTGCGACGGTTACCGGAAGTCCAATGTTTTCCGTTTTAGTTCCCGATTTCTGTGATGATAATTGCATAGGTTCCGACTCCTACTCCTGGGACCTCCTGGGGACCTCCAGGTGCCCTTAAAACACTAAACCATTTTTTTCAAGCTTTTAAAGCTTATCTGCGCAAATCCTTGAATTTTCTAGTTAATAGTTTCTGAAATCCTAAATAATACCTCTTGCTCTGATTTATCATGAAGGCTGAGGTTACTTGGACAAATCCTAAAATACAGGATCGCTTATTACAATCCCTACAAAAACGAGGATCAGCTTTAACGTTTAACTGTTAAATACATGGATATAATTTGGGGACATGCATGTTTCAAAACTAACCGGAAAAAGGTTGACTTTGTAAATCATTGACTACAAATCGAGACGGAACGACGGATGGCCAAACATGATCTAGTTATAGTAACAGTCGCCGGTGGCGGCTATTGAAGCGGCTGGGGCCTAGTCTCTGTCGCAGGCGTCCTGGGTGCCTGCCTGCGGCTTCAGTGTGGATTTAGACCCTGTCCACACTACACCGCTTTCAAACGAAAACGGATACTTTTTGCTCCGTTTTCAAAACGATTTGCGTCCACACTTATCGTTTTCGTATCGTTTTCGCCCGTCCACACTACAACGCGTATCCGTACGAAAATGCTCTTATGCATTCAGTGGGCATGCTCAAACAAGCTCAACACATGCGCATTTCGATCTGTTGACCCGCGAAATTGGTCGGGTTTGCTGTGGTGACGTCATCGTTTTCAGATAGCATCGTTTTCACCCGCCCACACTAGAAAACAGCGTTTTCAAACAGCTCCGTTTTCAAATCGCTCCACTCTGGAGAGCGTTTTCCGACTGATCAGTTTTCGGTGATCGTTTTCGCCGTTGTAGTGTGGACGATAGCCGTATCCGGAGCAAAAAGTATCCGTTTTGGTTTGAAAACGGTGTAGTGTGGACGGGGTGTCTTAGTCTCAAAAGAAATGAAATTCGTGAAGTAAATAATGATGTGACTATGAAAGAACCAGAAAAAATTCAAGCTGACGAAGATGCTTTGGGGCGTCGGAAAAGCAGTTCCAAAATATTTGCCAAGACAGGATCAGCCGAAAATGCCGTCATATGATTACTGTACAGATATAATTAGTGACTGATGAAGGCGAGAGTCATAGCGCTGCAATACTCAGATCGGTAACTAGTACGACAGAACAATGCTTTGGGAAATTAACATGATCTCAAAACTGGAACCCAAATACTAACTGCGCACCACTGTCGGCACTCTACTCTTCCCTGAGGCACAATTCAATGACGAAGCTTAGAATTCAAGACAAAAACATTGTCCCACCCCTGACATCCATTGAGAAAATCACCACTGATTTAGCCATTTAGCTTACCAAACGTATTCACTGGATAAGAGACTGAAATTCCTCAATTTGCCAGGACTGGTGAACTGGAGAGATGAGGACGATTAAACTGATCACGGCTGATTATCGTACGATTCTGCCAACACAGAAATGTAGATTCAACCCGGAGATCTGCTCTGTAAATAAGCTTGACGTGGAGTGATGTGGCTGTATGACCTTGCGTTTGTCATCAGAGCAGTTTTAACTGACACTAGCGCAACTTGTTAATGACATATGACAGAAACTGCGAAGGATGCGAATTTTTGTATTTCTCAGCAAATTAGACAAAAGCAAGCTGCAAAACATGAAAGAAATGACTGAAATTGAGACGTTTTAGGGCTAATAGGTTTAATCCATGCAAAGCTTGTTTTTTATTTTTGCAAAAAACGTTTGTTTTTTGGATTTTCTCTGAGGACAAACAATTGACACTTAACGGAGCTTACTTTAATTTGTTTTCAAGAACTCCCAACCTTTAACCCTTCACATTGGCTAAATTCAGAGATTGGTAGCGAAAGAATTTAGCTGGGTTGTTCATTAAAATTGTAAAAAATCTAAAAAAATGCCAAGCACACTGAGGACTGACTCGCATTTTAGCAGAACTTTGCCAGTTTCAATCCAAATCCCTAAATTTGCCATTCTTGCTAATTTTGGAAAGCTTTTCCAGTGACATGGATGAATTTACCTTCCCATGCTTGACGGAAAGTGTATTAATTTGGCTCATCGCCACACGGCCTCCTGACGACTTGCACGCAAAAAATGCATACAGTTTGGCCCGTAATTTGACAGATTCACGTGCCCGACTTTGCGCCACTTAATTCTCAGCCAGCACAGACTAGCCTGCGTAGCGGCTCTAAAAGGGAAGGGGAGGTAGTCGGAGCGAGCGAAAACCGGAAATAGCGCGGGCCGCAAGGGGTTCTGGGAAGAGCCTTTTAGAGCCGCTACGCAGGCTAGCACAGACTGTCATATTCTATCGAGAACTTAAAACGTTATTCCAACGCACCAAACACACAAAAAAACATCCTGGTTCCATACAATTATAGTCTTTCCAGATTTCCGTAAAACCCGTTTCTGACCGTGTGCAATCAAACGATATGTAAGCATTTCGGGAGAAAAAGGAACCCCCTGCTTGACTCCACTCTACGTCGATAAAAAATACGAAGCGCATCTTTTCTCCCTAAAGCCGGGGAAATACGAGGCACAAAAACCATCAACTTGTCGCGCAACATTGTTGCGTTGCATGTCTAATGTTTGTTGCTCGTTTTTCATCAAATTCACAACTTGTCGCGCAACATTTTGTTTTGATGATCACACACGCGAGCCCAAGGCAGATTTTGCCCCTTAGCATCTCATTTCTATTGACTAATCAACTTGAATTGTAGGCAAATTGTTGCGCGACAAGTTGTGTGTTTGATGAAAAACGAGCAACAAAGCCATAATTTGTGTCTCAAAGTAGACCTTCGCTCTACTTCGCGCAACAAGTTTTCACAACCTGCAACAAATGTTTTTGTTGCGTGACAAGTTGTGGCGCGAGATGAAAAACGTGCAACATCGATCATCAACTTGCAACGCAACAATGTTGCGCGACAAGTTGAGGGATTTTGTGCCTCGTATTTCCCCGGCTTAAAGCTCCATATGTGCTTGCTGAGTTTTGAAAATATTCGTGAGTCTTAATTTCGTGGTTTCTTTTTTATGTATGTGGCCTGCTCGATTCATTTCATCGAGTATTGCAAATTACCCGTGTATTTATCTATTTTTCTAAGACTAATGTACGCTTTTATCTCTTGCTAGATCTAGCTCACGATAGTCATTGTCACTAAATGGCTTTCCAAGTTGATCCACAAGCCAAGCTGTGACAAGGGAAGCCATTTAGCAGCACCAGCAATGAGACAGCACCAGGACAACTCAAACTTTCTTGGCTTCATAAAAGAAAAGGAATGCGAGCAGTTTATTTATATGCTTAGGCCCGTTTAAAAACTTGGTTTGTTTACGCGTCGAGACTAGTGCAATAGATTTTTCATGGTACGGCCGGTACGGCATCTGTTGGAAATCGAATTAATAGTTATGGCGGTGGCTTGAACAAAAGGCTTCGATATGCCCCTGACTGAAGTAAAAACGGCGGACAGATATGTCATTTAGTAAAGTAGGCCGACTCTGGGACCTTATATCTCGCCCTATCTCGTCTTATCTTGCAGCTCCTAATTGGTACAATTTTTTCATTATCTCGCTTTATCTCGCCTTTCAATTGGACCATTTCCCCCCTAATTATATAGCCAGCTCGAAATCCCATTGTGCCGGCAGATCGATTTTTCTTGAATCGTCCAATTATTTTTTAATTGGATCGCGCGCGCTCTAATTGGACAGTTCGCGCTAAAATTGGACAGTTTGGGTTTGAACATGGATGTTATATAATTAATAAATAACAGGACTCCATGCTTTGCGGCCTCGTCCAATTTTGGAGTTTCTCTGAATCATCCATTTTTTTCTTAATTGGACAGCATGGAGTCCTATTATATATACTTATCTCGCATAAACACACATAAACTCCCTAAACTCACGGCGAGATACGAACACTCGTTCCATTCTTGTGGACGTGATAATATGTCCATTATACGCTGTAAAAAGCGTAATAATTTCTTGAAAAGTCAAAAACATTATTTCGAAAGTAAATATTTGTTCTTGTGATCAATTCAGAGGTGGAACAAAAACAAATATTCCTTCTATTAACTCATTAATGCATGCTTTTGGAAGGCAGTATTTCAAAATAGGCAATCCTTCGGATTATAGGATTTGCTAAACTTAAAAAGATTTAACTTCAACAAAACGTGTTTTTAAAAGAAAAGGATATTCATAAAGAATATTTTCAACCCTTCGTGATTTGTTAATTATAGGGACAATTTTGCGTCTCATTCAAATCAAATGAAGCACAAGCCTTCAAGAAATTGAAGCAACATTGAACGCCACACTGAATTCCAGAAATGGCTTCATCACTTATTAGTTTTAAAGTCCGTAATTGGCCCAAAACTCTCCGAAAATCAGTGCTTCCGTGGGACACAGAAAGGCCAACAGATTCAATTAGTAAAAAACACTTTGAGCCGGAAATAATTCGTTAAATCTTCAAGGTGAATAAGCCAGTTAAACACAGACGACGCATGAGGATAAACACCGGATGGTCAAACTTTGCTTTCTCCGACAGGAACGTGGTTCTCTGATATTTTAAAGCAACAGAAATTTGGAAATGAATACTTTATTGGCAACTGGTTTTCCGGCGTAACAACATCGAAGAAACTGGACGGAAATTTATGAAAGATGTGTCCAGGGGTTTAATATGTTTTGGAAGTAGCAGGCTAAGTTTTGGAAGTAGGAGGCTGGGTTTTGGGGTCCCATACGATGGCCGTAATGCCTGTGCCTTCTTGGGGGGTACGGGGGGCATGCTCCCCTGGAAATTTTAAACATTTCGGTACGTTTTGAGGCCAAGATAATTGGCACTTATTCATGTATTCTATTGGTTTAATATTTTCCTTGAAACTCAGATCAGTTATACAGCCCACGAAAGTTGCCGGCGATCAGCAGTGAAACAGACGGCGTTTCACCGCCGGTGGCCGTCTTATATTTAAACCCCTGTGCCCTGTGTGTCACTTCGGCGCGACTCTGAATGACTGATTGCTGACATAACTCATTTCGCACACCGTTTCCGAAAGGTTTCGTTATGTTTACGGATTTTTGCTCAGATTTTCGCGAACAGATACAAATCAGCGAAGCTAGCATTTATTTTCAACGCTCTTAAGAAAACAGAATCTTCTGTTTTCGCAGAAATTCGAAACTTGTTAAGGCACGAACACGGTAGACATAAACAGAAGACATATTTTCGATTGTACTTACAATTTATAGTAGTTGCATCGCTGATCTCTCTTGCCTGGTTAATCTATGTGTTTCTTATTTTCTTTTCTTGATGCTTGGCTTTGCACGATAGATTAGCACTCGGCGTTAAAACACCTCTGTGATGTTCATTCTACCAATTCTAACAACAACTGTATCAAAGTGCGTCCACTATTCAGCTAGCAAAGCAGCCAACCCAATCACAAGTCAATTATACCCCTGCAAACGCGTCATTCTTTTTCTGCTATTGCAACTATGCTCTCTAGGTTTGTCTTGTCAACTACGATTTGTGTTGAGTAACAACAAAACTGTTACCACACCGAGTGTTTGTGTTCGTTTGAAATGCAAAGCATTAGTTAGAAATAATTAAACTAAAGTAAACACAGAAATGCATGGGTGAAGATAGGAACAAACATATCTGCCAAGGGTTTCTTGATTGGGTAATTTGAACAGAGGAACAAGGTTTGCACCGTACAGAGGGATGGCCTTTTAGGGCAGAGAAACTAGGAAAGAGAAGAGGTTTTGGCCACCCGCGGCTAGCTCCAATTTTTCTCGCGGACAGAAATTGCTCGTCGTTGCTTTCTCTGTTTCTTGGTTTCTCTGCCATAAAAAGCCACTGGAATACTTGTTACGAGTGTTTTCTATTTGACACGTTTCCTATAGTAATTGCCAATTAAGAGGTATTCCTGGTATTAAATGTTTCTCTTCTTCTACTTTTTTTTTACAAAAAAAATCTATATTTGTATCTCTTCTCTTACATATGTTTTAGTGTTTTCTTTTATACATTTTCGCTACAAATTCATTTTCGCTACAAATTCTCAAGGTATTTACTGTATTTCTGCCAGCGTTTTCTTTCTTGGAAAATTTCTGAGAACGAGATAGTTCGGTAATCAAATGGAAAGCGTTCACCGGTATTACAGAAAATTTGTGGTAAATGGAAAGCACAAAGGGTTTTCTCCCGATTTCCCAAGTAGACTGCTTAACATTCCCTTAATTGGCGATCGTCCGTAAATACTATAAACTAATTACGATTTTGAGACGGCAATTCCACAAAATATTTACGGCTAGTTGGGAGAAAATGTTTTCTTCCAACGGCGTCAATATTTTGTGGTATGGCGATTCGTGGTGATTTTCTGGAGATCGCAAGAAATAATGCTTTTTTTCGTCGATTGAAATCTCAATTCTCCTTATATTAGGGCGTGCTCTCACGCACCAATCACAACGGCTTTTCCACGAGCTCGAGCATTTTCTGTTCACATTTTCCCATCTTTTTTGGCGAAAAAACTCTTTCTGCCATTAGATATTGCTAGAAATATAGCTAAACGTTTTTTCTAACTATTGACAATGAAATGAAACACAAATTCGTGAGACAAAAGTTCAATTTTGCTAGGTCTTGCGAAGCGCGCAAGTTGTATTGGCGTATCAAGGCGGAAGACACTAAATCCCAATGGTTGAAACCAGAAAAGCTTCCACGATAATTTATGAAAGCGGTATTGCCCATGAGTGGTTAGGGATTGGTAACCAGTTTGATTAATCATTGACAAGTCCTCCTTTGGGGTCACTGTGGTATAAACGAGTGTCATAATCGTGTTTACGATTTTCTGGTGTCAAGCATTGGGATCTAGTTCTCATTTACTCAACAGCAATGGTTGTAACCAGAAGTCTCTACGTAACGTCTCCTGTTGTCAGCGGCTACACAAATAAAGATTCCATTTGGCGCGAAAATATGATTTGAGACTAGTAGTTTCAGTTTCTTGTTGTCTTGTTTTTTAAACGACTAAACTAAGTCTTGAGAAAGTCTTTTCTTGTTTTTTAAACGGCTAAACTAAGTCTTAAGAAAATCTTTTCATCTCGAGTCATTCAGCCGTTGCCCGGTCAGTTTTTTAGATGGCTGAGTCGGGGCACGATAAGCCCTCTTGGGCAAATTATTTCAAGTTCTCGTTCGATGGACACAACGGATATGTCAACACCTTGAGCGAGGCCAATGACCTCATCCGAGAGTACGAGATAGCAACAACCACCTCTTATGTTAGCACTAGAGACACGGGGAAATTTGGAGTTAATGGTAGGTCATCTTTTCCTGCTTTGAGAGTCTTCCTAGGCCACAAGACAGGGGAGGATCCAGGAATTTCAAAACGGGGAATTTGGGGGGGGCAACGTGTATGAGAAAATCCCGAAGTTTCCCCGGAATGGAAAGTTTACTTTTTTTTCCCGGGATATCAAGGATAAAAACCTGGAGACTCCCGCGGAAACCTGAAGAGTTGGCAGGTATGGGGGGACGGATAGTGAAAACATGGGACGAAAATTTTCAAATTTCTTCCAGCAAATACGGTAAATTCCCATGAGAAAATCCCCCGTGGTGAGGGGGGGGGGGGACTTTTTGGGGGCGGGGGTGCTCGTCGAGAACTTTCGATTTTCGCCCTAAAAGGTACCCTTAAAAAGGTATCAAAAAGATCTATTTTCCCTCGTAACTTTCCGCTCGTATTTTTTTACGAGGGAAAATACTTCTGAAATTCAGGCTACCAACAAGTGTGATTTGCTTGATTTGCCAGAACGGACCTCTAAGAGGTACCTATCAGGAAAAAATTACAAGTTTTCGAATTTTACCCCCTAAAAGGTACCAGAGGCCTGATTTTAATATAAAAGGTACGACGAGCACCCCCGCCCCAAAAAAATAGGAGTCCCCCCCCAACCACAGGGGGAAATCTCCCGAAAAAGAGAGGGCCGCGGCGCGACTGGAAATACCGTTTGCATTTGTTCAAATAATGTATAGCTTACATATGGGAGGTACTCCTATATGTAAGCTATAGGTATGTATGCCCCAAGGTTATTCACCCTTACCGTGCGTATGGTAAATAGAAGGTAGCAACCAACCGCACCATCTCCAGCCCCGAGGGGGTTGGGGGGGGATGAGGATGGCTGTAGACACGTATTTTTTATATTTGGTACCTTGCAGGAACCTCACTATCAGAAATAGGTATAGTTTCTGTGTTCATAGTTAGTTTCCAGTTTCTGTGATTTGATTCGACTCCCAAACGAATTTACTCCTGGGATACTGAACGAGTGTCGTTCTCGCATTTTTGTTAGCGAAAAACAATCTGTATGTCAATATTTTTCCCCAAGACATAAAAGACACAAAGCATAAAGTAAGGTGGGAGGATGCCTTAGAATCAAGTGGTACGAAGCTGGAATTTGATGGTGTGCCTTTCCTGGTGGTTGGATGCAAAGTGCTAGAATGCCGACACGGTCCAGACAGGGACAAAGCCCGCAAAGCAAAAACTGCAGCGAAAAAACAGGTGTGTGAAATCGAATGAGTTATAGCTGTTATAGGGATTAATGTTGCCAATACATTGTCAGTTGATTGTCACTTGTGCAAAAAATTAATCAAACGTAGAATAGAGCGAATTTCATATGACTGTATCTGTAATAAAACCTATAAGAGTGATTACAAAGTAATTGCAAATTACTCACGACAGTCATTTAACATGGAAAAACGACTAATACGTTTGCTGAACATGTGATCTAACGCACTAAATAGGGCGGAATTTCAGAAAGGGCGGGCTGGATATAGATAATAGCCGTATTCACACTAGAGGACGGAAAACTCGTCATGACGGGTTTTTCGTCTGACGAATTTTCCGTCTGATATGAAATCAGACGATTTCCCGTCAAAACTCCGTCTCGTCCCGGTTTCACTCTAAGATTTCCCGTCAAAAATCCGTCTCGTCTCGGTTTCACACTAAGACGAGTTTTCCGTCCGGACGAAAAACTCGTCTCAGACGAGTTTTCCGTCTCTACTGTGAATACGGCTAATATAGGGACAAAACATTGCAAATTTCCATCAGCAAATACAATAAATGTATGGAAAATCTCCCGAAAAGGGGGTCCGCGGCTCCCGGCCTTTGTCCCGCATAAATCCACCCCTGCTAAAGCTACTGAAAAAAATACTGTTTTTAGAAGACCACTGCAGGGCTTGTTAGTTACCCTGTTGTTTTTATCTTTACAGCAAACCCATCAGGGTGATCACTCTTATGGAAATCGCGCGGGAAAAAGTCGGAAAGTATTTCAAAATACTGTAAAGTTTGGCTGTTCTGCGCGAATCATCCTCAGGGAGGTGGTGAAATTCCCCAAATTCAAGGTTAGAGTAAAATGCAGGACGACCGGTTCATAAAAATTAAAAATTAGTTTTAAAAATTAGCATACAACATTATTCTTTCCACTAAGTACAGCTCAGCCCACATGCTCGCCTGAGATCCAGAGCGTCCATGTCATGCCATTCTCGAACATCAAATACGGCCTGGTGATTGTTTAGTCTAGCTGACTGACGATGGCACTGATTGCCTTGGTTTCCATATGAAAATTTACACGATTTCGTCGGGAATGACGAGATTTCACACAGCTCTGTATCTGATTGGGGCGTGGTTATACTGACAAACGCATTGACGTCTGCGGGGAAAATTGGAACACGTGCGCAATCTTGCCGCGGTAAATATTGCTACGCGATCTCAAAATTCACTGTTGCGATGTGCTATCTTCTCATAGATTGATAAGAACACCAGTACGCCTCCAAGTTGCTGAGGAATGCAATAGACGCAAACGAGTCCATCGAACAGGAACATCGTATCTACATTTCGCTGCCGAAGCAAAGCGACCACAGTCGACATGTCATTGGAAAGGTAACTCTTTATGAATGGTACAGTATGTGTAACATAGAAACAAATAAACATAAAAAAGCTAACCCCAAAATGTTTTTTTTTTCTGCCCTGTTTATCGTATCTACACGTCCGGGATGAGGGAAACACCGAGTTAAAATGTATTATCACTGATTGTTCCTGTTTTAGGCCAGCGGACTTATGCAACAACTGGACTGTGAGATTATCCGGCGCATACACGAGCTAGTGGAGGAGGGGATCCGCTCGGTAGACGAGATGGAAAGGCATCTTCGGATCTTCGTGACATCACAACTATTTGCTGGAAAGACCCCTCCAGATATCTCTAATCGCCGTTTCTATCCCACAAAACTGGATATCAGAAACCACATGTATCGAGCAGTACTGGCACAAAGTCACTCTTTACTCGATCAAGAAGATGTGGAGAGAAAAGTTGAAGAGTGGAAGGAAACTAACCCCGAGGATTCTTTTTTCTTCCGTCCATCGACTGTGAGGTCAAGTGATGACGAAGAAGCCATGGATCAGGCGGACGACGAAGACAGCAATGATGAGGTCAGGGTGCCGGAGACGGAAGCAAGTAAGAGCCTGCTGTTTGTTCACCAGACAAAATGGCAAAAAGAGCTTCTTCAAAGGTAAGAATATGGCATGTGTCAGCCAGGCGCTGGAGGCGCATGGATAGTCCTTAACTATTCATAATATAGCTATGATATAACGCGCGGTGTGATTGGTACCAATCTATGCTCTATTTCATCGATAAAGTAAATGCCCCCTCCTGCACTAAATCATATAAGCATTAGAGCACCACGTTCTGTGACTTTGTCAGAAAAATAGCCAGCACTTGTGATGTTGGGAGAGACACTCGGAACGTTTTAAAATCACTCCCTGTGGCTCGTGATTTTACACCGTTCTCATGTCTCTCCCAACATCCTACACGCGTGCTCTATTTCGTCGATAAAGTACATAGAAAGTTGTAGTGGTGGATCCAGAGGGTTCCAAGAGTTCCACGGAACCTCCCTTAGCATCAGAACAACATGGATTTTATTGTGATACCCAGACCGCTTGTGGACGAGCTCTCCTTTAATATATTGCCCGTATCATGCAGTCTTTGAAGGAGTGAAGAAGAAACGGAACCCCCTTAGTAAAATTCTGGATCCGCCACTGAGTTGTGCTCTAATGTTTAGATAATGTAGAAAACCTAATCGCGACTAGCACTTTCCTAATAACATTCTTTTATACTATCTGTTCCACTTCAGGTATGGAAACGACCATTGCTTACTTGATGCTACATATAAGACGTCAAAGTATGCCTTGCCTCTGTTCTTCTTATGCGTGAAGACAAACGTTAATTACACGGTTGTTGGTTCGTTTGTCGTGGAGTCAGAGTCATGTCCTGCGATTACCGAGGCCCTTTCAATACTCAAGTCCTGGAATTCAGAATGGAGTCCCGAGTACTTTATGGTTGACTTCAGTGAGCCGGAGATTCAGGCACTGGAGGCTACATTCCCAGGTACTACTATAAAGATTATCAGCAGCTGCCATGACTCGTATGAATCCTCGAAAGTTCAGCACCGTGCAGAGGCAATCTTGCATACAAAATTTGTTTCCGCTGTTGAGGACTACGTTTGAATTCCAGGTTGGGTGGTTATCAAAAGCATTGGAATTCCAAAAACCCATTTGCCTGAAAAATGGAATTATTATTCTTAACTCATGTTCTATAGGATCATCATCAAAATTGGTCAGTACAATAATTTTAACAAGAGCTATATTTTTACATATTTTGTTACCATGGTAACTCTTATTACGTGACTCAGTGGCGGCCATCTTGGACTTTTATTTAGACCTTCTGAAGACACATAGGAAAAGGTGAAATTGAAGGGTAATCACCTATTTTCACGAAAAAAAATATATTAGAAATGTATTTTGAAATGTATGATATTTTGAAAAACATGTATCTATTTAAATGTTTTCCTAGACATCAAATTAGGTTCACAGACAGACTAATGCTGAAAAGAAATTTATATTTTTCCTTTATAATATACTTGCACAAGCACTAAAATTTCATCCAAAATGGCAGACGGTGAGTCACATGACATCGTTACCATGGCAACAACAACTTAATCAAAATCAGAATTTAAAAATGTGTTTGTTGGGCCAAGTTAGAAATATTTTCATTGATAAAGTTATTATGTGGGCCATAGTTATACGTTTGAAAGATTTTTTTGTTGAAAAATAACAAAGTTAAGGGATGCAATTTTTTGTGACTGCCCAATGCCCCCACATCATCACTTGAACTAGAAGTACTGTTTGGGATCTTTGTTAATAAGGTCTCAATCCAATTGACTCAGAGATTGAGAAACAGTTCCTAGCATTCTTACTTGTTTCTCCCTTAGATGCCCTTGTTCTCCTCTGTGACTTCCACAGAGAACAGGCTTGGCTCCGATGGGTATCCAAGCAACAGAATGGGGTTTCAATGCAAAAGGAAGAAGTTCTGGCTAAGCTTCGAAGGATAGCATCGGCTTCTACCGAGCAAGCATACAAGGATGCTCTGAATGCTCTAAGGACTAGCGAAATTTGGAATCATAGCCCAAGGCTTCAAGTGTGGTTCAACAGGACGTGGCTCCCTGAGGCAAAGGTATATGGCCTCAAAGTTGATTCTATAAACAAAGAATAAAAATTACAAAGGCAGAATACTCCCTAGGTCATTCCAGGGGCATAGCCAGGATTATTATTATACCCAAGGGTCCAACTTTTCATGTATTTTAAAATTTTTCCCATTGCATTTTGAGTTTTAAAAAGGGGGGCAAGGCCCCCTGGCTACGCCCCTGCATTGAATAGAGATTGGGTTCATTGGTGACACCCCGTATCCCTCTAGGTCATTATTTTAAAGTAGAATTGCTTTCACAGGTGAAAAGAATGATAATTTGCTATCATTTTAGGCTTAATTTAATGCAAAAACTGCCCTAGATCCATTTTGTGCTTAATGAACTCATTTATTCAGCTTCATAATTGGTATTACTTTCATTTTTGCAGAGATGGGTTTGGCTGTACCGCAAAGACCGCATCAATGTGAGAATCAACACCAACAATGGAACTGAGCGTCAAAATAGGACATTCAAATATGACTTTCTAGTGGCCAACAGAAACACCAAGCTAAGCGGCCTACTTAACATCCTCATTAAGAAATTCCTACCTGAATCACTTAAAAAGTAAGTCAACTGCTGCATAAGGTACTTGTTCAGGTTTAATACACAGATGGGCCATATGATGTCTGTCTGCTGTCTCTCTGTCTACAAACAATTCATCCCTGCCTTATCTTTCTCCCTTAGGTACACTGAACTCAACTTGAAGTCTCACAGTTCATACCGCCTGTATAATCCAGACATTCCTAAGTGGATGTGGAATAGGCCCCGTGCCTTTGTCGACCACTGCATGACACGGAATGCCAGTGCCGCAGTAATTGCACAATCTGATGTTGAGAGGGTCAGCGAACGGTGCTTTAAAGTCCACAGTCAAACAGAAACAAAGCTCTATAATGTGAACTTTGGCAATACCAAGCAGATGCCATCTTGTGAATGCTTAGACTGGGCAAAGAACCACTGGCCATGTAAGCACTTCCTTGCTGTGTTTACACACATTCCAAACTTTGGCTGGGATGCCTTACCCTCAGCCTTTACCACGAATCCACTGTTTGTGCTAGATCCCAGCATCATTGAGGGGCAAACAGATCCACTACAGGAAATGGATACAACACATGGGGATGAGTTACCCTTACAAGATCAGGAAGGACCATGCAAGCCTTCTGATGAGCCACGCGTAAAAGTATCAACACCCCAAGAAATGTTTAACAAGCAACAAAATATAAGGAAGACAGGCATGGCTTGTCGTGAACTTATAGCCTCAATAAAGGACTGCACCTATCGTTGCAATGATGTCAACACCCTAAAGGACACAGAGAGGCAGCTTGCATACCTCCTGTCATCATTGAGAGGGAAGCTTCCAACAGAAGGAGGGCTCCCACTGGAGGTTCCGCTGCCAAAACACCAACAGACTTCAAAAGAAGGGTGTGGTGCCTATGCAAATCTTCCCACCCGGAAAAGAAAAAAGAGGAAAGGTACTGGCAGTGAGGAAATGCAAAATGTCATCAACGAAGTTGCCATTGAGGAGTCCAAGAGGGTTAAAGTTGAGTTCAGTGCAACATGTTTGGAAAATAATGAGGAAAAATGTACAGTGGAAATGGATGAAACGGAAGACAAAGATGCCAAGGAGGAAGAAAGAGAAAATGCTCCAATTGTTATCCCTGATAACTCCATGAATGCTGACCCTCAATACTGGATAAAGCATAGCGGAAATGGGGGTAATGATGACACCTACATTGTCCTTTACAGAGAAAGCAGAGACAACATCCTTGACAGTGGCACATGGCTTACTGATAGTGAAGTACATGCTGGACTACAGCTTCTCAAGCGCCAAGTCCCATATATCAGTGGACTTCAAGATCCAGCAATACGAGGAACAATGGTGGTGGCAGAGACCCATGAATTTGTCCAAATTATCAATATTGGTGGCCACTGGGTTTGCATTTCCACGGTTGGGTGTGGCAGAGGTGAGCTAAAGGTGTACGACAATGCAAATTCATGTGGCACTCGACCCAATAAGGCCACAACTTTTCATTCTGCTAGAATGCTTCACACCAAGGAGAGGCACATCCAATTTATCATGCAGCCAGTAACACAGCAAAGTGGTGGGTCAGATTGTGGTCTATTTGCAATCGCATTTGCCACATCAATTTGCCTTGGTGAAGATCCCTCTTCCAGGAAGTATGACCAGGACTCACTCAGGCAGCACTACCATGATTGCTTGGAGAATCTCTTCATGGAACCATTTCCTTCTCAAGCAATAACAGCAGTAACCAGCAGCAAGACCACACACCATCTCATTAAAGTTTATTGCACCTGCAGACTGCCAAATGATGGTAAACGGTACTACCAGTGTGATTCATGTAAAGAATGGTACCATTCAAAGTGCACTACCATGCTATCAAGGGCTCAGATGCAGAAGATCAAATTGTGGCATTGCAGCAGCTGCAGTTAGAGCAACAGTTTTCCAAACGCAAACGTTGGGCTTACCTATTTCCTCCGCTACACTCGCTCTTTTTATTGGTTACTTGTATAACGCAAATTACGCTCCCACGACAGTCACTACTTATGTTTCATGCATTAGCTATTCACATAAACTGATGGGGTACGACGATCCATCCAAGGTTTTTTATGTAACACAGCTCTTAAAGGGATTCCGCAAGGTCGGGTTACGTCTTGACGCCCGTTTACCTATTACCCTGCCCATCCTACAGAAAATGCATAACGTTGCTTCATTACTTTTAAGTTCCCCATATCAGGTCAGTTGTTTTCGGGCTATGTGTTCCCTTGCATTTTTTGCTTTTCTTCGCGTAGGCGAAATTACATGTCGTGTACCCGGCGCCGCTTTTGCTGGTCTTCTTATGAGTGATATCACCAAGTTGGTTAGCCAAGGCGGCTCCGTTGAGGCCCTTCGCATAACCTTTCGGGATTATAAGCATTGCTATAACCAACGCCCCTTTTCTTTGGTAGTTACGAAGCAGAGTGTTGCTTGCCCGGTCCAAGCGCTCTTGAGCTACCTCCAATTTAGAGGCCATCATCGGGGTCCTTTGTTTCTACAAGCCAATGGACTAGGCGTCACCCGTTCCCAATTTACAGAACAGCTTTCTTTCGTTGTCAAATCTTGTGGACTCGATCCCTCGCGTTTTAAAGGTCACAGTTTTAGGATAGGGGCTGCTACTCACGCGGCAGAGAGGGGGCTTTCTGACGCTCAAATTCGTACGATGGGCCGGTGGAAGTCTAACGCTTTTCGTAAATATATTAGAGTTACTAGTCTTTCTTCTTAGTGCTTCGTTGTTCGCTCCACCGGTATTTCTCCCGTTTTAAGCAGTGACTAAGGGGCTCTGCTTTAGCTGTTACGAATTACCGATAGAATGGTCGATCAAATTATATTTACACGGATTGCAGCCATGCCGTAACCAAGGGGTACTGCATCTTATGTGAGCTGGTTATTCATTCAGAATATGCAATCGGGAAGGATCGTCTTTCACCCTTCTCACGGCAGTGACCAAGGGGCACTGCACGTGGCACCGTTATACAATTTTGCTACAAATTTTTGCTTCCAGTTTCAGTGTTCGCGTGACCAAGGGGCACGTGTTGCTGTTTTTTCCAACTAGCGACAGTGGCGTTGTTTCATACCGCATAACATCTAATTTTTCGTGATTGTATGAGCGATTTTCTTAGAGTGTGCTGCGCTAGCCTGGGGTGGGGCGGCATCGTGCTTCACACGATGCTTGTGGCGTTGTGTTGCCCTCACCTTCACTGGGAACTTAGAGTGAAGTAGTAAATTAATCACTGTAATATCAGTTCTTCATGATTTAATAAAGGGGCTATAGGCTCGGGTTGCCTATAGCCATTTAATCCCAAATACATTGTGATATATTGGTTCCCAGCGAACAGAGCTCAGGCTAGTCGCAGCATTCGTATAACAATGGGGGCGAAGGCATAAATAAAATATTTGCACGCAAATAGGATTTTTATGCGCTCGCCCCAGGTTTCTGATATGTACACTAATTACACGTCATGTAAGGCATTTACCGGAAGGAGGGCTAGGTGTCATGGGGGGATAGATTTACAAGCTCGAGTAGCAAGTCATTCGAGCCCTGCAACGCGGTCGAACAACATTTGGTGCTAGTGGTTATCGCCCGCTCTTACAGCTTTTTCCCGCCACCACCCCGTTACTCCTCCCTGTATTCTGCTATTAGGTTGTGTTGCCCTCACCTTCACTGGGAACTTAGAGTGAAGTAGTAAATTAATCACTGTAATATCAGTTCTTCATGATTTAATAAAGGGGCTATAGGCTCGGGTTGCCTATAGCCATTTAATCCCAAATACATTGTGATATATTGGTTCCCAGCGAACAGAGCTCAGGCTAGTCGCAGCATTCGTATAACAATGGGGGCGAAGGCATAAAAAGAAACTATACAAATTCTAGGGGAATGGGGTGGGTGGGGTAAGTTTCTTCCTCCTGACTAACTGGTTGGGCCTGAAGGCAACTGACTATAAAAAGAGACTAAAACTTGACAAAAAGTTTAGCATCTGAACTGCCACCAATTTGAAGAATACCAAATGCTTTTAATGCTTATTTCCAGAGCTTAGCTCGACTGCAGTGCACCTGGGATCTCGTTAATGCAAGCACCATTATCAATCAAATTTGAGGTTTAACAAGAATTAAGAATTCCATATGAGATTCACAGGATTCTCTCCTGTACCTGCCCTGCCACTTGCATAGACAAATCTTGCTCCACTTTACTTTATCAAAATAACCATGTTAGACCTTACATGCATGAGTCTGAAAATTTATTCCAAATTAATTGAAACATATATCCCTTCTGTTAGACAGATAGATAGATACCGGTAGATGAACAGATGGATGCTGGATGGATGGATGGATAGATAGATAGATAGAATGATGCTTTATTTTACCTAGTAGGGTAGCTTGTAGGAGCTAGTTCTCAATTATCTATGTAAGTATCTACAATAGTATCTAGTTTTATGACATACTGTGACCAGATACCATGTGATAACACCAGTGAATAAAAATTGTAAAAGTGAATGATACAATATCATTCACGGCATAAATAAAATGCAATTTTTCTTTATTTTTTTTGCTATTTTATCAGACTCAGAGTATATAATGTGTGTTTCCAAAAAATATCCATACCCCCTATGGAATGGATTGGAAATTCCAGAGGGGCGGGAGGTCAATTTACCTGCTCTTTTCCATACAAATACTGTGTTTTTCTTCAGAAATTCCAGAGGGGAGGGGTGTCATTTCTCACACCCTTCCGTGAGGGGGGTATGGATATTTTTTTGGAAACACACAATAAACAAATTATGAAATGGCAAGAGCTTGACATCGTATTTTTCACTCACTCGAAGACTCGATTGTTCACGCTATGACACGAAAACTCGTGAATAAAAATGATATCAAGTTCTTACCATGTAATAATCTCTATTGAGTCCATTTTACACTATAAGTTTACCTTCCGTGACCACCCCTGAAAGATCATTATCACTCACAGCTTCCTCCAAAAAAGTATGTATTAGAGAAAAGAGGCCTCTGCTAGCTGCTTATATTAAACTAGGAAAGGTGGGTCCATTTCTATGTCATATTAGTTGTATATTGCACAGACTATGTGCAATGCAAAACAAGCACATTCCTATAAACTTGCAGCTATTCCCGGGGGGGGGGGGGGGACTCCCCATATTCTCAGATGGGGGTGCTCGTCCTATCCCTTAGGGCATAAAATTGACAGACGCGCTATCTCTTAGGGGTGTTTAAAATCAGCCCTATCCCTTAGGAGAGTCTCAGACCAATCCTTACCCAGAAATATATTGGTATTGACACCAGAACCGATATTTACAAAGGAAACTTGGTTGAAAACCCAAAAAAACCTAAAATTCGCTTTTATTTGTTTTGATCTGCCAAATTTGCTATCTTTTAGGTGAAACATTTGGCGGTCACCACGCCCATTTTGCTATCCCTTAGGGTCAAAATCAATTTTCCCCGGGCAGCTATTAGTACCCTTTAGTTTTCAAGATAAGATTTATACAAATCAAATGTGGAAGCGATTTACACTCTGGTATGCTTCACTGTATGATCTTAAGGATTTTAATTACATTAAGCTTATAATTTTCATACTGAGACATATGCTAAAGCTTAAGTGCAAGTTAAGCTTAAGCTTATAATTATATTTATACAGGAATGCAGTACTAAATGAAAGAAAAAACATCGTGCATAAGACTGTTGTTATTGTTGTTTAAGTGTTGGAATCACGTGAACCTTCTACAGCGTTAACTTTCTACAGTAAAAAGTAAACATGTACATACCTTCTGCTGGTGGTGCATTTATGGTTACAACCATTGCTGTTGAGTAAATGAGAACTAGATCCCAATGCTTGACACCAGAAAATCGTAAACACGATTATGACACTCGTTTATACCACAGTGACCCCAAAGGAGGACTTGTCAATGATTAATCAAACTGGTTACCAATCCCTAACCACTCATGGGCAATACCGCTTTCATAAATTATCGTGGAAGCTTTTCTGGTTTCAACCATTGGGATTTAGTGTCTTCCTATCAAGGCACACATTGCATGCCTTTATACTTTTCCCGCCAATTTTGCGCGCGTGCGTGACACAGGGAGCCCACAATAAAACATTCACATAAGAAGTCCCGCTCAGTGCAACAAGGGGGACGCACCGTGCCTCGTAGTGAGCTGAGAGTGACACCTCAACAAGGTGCGTAGGTGAATAAAAGTGCATGAAGCAAACACGAATTTCTCTGGTATTCACGGACGCTCGCCAAATAAGGTTTTTACCATGACAGTTAGCTTTCTCGGAAAATGATTGGCTGATTTGCCGTGGGAAATAACCACTCTGCCACATCAGCTTGCGCGTGTAGCTCAAAAACAAAGGGAAATTGTTCGAATGCACGCACTACTTGCAACGAAAACTGATCATTTGGCATTTTGTTATAGTAAAAATAAATTTCCAGAGGTTTTGAGTGGTGTGGACTCTTATTTACGACATTTTACGCCATCATCGTGGTCAAAATGCTGACCACGATGATGGCGTAAAGCGTGTAAACTCAAAACCTCTGGAAATATGCAAGCAGTCTAGTTTACTTCATGGTAATTAGCTGATCTAATTCCTTTTCTAACTGCCTAACGAACCGGTGGTTCATGAACAACAGCTGAAATTGAACAAACCCGAGTCAGCACTAAACAAATAGATCTACTAACTAAATGCGTCTGTACTAAAATAGATACATAGATGACGTCGCAGCGTGCCACGGACAAAAAGGTACGCCGCGAGACGCTTTGCAAACTCGGTTTTGGTACCCCAAGGTCCAAACCCAGTGTTGCAATAGTCGGAATGGGATTGAACAAGGCCTTGATAAATTTCAAGTGAAGTAGCCATGGGCGCACAGTGCCTAATGCGTGTGTAAGGTTCTAAACACCAGCTTAAGTGGCTAGGATCTAAAAAATATCTCTTTTTTTGGGTAGAAGAGGGGGGGGGGGGGCGGCCCTCCTTTGCCCCTCTTCCCCTGGATCCACCCTTGATTTTGAGTGTTGAGAATATGATTTACCTGGCCATTTGGTAAAAACTGATGAACCACTGCTGTCATTTTATCAGCCTTCAAAATCCCCTGTAAATAAAAATAAATGCAAAGTTGTTTCATAGTTAAATCTTTTTTAGAGCAAAAAGAACAGGAGAGGTGTATCTATGTAAGCTTATGTACAATTCCACAGATTAGACACATTTTGTGCTCAGGTAAGGGCATTAAATTATAGCAGGGGAGGCGGAGCACCCTAAAAAGTGGGGGTGCTGAAGAGGCAAAAAATGAAACAATATTTTTCTTCCATCCCACATTCCATGGTGGAATGACGTACATTTTTTTTTGGGTTCGTGCGCGAAAAACACTTTGGGAACAATGTGGAAAAGCGCCCGTACTTAGGGTTGAACGAGCTAGTTCTCTTGCAAATAACAGAAACAAAAAGGACACGCTTCTGTTCCTTTACCTCTTAACGTGTAAATACAAAAAGTATGTATAGTGCAAAACACTAATAAGAACAAGGGGATGCTAAAGAGCTAAAGAGTTACAACACTACTACAAGGGCCAGGTTAAAGGCCCATCACCAACCGAGAGCCTTTGCGGGCTCTTAGCCAATCAGAGCACCCGAAAGACAATGGGTCAATTTGAAAACATAATAAAAAGTAAAATAATGATCATTGTAAAATAATGATCGTTTTATATGTGACCAGGTCACCAATCAGGAAATTGGTGATAGGCTTAATACCGCTTAAGTTCAGTTTATTTAATTAATTTCCTGTTAGCGGCAATGGGGCCTTTGATTCAGTCAGCCTAAATTAAGGTTGGGTTATTTTAATTACTGGTGCGCTGGTGCTATTCACATTCTTATAGTTAGAACAATTCAGTAATGCGCGTCGTTTCCGGAGGAACTATCCTAAAAGCTAGCGGCAAGCGTCCTTTAGTTCAGTTGAGTTTTGGAGTTTGTGTTGAGAAGAACTGAGTTGGAGCGAGCAAGCACAAGAAGCTATGTATAAGGGAGGCTACAAGATAATATTTATAACGAAGAACTACTTCTAGTAGTAAAGGTTGGGTCCTAGCTTGTTGGTCCCGTTTCTAGTGATAATAAAGTAGTTTCATATTCAGCTCAGACCTATTGAATCTTGCGCCGCCTGCCGCACGGTTACATTTTGGTACCAGGAGTGGGGTCTGAGTGATTTTTGAAGCTGCTTAAGTTGAGTGTGGGAAACGGGATCAACAGAGCATGTCAGCAGAGGACCAGATGAAGGCCTTGGAGGCTAAGCTGAAGGCGTTGGAAGAGCAGCTCCAACAGGCATCCATTGGCAGCAGCAGTAGCAGTCAAGGCTCAGCCCAGGCACAACCAGAGATCAGAGTGACCGTCCCAAGGGAGCGTCGGTTTGGCCGATATGGTGGAGTTCGGGATGATAAAGTGTTGGAGGACTGGATAGCCGATGCGACGAGAGCAGTAGCTGGCCAGTCCGAGGCAGACGCAGTAGACAGCCTTGTTTACCACCTGGACGGTGCAGCGAAAGATGAAGTGCGGCTGAGGTCCCACACTGAGTGGTCAACGAAAGATGGGTCTTCGCCATACTGAGGGGGGCATTTGGGGAACACCTGACGCAGACCCAGACACTAAGGCGTTTCTTTGGGAGGCGCCAAGGTGAACGGGAAAGCGTTCGGGACTTCGCCCAAGGATTGATGGTTCTCCTGTCTAGAGTTGAAAAGCCAGCAAGTGAGAAGGACCAACTCCTCAAAGATCAGTTCATTGAGAACTTGAAGAGCTCAACCCTTCGTCGTGAAGCACGCAGGTGGAGCCGGGACCATCCCACAAAGACCTTTCAAGAGGTTCGGCAGGAAATTGAGCTCTGGGCTGCAGAGGAAGAGGGACCCACCCGGCGCGCAGGTGTGCATGAAGTCGAGACGAGCGGGGCTGAATGCAACAGAATCTCTGCCCCGGTTGACCACCAAAAGCTACTTACTGACCTCATAGCAGGACAGAAGCTGCTGGCGGAGGGACTGGGCAAGCAGCAGAAGGCACTCGCTGACCATGTGGCAGAACAGCAGGTAGTTCTCAACCGACAACAAGGTATTCTGGACCGCCTGGTGCAGCACAGTGGCCTTGAGGGGAACCAGCAGGGGAGACCGCAGACCAAATGCTTCGGATGCAACCAAACTGGCCACATACGAAGGAACTGCCGGATCTCGCCATGGCCAGAACAAGCACCCCAGGCCGGTAGGAGGGAGCAGCCGGCTTTAAACGAGCAAACTCCGCGGCAGTGAGCCCACCTGCGGAGGGAGAAGACAGTGGCTCACATTCACCAATGAACTTGGTGGGGGGTACCCCCACCATATCCGTAAAAATGGGAGGAGAGGAGGTGATGTGTCTCGTGGACACAGGCTCGACTGTGACACTTATATCGGAGGCATTCTACCGAGAGAAGCTACAGCCAAGGTGTGGGGGAATCCAGAAGATGGGTCGCCTGTTCCGCCTACATGGAGCCAATGGGCTAGAGATTCCATACCTTGGCTTCCTGGAAACAGAAATCGTGATTGGTGATGTGACCGTGCCGAGGTGCGGGGTGCTTGTCCTCAAAGACACACCGGCCACTGTACGGAAGAGAAGCAAGGTCCCAGGGTTGCTAGGCACCAATGTGCTGGCGAAGGTGCCACAGTTCAGTGGGGTGCTACCTCCAGTGCATGAGACAAGCCAAACCCGGGAGAGGACAGGATTCGTCAAGGTGGCAGGAGTGCACAATGTGTGGGTACCACCCCATACTGAGATGGATGTGGCAGTTACTGGCCCCATGTGGGGTACTTGTGCACTCGTGGAACCTTTAGACGTCCCTATACAGGGAAACCTAACGGTGTTAAGTACTCTTGTGGACACTAAGAAGTCGTGTTACGTGATCCGGGTAGCTAATGAAGGGTCAAGAGATGTATGGCTACAGCCCAAGGCAAGGATCGGAGTAGCGCGAGAAGGAGCAACGGTTGGAACAGGAGAACAGCTGCAGTTCTTGCAGGAGAGCAATGAGGTAACAGTCTCCCTCAATCCTAGTGTTAACCCCAGCGAGCCACCCTCACGGGAAGCTGAGGAAGATGCACGAAGGCAAGGGAGGGGGAGCTCCCAACCGGGATTACCGTAAAATGCTTTCCTGGGACCGAACTACAGAAAGCTCAAGCTCAAGCTTTGTTTCGGAAATACAGTGGTGTGTTCACCAAGGACTCTAAAGACCTAGGATGCACCACTGCCACATACCACAAGATAAACACCACCGACGAGATACCAGTCGCCCAGCGACATCGGCAGATACCGCCAAACCAGTTGGAGGAAGTAAAACAACACCTGCAAGACCTCCTTCAGAAGGGTGTGATCCGTCCCAGCAAAAGTGACTATGCGTCGCCGATCGTTCTTGTCCGGAAGAAGAGTGGTGCCCTGCGTCTATGCGTGGACTACCGGCAGCTCAATTCCAAAACTAGGCGTGACGCATACCCATTACCCCGGATTGAGGAGTCGCTCGACGCACTTCGGGGAGCGAAGTTTTTCTCAGCGATCGACTTGGCGTCGGCCTACAACCAAGTTGAAGTCGATCCAATGCACCGACACAAGACCGCCTTCACCACACCCATGGGACTGTTTGAGTACAATAGGATGCCTTTTGGGCTGTCGAACGCTCCCGCCACCTTCCAGCGACTAATGCAGGGGATATTCCGCGACGACATGCTGCAGACTCTGATGGTGTACTTGGACGACATAATTGTCTTCGCGTCAACCATGGACGAGCACCTGAAGAGGTTGGAGACAGTCTTCAGGAAATTACAAGACCATGGCCTGAAGATCGAACCAAGCAAGTGCAATTTCTTCTGCAGTGAAGTCACCTACCTTGGCCATGTGGTGTCAGCGGCGGGCGTGGCAACAGACCCAGAAAAGACAAAGGCAGTACAAGAGTGGCCGGTTCCAGATAGTCTGCGCGACTTGAGGTCGTTCCTCGGGTTTGCGTCTTACTACCGGAGGTTCGTCCCTAAGTTTGCACAGACTGCTGGACCGCTACACAAGTTGGTAGCCGACCTTGGGGAGGGCGGAAAGAATAAGAATCCAAAGAAGAAGATTGAAAACAGATGGACGGTAGAGTGTCAACAAGCTTTCAACAAGTTAAAGACACTGCTCACTTCGGCACCAGTACTGGCATATCCAGATTACTCAAAGCCCTTCATTCTGGAAACTGACGCCTCAAACGAGGATTGGGTGCTGTGCTATCTCAGGAGCAAGAGGGAGTGGTCAAGGTCATCTCCTACGCAAGCCGAGGACTTCGAGGGGCTGAGAGAAATATGGAAAACTACTCGTCACGGAAGTTAGAGTTGCTGGCTCTGAAGTGGGCAGTGTGTGACAAGTATCGAGAGTACCTGATCGGCAGCAAATTCGTGGTCTTCACAGACAACAACCCGCTGACGTACTTACAGTCGAAGAGCAAGTTAAAGGCTGTGGAGCAACGCTGGGCATCAGAGCTGGCAAGCTTCGACTTCAGTATCAAGTACCGCCCCGGGAAGCATAACCAAAATGCAGACGCTCTGAGCCGCATCGGACAAAAGGCTGAGACAGGTGATATTGAAGTTGCCACTGTATTAGCGACCAGTACCCAGACCACTAAGATACCAGAAGAGGTGAGGCAACATCTTCTTGCGGCTGCGGCTTTCCTGGCCGACACCTGTCCTGGCAATGTCGAGGAAGTTCAGGCTACGTCACTGCCAACTTTGCCTGCAGGGGACTTAGCAGAGCTACAGAAGGAAGACCCCAACATCAAGCGTCTCATCCACTATTGTACCCTAGGCCGGCAGCCCACCAGGGAGGAGCGGCGTCAGGAGTCAAAGCCAACACTGAAGCTGTTGAACGAATGGAAGAAAATATGTGAACAAGAAGGAGTGCTTTATCGGCGTACAGGGGACAAGGAGGGAGGAGAACGACTACTCCTAGTACTCCCTAGGACACTACGCAACCAAGTATTAAAAGGGGCTCATAACCAAAGTGGACACCAAGGCCAGGAGAGGACTGAACAGATTATCAGACAGAGGTGTTGGTGGCCTGGTCTCCATGGTGATGTCAAGAGTTGGATTGGAAACTGTGAGAGGTGTGTTGCTGGGAGAGGGATCTATATACCAGTTAAGACCCCCATGGGTAGCATCACAGCAACCCGCCCACTTGAAGTGCTCGCGATGGATTTTACGCTTCTCGAACCAGCGTCAGATGGGCGTGAAAATGTGCTGGTACTGACAGATGTTTTTACCAAGTACACCATAGCAGTACCGACAAGGGATCAACGGGCGCCAACAGTGGTCAACACCCTAATCAAGGAGTGGTTCCTAACCTATGGTGTCCCGGAGCGGATCCATTCAGACCAAGGAAGGAGCTTTGAGGCAGAAATAGTACAAGAGCTGTGCAGGACGTATGGGGTCAGGAAATCCCGGACGACACCCTACCATCCCCAGGGAAATGGCCAATGCGAGAGATTTAATAGGACTCTCCATGAGTTGCTGAGGACCCTTTCTCCAGAGGAAAAGAGGAAGTGGCCCCAACATCTCAAGGAGTTGTGTTATGCATATAATGCTACACCCCATTCAACAACTGGTTATTCCCCTTATTACCTGATGTACGGGAGAGATGCCAAACTTCCCCTGGATATACTCCTACCAACTGCTCCCTTGGAAGATACCCGTAACCAGTCCTGGGTAACTACCCATCAGCAACGTCTGCGCAAGGCATATGTGTCAGCTGGCAGCCACCTGAAGGAAGCAGCCATAACCAGGAGGAACCGACATGCAAGAGGGAGGGAGTTTGCACCTCCACTGGATGCTGGGATGCGAGTGCTCCTACGTAATCACAAAGTTAGAGGGCGCAAGAAAATACAAGACAACTGGGAGAGTACCATCTACAAGATTGTGGAGAGTCTGGAGAATGGGACATATGTAGTCCAGCGAGCAGATGGCAGCGGGGGAGACAAGGTTGTAGGACGGGGTGAGATCCAGGTCTGCCCTGCTGTAATTGCGGAACCACGCCAACGACCAAGGGCACACAGGGAGAGAAATCCCACTACTCGAGCTCAACCTGAGGAAAAGGTTGCCCTACCACCACAATACCAGGAGACTGATTCTGAGCGTACTGTAGAGGATGATATCCACTCTGATGTTGAGGACCCACCACTTCGGCGGAGTAAGAGAACAACAGCTGGTCGTCATGGAAACATGCACCACCAACCGCAATCAGTGTTGCTATGACAGCATCTGAGAACTATATATGAACTGATCTAATGATCTAATTAGGTAGGCAGCATATATAGTAGTACAACATATGTTATGTTTCATTGTTAAGCTTGCCGCAGGGGCATGGCAAGCAAAGAGGGGGTGGGTGTGACCAGGTCACCAATCAGGAAATTGGTGATAGGCTTAATACCGCTTAAGTTCAGTTTATTTAATTAATTTCCTGTTAGCGGCAATGGGGCCTTTGATTCAGTCAGCCTAAATTAAGGTTGGGTTATTTTAATTACTGGTGCGCTGGTGCTATTCACATTCTTATAGTTAGAACAATTCAGTAATGCGCGTCGTTTCCGGAGGAACTATCCTAAAAGCTAGCGGCAAGCGTCCTTTAGTTCAGTTGAGTTTTGGAGTTTGTGTTGAGAAGAACTGAGTTGGAGCGAGCAAGCACAAGAAGCTATGTATAAGGGAGGCTACAAGATAATATTTATAACGAAGAACTACTTCTAGTAGTAAAGGTTGGGTCCTAGCTTGTTGGTCCCGTTTCTAGTGATAATAAAGTAGTTTCATATTCAGCTCAGACCTATTGAATCTTGCGCCGCCTGCCGCACGGTTACATATATACCACAACGCGAGCAATTTTTGAATTCTGATTGGCTCTCAGCCATGAGTATATACCATGGAATGCGGCATCATCAGCGCGTGCGCTAATAGGGCCAATGAAAACACTGTTTGGCTGTACGTGCACATGCGCTGTTTTTGTTTTTATTTTTCCATTTTTGTTGTGGTCCTCTGATTTTCCGTGGTATGTCTTCTAATATACCACGGAATAACGTAATAAAGTGGTCAAAATGTACTCAGGACCCACTCCAGTGCGCCTCGTGAGTCCACAACACTTTGACCACTTTATTATGTCATTCTGTGGTATATAAAGGACATCAGAGGAAATCTGTTTAGTATCATTGTTATACATACACATTTTGCAAACTATTTGAGAGTGTGTTCGAATTCTCTGGAAACTTTTGCCACCACCCTGTAAATCTTTTGTGTGCAGGGTACGGGAATCGTTTGAGAGCATATAATTAACCATTATCCTGCGAGATTGCGCAGAATATCATCTGATACTTAGCCGACGAGGGACGAAGTCACTCGTTGGCTAAAATCAGACGATATTCAGCAAAATCGAGCAGAATAATGGTTTTATTATTCAGCACATCGATAGCACAAAATCTCCCGAAAAAATGACTTTTGTGTATTATTTACAAGCTCAAAACATCATATTTTCCTCAGAGACGGATATCGCAGGATAGCTGTCATGTACAGAAGACAGCTATTGGCGTTCCAATCACCATATTTGGGAAGTGCATCGATGTGCTGAATAATAATATACAATGTTTTCTTGTGGTACTGTACCTCTGACGTTTGTGGTATGATGCGGCAGTACTCTTGTATGTATCTCACTAATAGCATGAGTACATTCTCTGCTATGATGCGGTTCTCCTCTTTCTCGCATATTAAACTGAAACCACAACTGGAAAGTAATGTTGGAGGAGTTTACACATAGGCTCGCGAGCATAATGTTACATTACTTGAGAGCCGTATGGTAGACATAGACATGTTTTTTATTGGTGCCGTGCATAGAGAAATACATAGGCATGTTTCCAATAAATATGAGAATATTAAATACAAAAATATATTTATAATGTGTGGTTCCAAAAAATATCCATAACCCCCACGGAAGGGTGTTGAAAAGTGACCCCCCATACCCCTGGAATTTCCAAAGAAAAATACAGCATTTGTATGGAAAAGATCAGGTAAATTGGCCCCCCACCCCTCCAGAATTTCCAATCCCTTCTGTAGGGGGATATGGATAATTTCTGAAACCACACAATATACAGATAAAGTTGAGTAGGATGCGCTCCTTCTTGCTTTCTCTGCTACACCCCCCCCCCCCCCTTGTCCCCCACCCCCCTCGTCCCCCACCCCCCTTGTCCCCCCCACCCACTTGTTGGGGATTTACATTAGCTGATGCTGTTAGTCTGAAATAATAATGGGAGTAGGGCCTGACAATTTTTTGGCTTGGTGCCATTGATGACAAAATTTATTCGCCAGATTAACATGGATCTCAGCTCAACTCAGAAAGATGGGGTGCCATGTGGCCAATAGTTCTAAAATTTTGGTCGCCAAGCCCCACAATTCAGTTGCCATTGGTGACCATATGGTTGCAATGGCCCTGGGGAGGTACATGATTGTAGGAAAGCATGGCAGCAAACTTAGGTTTGTAAAAAGGGTCACTTTGCTGCCATCCCCCAATCTGCTAACATAGTCCATCAAAGTACATAACTTGACATAACTTCAAACTCCTTCATTTGCCTGTCATTTTGAACAATCAAAGATAAATAAAATGATACCAACTTTGCAGTTCCTTTCCAGAGTACTATCCTCTCTGATGTGAATGGCACGCCTGCCTCAAGTCTGAGAAACATGACAAAGATGGTTTAGTTAAATGAGTTTCCGCTGCTCGTATTTTTCTCTGACCTCGAAACCCACCAGAAATGCTTGCTACGCAGGCTAAATGAGTTTCAACAATTACATCTACATGTATAGCCATTCTCAGTTTACTGCCATTCTCATTACTTGTAGCATTCAAAAGGCCAACTTCAAAAAATGTGTTTAATACTTCACATTTTGGGGAAATGTGAGCGTTGAGTGAGCATCATAATAATAAAAATTTGTGTGTATAAGTGAGTTTCCCTGAGACCAAGCTACACCACCAAGATTGGGAAAAGGTTAAGTTGTAAAATTAATGGCGAACGTCCATGAAAATGACAGGAAATCAAGCGTGTCTACTTAAATCCCTTTTTTTTTCACACCCTTGTTCTCATAGACGTTCGCCACAGAAGGACTGCGAGCAGTCTAAAAAAATAATAATATCTTTACTGCAGAGGTAACATTTTTAATTAATAAAATATGATTTTCAAAAAGGACTTCTATTAGTAAAGCTAGGAAAAAAGGAAAGGAAAAAATATTACGGACAGAAAAGTTACACACAATTAAACAAAATTTAAAAACTACAAAAAAATAACACAGATAGCATGCTATTTTGATCTTTAGATTAAAAATTTAAACAATACTTTGCTTAAAAATATTTACATTAACAATTAAAGTCATGGAAACAGTTTGATTGACATGATCTAGTAAACATGTTTTTCAAGTCGTTCTTTTGTAGGTAGAGAGACACAGTGTAATGAGAATTACAGTAGCATGATTCAGTGGCAGATCCAGGATTTTAAGAGGGTGGTTCATTTTTGCTGATGACATCACGCCAAAGAAAAATAGGAGCCAAATCCTGGATGCTACTTCATGAATTTAATATACTTGTATACATTGGGTCACATAAAAGAAATGAAGCACTCTTAAATGACAAAAGGTCTTCAGCGAACCGATCCCCCAAAAATCGGTTCGTTTGGAGAGGGGGAATTCATTTGCACCTGATGAGCCCCCCCCCCCCCCCCCCCCCCCCCCCCTGGATCCGCGCCTGTGATTGTTACTGAGATTACCCTCATTTTAGTAAAACCCTTCGAATATCCAATCATTATTACCTGAATATTCCTGATTCCAGTTGAGACAGAATTCTTGACAGAAAGAGAAACTACAGATGAATTCATTACATGACAAGTGAATTCCACGTTGCTGGAATGCTGAGGGCCTACAAAATATGTGAAACAGGGCTGGACATCGCATCTGTATGAGTGGTGGCTTTTGCGATGAAATTCTCCCTTTCTGCAACTGAACATTTTCAGCTACTCAATTTTTGCGACCAGATTCTTAAGCTGGCATACCAAAGAAAAGTTGCTAATAGAACCCAAGTTTGGTGATGACAATCAGTGTGGATTTCATGCATTACCACCGCATGCATTGCTACGCGACCTCAAAATTCACTGATGCGATTGGCGATTCTCAGCAAAGGAATTGTACTGTCAATTTTCTTGAGCCAGAAAGTAAAATATTCTAAGCAAGAAAGCCAAAGGATAGCTTACAATAATTTGAGTTGATTTTGTAATCAATGTCGATCCACTGAAGTAGCCGAATCCGATGATGGCGGTTTTGATTGATGGCTAAAAATCGCCAATTGCCCATCGCAACAGTGAATTTTGAGGTCGCGTAGCAATGCATACAGTGGTAAGAAAATACAACTTTAAAAGCATTACTATTTTGCAACTACCTGGTAAAATTTGAGATCTAGTCCCAAAAACAAGAAATGCTGACTGCTACTTACTCTTCTGTGGTACTCAGACCAGCAATATCTTCTTGTACTACATTTCCTGAGGATACAAACTTGAAAGCAAACTCTGATTGCACACGCTGGGCTACTGCCAACAAGCGCTCCTTCCTTTGAGCTCGACAATCTTCCTTTACATCAATATCCTGAATAATGAATATGTAGTGCATTTAGGTTTTGCATGGGGGTCTTTTCGCGCATCCGAGAATAGATCTCATCGGCTTTGGCCATAATGTTTTCCCATTTCAGATCACGTGGCATTCCCATGAGTATTCTTTCTTTCTTCTTATGCTGCGCACCAAAGGATATATGAATATGGAAGCATCTAAACAAAGAGAGAATACTCATGGGAATGCCACGTGACCTGAAATGGGCAAAACATTACGCCTGAGCTGAGAAGGTCTATAGGTTCCGGCCATTCCTATCTTATGCAGTTAATTGCAGTCAGCATCCGGACATATTAAGCATGAAGCCTCAATTTACGGTGGCCCACAAGTGACACGCTGAAAATATAAAATGTTGCTGCAAGTTTTTATTTGTTGCTGCAAATTATTAATTTTTGCTGCAAGTTTTTATTTGTTGCTGCAAATTATTTTTCGTTGCTGCAAGTTTTTATTTGTTGCTGCAAATTATTTTTCGTTGCTGCAAGTTTTTATTTGTTGCTGCAAGTTTTTTTATGCTAAGAACGTGCGCGCTCAGCTGGGAATCGGCCATAAGTGATAAGGGACTGGTTCTAGCACGTTGTCGGCCATGGTTTTTGTTTCATGTGGAGGAAGACGTACATCCGAGAAAACCATCATGTTTTGCACGGATTGTGGCCATGAATTAGAATAAAAGGCTAGGTTTTGCCCCTGCCCCTTCTGTGACGAAGGGGGTTAAAAAGAAAGGCTGTTGAGGAATCCAAGGGAAAAGGTGACTGACAACGTGCTAGAGTCTCGTGGCCGATTACCTGCTGCGCAAGCACATTCGGTTCCTACTATAAAAACTTGCAGCAACAAATAATAATTTGCAGCAACAATAAAAATCTGCAGCAACAAATAACAAATTGCAGCAACAAATAAAAACTTGCAGCAACAAAAAATAATTTGCAGCAACAAATAAAAACTTGCAGCAACATTTTATATTTTCAGCGTGTCCCCTGTGGGCCACCGTATCAATTTCATGAAGGCTTAGTGATTCCAGAATTTGGCGAATCAGTCTTGAGTTTGTAATCTGATTTGGAAAGTCGTATGCTAAAATAACTATTTGGTGAAAAGTAAGAATTTAACGCTACTGAAGTTTTTTGCCGCGCGATATTTTTATAACTACAAAACTTACCGTATCTTCAATAAAGCTCGTCGAGTACAACACTCTACACGGACCAGGGTTTAAAGTATGCACTAGAAATGCATACACCATTTCTTCCTAGCAATATTCAAGTAGCAATAGTTAATATTCACATTTTAAAACCACTGCTCTGCTCCGCCATGTACGCCGCCATGTTTGTCTTGTTTATCAGGTCACGTGCCTGGTTCCGGGATCCCTGTGTTGGAAACGGGACCGCATACTTGAACCGCATACACGGGCAACAGGAAAATAGTCCAAACTCTCTCCGGCAACCGGCTAGACTCCTTGCAGCCCCTTCTTCGGCGAACGTCCGTAAATCGAGGGAAATGTTGTTTACCCCGGCGGCGCGCTTCGGTTTGTTTACGGTGTCGAGTTCTCAGGAGAGGGAGACGCGCCACGGGGAGAAAACGCCTCTCTGGCGACGCTCGTTTTTTCACGGACGTCGCCACAGAAGAGGCTACAAGCACTCTAGCAACCGGCCTAACGCCAGGCCCGTAGCTTGAATATTCTTGGAGAAGGGTTCGTTGTTCCGAGCCTACCTGTTTTGTGAGCGAAAACCGGAGTTTTCTTGCCTCAAATGGATTCGTTCGCATCCGAGATACGCGAAAGCTGAACGACAGAAAAAAAAAAAGGAACGAGGTTCATTTTAAAGCAGGCTAAATCAATAGCCGAGCGCTGCGCAAAGATTCTAAGATCATTATAAGATCATTTTGGGCTAGTGGATCCGGGTCATTATCTGGTACCACTGCAGGAAGTGCTGGCAACCGAACACTAGGGCGTATACAGGTTCCATCAGAGAATGGAATGCTCTTGCGGATATATGGTTCGCCCTATGACGGGGATCCGGGATCCAGCTAAATTTGAGGGTGTGGGATCCGGGATCCAGAGTGTGGGATCCGGGATCCAGATGTGTGGGATCCGGGATCCAGATGTGTGGGATCCGGGATCCAGAGGTGTGGGATCCGGGATCCAGATGTGTGGGATCCGGGATCCAGATGTGTGGGATCCGGGATCCAGAGGTGTGGGATCCGGGATCCAGATGTGTGGGATCCGGGATCCAGATGTGTGGGATCCGGGATCCAGATGTGTGGGATCCGGGATCCAGAGGTGTGGGATCCGGGATCCAGATGTGTGGGATCCGGGATCCAGAGGTGTGGGATCCGGGATCCAGAGGTGTGGGATCCGGGATCCAGATGTGTGGGATCCGGGATCCAGAGTGAGGGATCCGGAATCCAAAGTGAATCCAAAGGAATCCGGGATCCAAGAATCGGGATCCAAACTTCTGTGGATCCCTTTACATGGGGCGTGCCTCTCCACCCTAGGCAAATTTCAAGCGGGGCTGTGCATAGCCAACAACGTCGCCTTTTATGAAGGCCACTCGTTGGTGCGTTTAGCAATGTAGTCTGGCTATACAGAAGTTTAATGTTTGAAACACTACTTTACCGTATTTTGAATGACGAATCCAATGAAGAAAACAGCACTTTGTTTGAGAATGTCGACTATGCGGAAAAAAGAACGAATGCGCGTTGATAAACTATAAATACTTTTGTCACGAACTTAGGTTTTTTTTTATTTAACCACAAATACCATGATTATACTACATGTATACTGTAGTGTGTATGTACTAAAATGTGTCTTTCCAGAAAATATCCATACCAGAAATCCAGAGTAGTTGGAGTCAATTTTGGTCTTTCTTCTTAGACATTCTTTGTAAAAATTTTAGGAAATCGATATGGATATTTTCTGGTATCAATTTTGGTCTTTTTTCTTATGCATTATTTGTAACTTTACAAATAATGGATACCCCTATGGATATTTTCTGGTATCACACGAGCAGTCTTCGATGATGCCTCATTCATCTAAGGCCTGTTTCAAACGTCGTGCTTCTCATGTGCCGAATGTAATATGGCAGATTTCTTTTCTCTTGCTAACATCCAAAAGAAAACATACGGCAAAAACTAATTTAACATTCCAATTGTTTTTGTTATAGGTTATCTACTTTCTTATATATTTACCGTCTGTGATACTTGAAACTATTTCTAAGCCCAAAATAATTTTCAGGACAAGGTTCGGCACATGAGAAGCCCGACGTTTGTAACGGGCCTAAGACTTCTTTTTGGTCAAACTTTCTAATCTTCTTTTCTCTCTTAGCACTCTCTTTCTTTCCTTGACTTGTTTCTTTCTCATTTTTCCTCTGTTCATTTGTTCCCTCTCTTCCTTTTTCTGTTTTCTATCGAGCCGCCTTTGTTCCTCCTTCTCTTCGCATTCTTTCACTAAGCTTTCAAACTCCTTTGAGCTTTTCTCGGCTTCCTCGTATTGTCTTTTCTTAACACACAAGTTCCAACTTCCATTTAGATAACTCCGCTTTGAGTGTTCTGACTGAAAGAAAAAGTAAAAACATCAGATTATTATATTCTTTACTAGAGAATGGAACTACGAGGTAGATAGACATCAGCTGTCATATCTTGCGCTGCCCTCCCTGTTGTTTACATTCTTAGCTCTATTCGTGCCTGGGTGGGGTGTAGTAGGTGGGGTGGTACACACGGTGTGGCATAAATTCAGATTCAGATTCGTTTCCATTGCGGCTTATACAAAGTGTGTATTGCCAATAAATGCCCTATACAACTTCTTTAATTACTTTGAATTATGGTCCCTCAGTTCGAGACAGCCATACACGAATTTAGCCTTCTCCTTTTGTATAGAAGGTGGCGGGTTGATCAAATGGTTAAAAACCGCGTTTTGGTGATTAGATTTTTGTTTGATCATGTCATTGTTTCCAAAACTCAAACTTCCTACCTCTTGACTCGTTATAAAGTGAACACTCGGTCAGGAAGCTTATATGTAAGGTTGCAACTGCAGTAAGTTGCAACTGCAGTACGTTTTATATGTAAGGTTGCAACTGCAGAGCGCTTTACCCTAACAGTTCGCACGTTATGACCAAAGAGTTCTGTCCTCTCTGATTGGTCAGTGAAAATACACATGGCGGTTGCCCTTGGAAACGTCCGACTTTTTGTCTCACAACGCAACTTTCAAACGTAACATGCGAACTGTTAGGGTAAAACGGTCAAACGCAATCGGCTGTATGGCATAGAGCAGATTTCGTATGACTGTGAAAAGTGCCGCGAAAGTTGTACCGCGCCGCGACCGTGAACGTACCGCGACTACGCGATTTCATTCGGTATCTACAGCAGGCCAGGTTCGGTACCGCCACCGCGACAGTACCGCGCCGTGTCACGGTACTTTTCACAGTCATACGAAATCTGCTCTATCTCACCTCCCCATCTTTGCTGAATGAAGTCATTCACCGTTTAGCACATTATAGACTCCCTAGCAAGCGTTCCCATGGAGTGTTCAGGACGAGAAACTCGGCCGAGATATGGGCCGCGCGAAAAATGAAGAGGGGGGGGGCGGGGAGAGGAATTTCCCCCTCCCCTCTGTCCTTTTTTTGCTCGCCCCATTTTCACAAAAAAAACTTGCTCATCGACTTCGCTTTTTCCCTGTTTCTCTGGGTTTCTTTTCCCCTGAAAACAGACGGGACTAACGCTTGACTCCACTAATTTTTGACCGGGGTTGCTCTTAGGGGTGTTTTCTAACAAATCGATCAATAGTGGTCATCAATATAACACTGGTTGGTAACCTGAATTTCAGACGTATTTTTCCTCGTAAAAAAATAAGAAATTATGGGGGAAAATAGGTCTGAAATTCAGGCTTACTTGTTTGTAACTTTTAGGGGTCAACATCAACTAAGCCACTCACTTTTTGGTAACTTTTTTTAGGGGTAAAATCGAAAGTTCTCGACAAGCACTCCCACCCAAAATAGGAGGCAAGAGCCCAAACTCAATAAACCTTGTGTTGAGGCTGATATTTGCATTCTATAAAGGGAAGACCACAGAACCAAGCTTACCTGATTTTTTCAAACTTTTAATTTCCATCTGGGTTCTAGGAAGCTCATTGTTGGTTTTCCAAACCTCGCTCATTTCCGTAAGTTCCTTACATGTCTGGGTTCCCTTAGCGTTCCCATCCATTGTACATGTCCCAGATACTCCATCATTAGTTAGATCTTCATGATCATTACTTGAAGAGTGAAGTATTTCAGGCTCAAATTCCAGAGACTCTTCCATGTCTGTTTGCACACAAACTGACTGAATGTCTTTAGGTCTGAGTAGCTTTAATCACTGCTTCGGTCTGAACACCAACTGAGCTGGTAGACTCAACACTGCAGGGGTTGCCTTGCCTGCCAACTCCACTTCAAGTTCATCACAGATTGCTCCAGCAGCCTCTGGTAGGGGTGTAGTTTGGGTAGCTCTGGTTATTATAAGAGTCCCTGCATTGCAAAGGCCAATGTCTTTGTAAGCAGCTGTGTTTTCCAGGCAACTACCAGAATGATAAGTCCTTCCAATTTCCTACAAAAACCACCAATCAATTTAGTATTAGTTGGGGAGACCAAAACCCCTTGGGGTACTCCCATGTCATTGGGCAGGGGTGCTCGTCGGGAAAATGAATTTCAACCCTAAAAGATACCAATCTGGTCGTGGTCAAACAGAATTTTAACCCCTAGGAGATACCATTTTCGACATGGCTCTTGAATTCCAGCCACGATCACACAAGAACAATGGCTAGGAATACAGCCTACAGGCACAAGCGTCTGATATTTCGCTGCGAACACCCTAAAGATACCATTTGCTGTCAAAATTAGCGTTTTTTTCTGTGAACCCAAATTTTAACCTCTAAAAGATATGACGAGCACCCCCCGCCCGACGACGTATGGGAGTCCCCCCTGGGATGGAATGTTGATTACAAAGGAATTTTACACAGACTATATGCATGTGCACCACCAACTTCCATGTGGACAAGGCCATGGACACAATCTTGACCTTTTCACTTCTGCACATGACTAGTGATACAATCAAAGTTTTAGTAAAAAATATGATTATGTTTGGAAGAGGTACAGAGACCATTCAAAACACTGCTGCTTGTGTTTTAAATACCGGTAGTAACAAAAGTGACCAGTGGCGTACGCAGCCACTGGTCATTCATGAATGAATGACTTGTTTATTATACCTCTTGCAGTGTTTGTGGCACTGAATTACAGGTACAGGGCAGGTATTAAAATTTAAATATAGGGCAAATTTGTTAGGCCTGCAGTCACGGGACTGCAAATTTTTTGGGTGGTTTTGCTACAAATACTTTCATTGTTGTATTATTCATTCAAACTTTTAATTGTTTTATTATTTATTCCAAAATTAATTTCCTTCTTTACTTATTTGAGAGAGCAGGCAGTTTGCCAGCCTGCCTACAAGCGTGTGACCTCACACGCACAATAATTTTCAACTTATCCAATCTTTGACGTCATCAATGGAATAAGTCGCTCGCATTTAAAACATCAAGAATTTGCTGGTGGCACTCAACCATCAGAAGCATGAAAATATGTTGAATGAATAATAATACTTGAATACTGCACTGTATTCATGAGCTTGGCTTGTGGATTTGAAAAATCCTGCTTACGCCCGAGGCTGTGACTGCAACTATTTAAAATCCTGCGTACGCCCCTGGTGACTAATGGCATTCAGATATGATGCCGGTATCCAGAATATCCCCCTTATAGTCACTCACCTGTAGTTCGTCGACTGTTATATATGCCTTCAGTTTTGGGTCTCCTGACATCAGCAAGTTCTGCGTTTCAGATGCTGTCTGCTCAACCAACCTTATATTGGCTTCTTCACTTCTCTCTTTTTCCCGAGCATAATTCTTCAAATTTTGCATTGATAACATGTATTTGTTTCTTATCAAGAATCTCCTTGATTCTCTTCTCTCTCAAATTAACATATTCAGTTATCTTTTTATTGGTGATTGAAATCTTGTCTATTAAAAACTGATCATGCACCAATTTCACTTTCATAGATTTTTGTGTCTTCTCCTTTTCTTGAATAAGTGCTTCCTCCAGCTGTTTTATGCGTAATTGAAGCTTATCATTAGAATTTTCATCGTCACCTGAATAATTTCTAAGCCAACAAGCTTTTGCAAAACCCTCCTTGCTACATTACCACCCACACCAGAATCTTTAGTAGCTTCGCAAGTTGCTTTTCTATAGGACAAGAACACTTCACATTCATAGATACTTGCTTTGCAAGCATTCTCTGCCGATGCCAAACAAGTAGACCCTTGAAAATGATGATCTAACCTCTCAGCACTCCAGTTTGAAATAAACTTGCAGGTTTTTCGATATCCTGGGAATTTCTTTCTGCAGTTTTACCTCCTTCTCTACACATTTCTCACATGTCTTTACATAAAGATTACTTGATTCCTGAGCATTCTTTTCAATTTCAATAAGTTGTTCAAGCTCTAATATTTTCCCCTCTATTGTTTCCCTCCGTGTTTTCTCAATTGTTTCTTTCTCTTTTCTTCTCTGACTTCCTTCTAATTCCCCCTCTATTTCCCCTTCTCTAGCTGCCACTTGGTGAGTATTTCATCATACTCTTTCTCTTCTAGTTGCTTCCTATCCATCTCTTCTTTATCCCTTTTCCTTTCTTGGTCTTTCTCTACATTTTCAAATGTGAACTTCTCCGGCTTTCCCTTTTTTCTTTCTTTCTTGTTCATACAGCTTGTCTAACTCAGCTCTATTCTCTCCTTCAAGGTTTTCCTGTTTAATCTCTTGTACTATACAGCCTAGAGACATTAGTGTCTGTTCACACTTTCTGTTCATTTTTTGCTCATCTATGTTTGTAACTGCATTATCTGAGCACCTAGCTGGCTGCATAAGTCGTTTTCCCCAGTCAATTTTTACTGTGGACTGTCACTCACGACACTTGTGCTTGCTACATTATGTATGCCTTCCACAGTTCCATTTCTCACAGAAGTCTTCCTGGTCTTAAATATTGGTCCATCTTTTGTTTTCTTGGTCTTTGATATCCGTTCATCTTTTCTTTTCTTGGTCTTTGATATCCGTTCATCTTTTGTTTTGTTGGTCTTTGATATCCGTTCATCTTTTGTTTTCTTGGTCTTTGATATCCGTTCATCTTTTTTTTTCTTGGTCTTGTGATATCCGTTCATCTTTTGTTTTCTTTGTCTTTGATATCCGTTCATCATTTGTTTTCTTGCTCTTTGATATTGGTTTATCTTTTGTTTTCTTTATCTTTGATATTGATTCATCTTTTGTTTTCTTGGTCTTAGATTTTGGTTCACCTTTTGTTAAGTTATTGCCATCAGCTTTTCTTTTCTTGTTCCTTTTCTTTTCTACTAGTTGCTTTTTGTTTCCTACAAGAGCAGTTCTGCAACTCTTTTGGGTAGTCATCGGATACGACTCGGGCGTTCCCGAACCCTTGTCCGGCGTGCTGTTCGGCATGTTGTCGTTATTAGTTTCGGTGCTGTTGTTGTTACTCGTAGGAACTCTGTAGTATTTTGGATAAGCGGTTACGCCGAGGTCATCTGTTGCTAGTCGAGGCCTGAAAACCTCGTCCACACCAAGCAAGTACGAAAACATCATTTTGAAGTCTAAAGAAGTGAAATGGAGCGAGCAAATCACATCCACTTTCGCCCTTTCGATCGGCCATTCTGGTTTGTACGTTTTTAGAAAATCGATCCAACGTAGTAATCTTTTCTTGGCTTCGGGTCGCTCATCGCCAAAAATGGAAATTTATGAAGTGCTATGCCTTTTTCAAAGTCAGGCCTGTTTCTACAGCATTTAATAACACACCGTCTTCCACCCATACTCGCTCCAGCCGCTCCAGCCCGTTCCTTGTGCTCGAGGACGCGATATGTGACGGAATGTGACGTGACGTACAAAAGGCCCGGGAAACCACAGGAACCCAAGCGAGCTGCTGTCTGTACTGTCACTTTGATATTGTAAAGCTGTTTGTCAGTGCATGAGTTCAGAATTTACATCTTTAGTCACATGTAAATCTGTTATCAAGTCGAAAAAAAAAATCCCGTTGTCGTAATCTGACGTTTTGGGCTATGGTTTGGATGATTTATAAATTGGTATCCTGTGGTATCAGCCACAGGAACCGTATTAATGATTTCTCGTTACCAGTCCTCCTGAACGAAGAAGTAGAAAATCTTTCGAGTCTTTGAAAAGTGTTCTTTTCCTCAAATTGCAATTACAACAGTGAAATTATGGTCACAATTATCGATGGGAAATAGTCCAAGATGATGACCCAAGAGCCCAAGCTTATAGAAATCGAAATAGAAGACAAGAACAGCAATCAAGCGCTTATCAATCGAGAAACTCACAGAGAAACATGGCGGCAGCAGGCGGCCCTGGTGGCCTTGGGACTGGGTCAATGTTTGATCAATGAATAACAAACTAATACAGCTTGGTTTTCCCGCGTGGAGCCTTGGCGAACACGTTATCGAGCCTGTGATATCAGTAGCTTTGCTGCTGGCGCTGGTATTTTTTGGCATCAGGGGACTTTTAATGGCTGAGTTGTCTATTTCTTGCTCCGACAAGCACAAAGCCCAAGATAAAATGTGTAGGGTTAAGAAGTCACTCGTTAGTAGGGTAATTGAATAGCAAATAATGACAATTCTGAACTAGGAGATACAGACATTCTGATGTGAATTTTCTGAGTAAATCAAGCTGGCTGGCTGAAGTCATCAACATCAGACAACAAAAACAACAACAACAACAAGACAGTGTCTACAAGGTACCCAAGGGGTTACTCCGGAATGTTTGCATGAGTGAGGCAGGAATGCTAGGACCGGAATGCTAACCATTCGACTAAAGGGTAGTTTCATGATTTTTATGTATCAGTCAATTGACGAACTTGAGAGATTTTCCTGCAAAACGTAGTGAATTATTTTTTAAAAGGTAATACAAGATGGTCATGCCTCAGTGAAGGGCAGTTTGACAATGCATTATGCTTGTATCAGCGGCTTCCCTCAGGGGGGATTCCCCCGGGAATGAGGGGGTTTGTTGAGATTTGTAAGCAAAACGTGCCCAAGGGGGTAGGGATTTTTGTGACTTTTGTACATATCGGCTATTACCCACGGGTTTGTTTGGAAAGAAGAAGGCAAAAGAGATCAACAAGTTTGTGTGCTTTTGCTGTAGTGCATAATAATATTAAGGTATAGCATACCCTACATATATTAAATCCGGAGGTCAATTTATTATACACACGAGTCATGAGATTTGTATATCGCCTCGCCTGTATATTGCACGCAAATCATGTATTAGCAATGGCTAATTATTGTGAATCAAGTCACAATTAAGTCTGGTGGTAGAGTTTAATGAGGCACGGATCCAGGCTATATTTTACTTCCATTCACAGAAGCAGTCAATTTTCGGTATTTTTTAAAATTATTATTATTATTTTCATCTTTACTTAAAAATACTCTCGCATTTGCGAAATTCCACTTGAAAAAGCTGACCATAAATAGGTTTTTTCTAGATCCAAATTCTTCTAGCTCCATTTTTTTCAAACAAGGCTAAAAAAAATTGACCCTCCCCTTGAACATAACAAAAAGATTGTGACCCTCCCCCTGTCGTAGGTAAAAAAATTGTGACCCTCCCCTGTTATTTATATTTCTGAAAAACTTTGTCAGATACACTATTGTCTGTCAAAGCTAAGGAACCATGGTCATTATTTATCGCCTCGATTATTGAGAGGATTTTGGGTAAACGGTAAAAATGCAGTGATCCTCCCCTCTATAAGTACAATGATTAACGTGATCCGCTACCTCTCCCGTCCGCTATTTGACCTAGTACTGAAGACATTTTACAGAAAAATGGGCTCGCACCTTTCTTTCGTTGCGCGCGAAGCGCACCCGAATTTTGATAACGCATTTCACAAGCCTCAGAGAAATGGTAGATGAACATGTTTTGTGTACGGTATAGTAAACAAGGCCTGTCAGGAGTCCAGGAAGTACTACCTCAACTATATAGGTTAGATGAAAGCTTCTCCCTATTGATGGGTTCCTGAGCCAACAAGGTTATTTTATTCATGCGCGCACTGCGCGCCGCAAATGACGAAGTTATTATTATTCATGCTTGAGCGCGGCCCAAATGACGCGACCCCCCCTGGAACCCCCCCCCCCCCCCCCCCCCCCCCCCCCCCCCCCCTTCCCTACGCCCTTGTATCCGGATAATCAGGAAAGCAGTTGACGCATCATTTGAGGTTTTAGATTAGGACTGTATCCTATGAATTTCGGGAAAAAAGTCATTTTATGAATTTTTACATGGTTACCTTTCACGAGACCTTAAGGCATAAAATAAGTGTGCTCTTTTCTTCACGTTTCATTGAAAATGAGCCGGATTAGTCGTATTCACACTAGAGACGGAAAACTCGTCTGAGACGAGTTTCTCGTTTGAAAAAGTTCCTGCTTTATGCCAATTCCGCTCAGAAACACTTGCTTGTTATTTGTATAAACTTTCTCCTTCAAAAAAATTGTTTTTTACGTGATCACAGAAGAACAGGGAACCATATTCAAGGCGAGAAACTCGTCTCAGACGGGAAACTCGTCTCTAGTGTGAATACAGCTATTGACATAGTGTATTCTTGTATTTATTTATGTTCTCCACGCTGTCGCTGAAAATTAGTAGTTCTATACCTAGTTGAATTATTTATACTCTGTTTTATTTGTTACTCTTTTAGCCAAGGTTGAAATCAGATTCTTGAAAGCATTTGTTATAAAAAAACGGAGTGTATAAGTTATATGTTTCTGGTGCACATATATTACTCCGTTTCAAGGCTGTTGTTCGTACATCTCTATCAACCAGCGGCTCACAGCGAGACATTGTGTGAAATAGCTAAAATGCCATTATAAGTCACTGATACTATTTATTATTCTTATTATTATTATTACTATTATTATTATTATTATTATTATTATTATTATCATAATAATTATTATTATTATCATCATCATCATCATTATTATTATTATATTATTATTATTATTATTATTATTATTATTATTATTATATTATTATTATTATTATTATTATTATTATTATTATTATTATTATTATTATTATACAAATTGTCCATATAATTTTTCTTTCATATTTGAAAATGCGAAAATGTAAAATATAGTAATATGACTAGTGATTATTATCATATTATTATATTTATATTACTTTCCTTGTCTTCTGAAAATGGAGGTCAAGAGTTTTCCCTCAAAACGCATGGGAGGGCCACACTTAAAAAAAAATGGCGAAATTGCCCAGCTATCCCCGCCAAAGAAAAAACGTACCTTAAAAAATCTCAGCAAGTAACAAATGACACGCATTTGGCTTGAGGAAGCTAGTGGCAAATGGTTTATTTCTTTTAGCAGATGATTATTTTAGTCCGGAAAGAGCATATGCAAATTCATCTAGTCACATCTTTTATCGCTTTCTCTTGTTGCCAAAAGGCAGTGCACTGACTCGATACAATTCCAAATGTAATAAGGTAAGAAAAATCTCCTTCTCTCGATTCGTATTTTGCACCCTTTCAATAACAGGTCCATTATAGATTACAGGCCTGTAATTGAGAAGCCTGCGTAGCAAGCGTTTCCGTGGGGTTTCAGGGAACGAGAAGTCGAGAGAAGCCAGAAGTTCGCCATTTTCGATGATTTGGCTCTGGCTTTTCTCGACTTCTCGTTCCCTGAAACCCCACGGAAACGCTTGCTACGCAGGCTAGTAATTGAGCATTGCTAGCTTATTGTTTTGCGGTCAGTAAGAGAATAGGTAATTGAGAAACCTATATACAGCTGTAGGCGTAAAATTAAATATATAGCGTTCTTTTTCTTCGTTGAAAATGAACGTATTGACGTCTCATGGGATCGCTGAAACTTGTTTTATTTGTTACACTTATTATTTTAGAAGCAAACTAACACTCCGTTTCAAGGGTTGTTCTCGTATAATATCTCTTCATCAATCTTCAAGCGAACCTGTGGTGCTCATATAAAAGTCACGCTTCCGCGAAAAGACCTAAAAATATCATGCACGATTGCTCTGCCCCTTTCCTCGACTAGTGCTTTGATCTCGGTTGTTGTTAGTCTTCGTGGTTTAGTTGTCGCGTTGTTTTTTTTGTTGAGGTTCACCCGAACAAGAAACAAAGCGACATTCGAAACTCGGGGTAATTAAATACCTAGCCTGCTATGCCGGCTCTCCAGTGGGATTTTTCGGATTTTTTGTTTTTTTTGCGGCGCGCGCCAAAAATTCAAATATCCGAAAAAAACCACTGGAGTATCAGGCGCCAAACGTTTCCAAATTATTTTTTCGTGTAAGTATACAAAATTCATATAGTACACGGAAACTCATGTTAGTAGAGCGACAATCGTCTAAGTATACGAAATGCATATGTAGAATGAAATTCATAGAACTATACATAGTTGACTGAAATTCAAATAAGTTAGAGCAGGGACGTCCCTGGTTGAGCGAAATTCAAATAATAGAGCAAAACTCGTATAAGTATACAACATTCATATTAGTATCCAAAATTCATATTAGTATCCAAAATTCATATTAGTATCCAAAATTCATATTAGTATACACAATTCATATTAGTATACACAATTCATATTAGTATAGAAAATTCATATTAGTATAGGAAATTCGTAGTAGTATACAAAATTCATATTAGTAGACTGAAATTCATATGAGTACAGCGAAAATCGTATAGTATACAAATTCATATTACTATACAAAATTCATATTAGTAGACTGAAATCCATATTAGTTTACAGTTGACGCGGTTTCCATTGTTATTCGTAGGGAATTAACTCGGATAATGGCTCTCAACAAACTAAAAGTCGGGAGGGATTTGAATTCTCCAGGGAAAGGTTGGGGTTGATCAATAGAATTGAATTGAATTTCTAGGTAAATATATTGCTCATTATGGATTAATAGGTAAATAAATGGCTTATTATGGGGGTAAATATCTAGTTATTTACCTATTAATCCATAATAAGCCATTTACTTACCTGTAAATCAATAATGTGTGGTTCCAGAAAATATCCCCCCCCCCCCGGAAGAGTGTTGAAAAGTGACCCCCCCCACCTCTCTGGAATTCCCGAAGAAAAATACAGTATTTGTATGGAAAATATATCCTTTCCTATTATCCTTCCTATGGATAATTTCTGGAACCACACAATAAGCCATTTTTACCAAGACTTCAAGGGGCACTGTCACGTTTGTTTCATCAAAATATTTTAAAATAAGACAAGTGTTCTACAGAAAAAACTCCGAACCTATATTCTATTTCAAATTAGTCTTAAAAGGAAAAAGAAACTTGTTCACAGCCTGTTCGAAAATCAAAAATGCCAATTAGCAATCCAATTCCATCCCCTCGATTATACACGAAAATACTCCAAATTTGTATTGATCTAGCAGCTGAAAGGTTAGGTAAAAAACGTAGACCATTATGTTGTTGATTAGGGAGTTTGACTGCATTAAGCTACTTAAAATGACCCCAAGTTAGACCAAATTCATGATAGACCATGACAGTGCCCCTTTCACAATGACTAATTCAATTATCAACCCAACATTTAACTAGTGAATTCAAATCCATACACTTACCCCGAGAAAAAAACATCCAATAATCTCAGTTTATGCATCTATGCTGACTGTCTGTCTATAACCAATATTTGCTCCTAAATATCCTTTATGCGAATCCCGTTGAACGCCACAAAACACGATTTCCGAGAACGCCTTCACTTGAACCATATTGAGAAGCGTTTGTCCAGTCTACTTGCTTGGTCTCATTGCCCATAAGTGTGTTTAAGACGTAAACCTGAAAATACAGATAAAATCATGCCCAGGTTAATTGCATATCTAATCGTAGAGAGCAACCAACGAGCGCAAAATACCTGAAACTTGCCTTCAGTTTCTCCATCTTGAATCAGTTCCATCCGTTTTGCTAGACACAACGTTATGCAAATTGAGCTGTAGTAGCCTAGCTGTCAGGGCGTGGTACAAATGAAAATAACCAATAAGGACGTAGTTGCTTTTGTCTCTATTATTTTCGTTCTACAAAGGAGTTCTTTTGTCTGTAGTCTATTATCCTCGTTCTTTGTGTTGAGGTAGGGTATTGTTGTATTATCCAACCAGAGAGGAGCTTTACGCAGCTACGTACCGACCAACATAACAGCGCTTTAATGAGTTGCGCTTTTACAAAAGGCCGCTTGATTGATTGGACTGGCTGTTGTACGAAAAGGCAAAAGACGTAATTCGTGTTTGGAAACCTTTGTCAATCATAGTTGAATAAAAGTTGTCATTCATTTTCTTCAGCATCACAACTTTATTGTGCATAGTAAAAATTAATTGCAGTAAGTTTCTCTGGGGAACCCACTTCTATGAAAGCAGCTAAATAACTAACAATAGTTCCTATTGGAATCCGCTATCTTTTTCAATTGTAAACTGTACTCCTTTTCAAAACTGTTAAATTCAATGAGAAGAATGCATTTCATTTGTCCCGTTTCTGAAAACCTTGTCAACTGTAAACTAAGTCCGTTAATTACCTCGATTCTCGGCAATAACCCCAATACATCCCTCGGGCCTACGGCCCTTGGGATGTATTGGGGTTATTGCCTCGAATCTCGGTAATTAACTCTAACTTAGTGGAGCGAAATCGTATAAGTAACACAATTCATATTAGTAGACTGAAATCATAGAAGTATACGCAACTCATATTAGTAGACTGAAATCCATATTAGTAGAGCGAAAATCGTATAAGTAATGCAATGTATTAGTAGACTGTGAAATCCATATTAAAAGGGCAAAAATCGTTAAAGTAACGCAATTCATATTATTAGACTGAAATCCATATTAGTAGAGCGAAAATCGTATAAATAACGCAATTCATATTAGTAGACTGAAATCGTATAAGTATACGCAATTCATATTATAGTAGACTGAAATCCCCGGGGGGGGACTCCCAATTTTTTAGACGGGGGTGCTCGTCGGGAAAATTGATTTTGACCCTAAGGGATAGCAAAATGGGTGTGGGCCAACAGCAAATTTAACCCTAAAAGAAAGCAAATTTGGCGTGGCGCGAACGCCGAATTTACCCCTAAAAGATAGCAAATTTGGCAGGTCAAAATAAATAAAAGCCAATTTGAGGTCTTTTAGGGTTTTCATCCAAGTTTCCTTTGTAAATATTGGTTCTGGTGTCAGTACCAATCTATTTCTGGGCAAGGATTGGTCTGATTTTAAACTGATTTTAAACACCCCTAAGAGAGCACGACACCCCTAAGAGAGCACGAGAAATCCATATTAGTAGAGCGAAAATCGTATACGCAATTCATAGTAGTATAGCGACATTTATATAAGTATACAAAATTGATATTAGCAGACTGAAATTGATACGAGTAGAGTGAAATTCGTATATGTAAACAAACTTCATAAGTAGACTGAAATTAATACGAGTAGAGTGAAATTTACATTCATATTAGTAGACTGAAATTGATATTAGTAGCGAAATTCATATTAGTAGAGCGAAAATCACTGAAATTGATAGAGTAAAATTCGTATGAGTAAACCAAATTCATGTTAGTAGACTGAAATTCACGTAATAGTAGACTGACATTCGTGTTAAGCCTGGTGCACACTTGCGACATAACGACATAAGAAAAATGTCACGCGAACAAAATTTAGTGGTTTCAAGAAGTTGAAGTCGTCAAAAAATAACATAAGATTGCCTTGGTGAAGTAATCTAATGAAGATCCATGAAAAATATTAATTGTTTCAATTATTTTCCCGTACTTTTTTCGTTGCAACATAACATCCTTATGTCGTTATGTCGCTAGTGTGCACCAGGCTTTAGTAGAGTGATAAATTCGTAGAGGTAAACAAGATACAGCGACCTCCTTCAAGCGACTACATGTTTAAATAGTCATGGCTGGTCACAGATTTGCTGCAGCGGACTCAGCTCTGGCAAACATATCGTCGCGATTCCTTTCACAAATCTGAGTTTTAGAACGTGACAGTTACTTTGTATTTCATGACTTCGTTGTGTTGTCTTTTTGTGTTGCTTGCTGACGCGGGCTCGCGGGCTATGGGTTATGGAACTGAATGAAGCTTTGTTTTGTTTTCCACATTACTACAGAGCAGTCGAAACATGAGCCAAGACGGCGATGCGGAGAAGCAAAATTGATTGATGATTGAATCTTTATAGACTAAATAATTGAGAGCTGACTCGAAGGGGAAGGTCACAAGAAATCATGCTCCACACGCGCTTTTATTAACGCTATTGACGCGCTTCGCGAAAAAATCAAATATCCGAAAAACCCACTGGAGAGTCTAACATCAATTTCTACTAATATCAATTTTGTATACTTATATAAATGTCGCTACTAATATGAATTGCGTTACTTATACGATTTTCGCTCTACTAGGATTTCAGTCTACCTTGAGTTTCCGTGTACTATATGAATTTTGTATACTTACACGAAAAAAATAATTTTGAAACGTTTGGCGCCTGATACTGGAGAGCCGGCTAGCAGTCTATTAAATACCAATCACACGGTACATAGAAACACTAACAATTATACAAATACAGCAACTTACAACGTACAAAAGGCCTCGAACCATCGGCATCGCATTCGATCGATCATCACACATTGATAATAAGTACTATAGATGCATGGGATTAAGAAAACCTATCCTGCTAGCAGAGGTTTCTTTCGTTTTTCTTTCAGTCGTTTATTAGCTAGCGAAAAGCGTTCGCGAGTCTGGTGTTTCGCGTCTGGTCGAAAATCAAAACAACCACGCGAAATACCAGACACGCTAACAACTTCGCTTGCTAATAAAAGACAGACAGAAAAAACCTCTACTGTTAGCAGGGTAACGAAAACCTAGTTGGCCAATGGAAGCTTTCGCCTGCCAAAATGTTTGCCAAAATGACCAAACTGACATTTAATCGAAGTAGGGGAACATCTCAAAATTCAAGTTTGAAATGACGCCACAATTTTCTTTTGTTAGCGGCCATCTTGCCCTTTCTTTGTTATCAATGAGTTTTACGGCACTTCGAGCTCTACCCTGATAGAACTAGCTCTAGACTGTAACCCGTAGCAGGTAAATATTCTAACGCTTTCCTTTACATAGAAATGACCCCTTGTATAAAGTCTACTGATGTTTGACAACCGAATTCATTACTAAGAATTATTGAGTTGTGTATGGAAACATGTTTCAAGATTCCTAGTCAGGCACTGTATTTGACTTATGACATTGGAAATTTCTCTAATAACATACCTAGCAAAGTATATATAACACGAATGAGTCCATTTTGAACCATTAAAAATTCATACACTTAGCTGGGAATACTGTACAGTATAGCGAATATCAAAAGCTTCGCAAAACTTAAGTGCGGCAAAACTCATTAATAACAAAGGACAAGATGGCCGCCAACAAAAGAAAATTGTGGCGTCTTTTCAAACTTGAATTTTGAGATGTTCCCCTACTTCGGTTAAATGGGACTTTTAGTATGTTGTTTCTAAGGGTATTTGGGACAGGATTATGAAGGAAATTGCAATTACTTTTACACGCTGGCACCAACCACCCCCCAAAATGCGTCATCCAAACTTTGACTCTACACAACTTTCCATCCCAAGTAGCTATTTTGATCAAATTTGGTACATAGGATGACATCACAATGACAAATATTTTCCATTACTTTTGACGTCACTATGATGTTTTGTGACGTCACCAGGGATTGCGCAATCGTTTGATCATTTTTACGAATTGGAATATGCGCTTTTTTCTGTAATGGCGATGATACACCTCAGCAAGAGATGTTGAAAACCGAAAACCATTTGTTGATAGCATAAAAACAGCTGAGTTCTAGTTTTTCAAAAATTGACCCCCTCCCCTCCCCTAAATATTTTGTTACAGTAACAAATGTCTGCAAATGTATGGTAAAACAAACTTACTGGTAATTTTTTTCGAGTATTTCGTCAATTGAACTGATTTCTGTTGTTAAGTGCCAAGCAAAATGGTATCTAAAATCGTATGATTTTAAAATTTTGAATTTCGTCCTTAGAGCGAAGATATAAAGCGTTGTTAGATTGTGACGTCATAATCTATGACGTCATGAGTTTACAGTTTTGGATTTTAAACACGGAAAATAGATGATCGAGAATGGAAATGATTGCAATTCTTTTGTAGTCAACTAGTATAACTTATATACTAAGATATTTGACTGTGGAATGACGTTACCCTACAAAAATTAATTATTTTGTTACTTTTTCAATTGTTAAGGTAGATCCAACCTTATACGAATCATTAAAAAATCATAACTCAGCTAATATAAACCCAAAACGCAAACGGTTTTCGATGTTCAGCTTCGCTTGTTATAATCTATCATTGCCGCTACAAAAAGCAAGCAGATTCGACATAACAAAAAATAGTCCAATAATTACGTCATCCCCAGTGACGTCACAAACACCATGGTAACCACTCAATAGGTGAAAACTGTGTGCCTTCATTGAATGTTATCCAATGTACGAAGTTTGGTAAAAATAGACACATAGGGTAGAAAGTTATGTCGAGAATTGATTTTTGCCCACGTTTTGATGACTCATTTAGGGGGGTGGTTGATCCCAGCGTGTTAGGTCAAACCGTAAAATGACTGGACTAACAGTGCTGAATTGAGTATAGGGTCGGCGCGAAGCGTGAGAGGGACCCGAAGAATGCCACCGGACTCTGGTCATTGTTTGTAACAAAACGGAATCTCTATTTTCTCTCATTATTCTTATGACTCTTAAAATACTCCGTAGGTATGCGTTGATAATCTCGAACAGAATCCGTTCAATCCCGCCAAAAGTTAGTCGAGATCAATCCCCTAGTTACCTCTGCTCATCGACACTGCCTAAACCCAGGCTTGCGTTACATGTACAACGTGTTTATTGTATTGTCACTTATATTACTATTTTAGCTATTTCCGATCATTTTGTCTTTGCGAGGAATTGAGTCAAAATAACTGGTCGATGAAATTTCTTGAGAATTGACCTTGACATTTGTTCGCTCAAGACCCACGACTTTGTATGCAAATTTAGAACAATCAACAGTTTTGGCCACCCTGCTGAAAACGACTAATTCTTTTCTGTAGATTCCTGAGACTCTTGTATGCCTCTTTGACGAAAGTACCTCCAACTAGTTTTAACACTCCCTTCGCGTACTCAGTTCCATAGCTTTTTGAGAAAGTTGCTATCAGGCCCCTTGCAAGCATGCTTCATTTATAGCCATGCAATTTCCAAGTCATGCTATAAGCAAATTCACATCAACTTCTGTATTATTTCCTGAATGCGCCATAACATACAGCCATTCCAGTCACAACAATTTGGACTGACTGGCTGAACAAGTAACTAACTGCGATAGTTTCCACTTAAAATCTATCTTGCATTTCTCCATATAAAGACAAGTTCAATCCTCGGTCATAATATGGTAGGAAGGATTGTGAGAGTCGCAATCAGTATAAAGTCACCTTCCTTTACTTTGTTGGACTAAATAACATATCTGAATCGGATTCTAGTGATCTAACCATTAAAACCATGGAAGATGTCCAAGCATTGATGTCAAAAGCAGAACACAAAACCTCCCCCGAAATCATCGTCGAAGTCCGGACAAGATCACACGATTCAAAGAAGAAACCCTTGTTCTGCCTAAACGCGACACATCCCAGGGATGGTCGCTATGCTTGGCTTGTATGTTTATGTGGAACTGTTAGTAATGTCATCGCTTTCGGATGCTTGTACTCTTATGGGGTCCTCTATCCTCCATTACTAGAAGAATTCGGCCAATCACAAGCCACCACCGGTGAGAACGTTACAAGAATAACTTTAATATGGTAAACATATGAATTTTCATACCTTATTCATATGTTATAGTTACCCCTTTTCACTGCATACTCATTACCACATCGCAAAGCTAAGTTATGGGAAGAAGATCTGCGACTGCTGTGGAAATATGGTATGACTAGTTTTACGGGAAAACTAGGTGGTCTGCGTTACCATGGGGACCAGAGGCTGAAACTCTGCCCTTTCGCGTTTGAGATTTATGTTAAACGCCGTGGAGAAATAGTGTTTTGCTGACGTTTCGAGCGTTTGCCCTTCGTCGGAGCAAAAGAAGGGCTAACGCTGGAAACGTCAGCAAAACACGATTTCTCCACGGCGTTTAACATAAATCTCAACCTTTGGTTGTTGTTGTCCATGCTAGGTGGAAATAGATATGCAGCGAAGAAAGGCACATGGGGCGTGCCAGTCAACCACCGTAGGGAGATGGAGGGTGGGTCGAGATATTTAATCGTCTTGTCGAGAGAATCACACAACCTACTCGGAACGTTAACCTTCCAGTGCGATTCTTGAGCCAATTCTACAGGAATCTGAAGGCTACGAGCGCAATCCATTATTTCTGCGTCCAGTGCACGTGTTCTCTTGGTATCCTGCTTAACAATGTATAACAAAACAATTTTGAATAAGTCAGATCTTTTGATATCCGGAATAATCAATGTCTTGCGAATCAGCCTCGACATTGATTACAGGGGCGTAGCCAGGGGGGTTCTGTGGTGGCCTGTGACCCCCCTTTTTAGAAGAAAAATACGGTTAAACATAACAAAAAAAATCGGAAGGCTGGAAAGGGGCACCAAAACATTTGTACAGATGTGACCCCCTTTGTCAAATCCTGACTACGTTCCTGGATTATTCTGGATATCACAAAAACCTCATCCAATAATTGCTAAGTATTGCATGAACACTCTTTTTTTTTCAGCGCTGCTTGGTTCTCTAGGAATGTCATGTCTTTACTGTCTAAGCCCTCTAGCTGCCAAACTCTATGATCGAATCGGACCAAGAAAACTCGCCATATTGGGCTCCTTATTTTGTACCTTGGGTCTCGGATGCAGCTCACCTGCTAACTCCCTCTACATAATGTTCTTCACGCATGGAATCCTATGCGGATTTGGTGCCTGTTGTGTCCAGACGGCAGTCTACAATATAGTCCCTAGGTACTTTAAGCAAAGAGCCTCGTTCGCGCTGGGACTAATTGTGACAGGTCCCGGAGCTGGGATCCTAATCTTCAGTACCATCAATGGTGAATGTTTAACCACAATTGGGTGGCGAGGGGCCTACATGGTTATGGCCGGGACTACGGCGTTCATTTGTGTCCCAGGGATCTTTTTTAGCTCAAGCATTGACTGCGAGGAGTTTCTTAATGAAGATGAAGCCTCCCAGAGAAACATAGTTCGGCCTGGTGAACTTGCATTTCCTAGACTGCGAAGGAATAACGTCTTTATAGTGTTTGCCTTTCTGTCATTTCTTGCTGGGATTAGCGAGAGTACAATACTTGTCTACGTGGTGAGAAAAGTTATTTCATCTTCAGTGCGCTATTAGTATTATGGTTGTCATTGTCATTGTCACTGCCTCATTGCCATGGCCCTATTGTCATTTGTCCTTGCCATTGTCTTAGCATTGTCTTTGTCATTGTCTTAGCATTGTTCTTGCCATTGTCTTAGCATTGACCTTGCCATTGTCATTGTCTTAGCATTGTCCTTGCCATTGTCCTTGTCATTGTCTTAGCATTGTCCTTGTCATTGTCTTAGCATTGTCCTTGCCATTGTCTTAGCATTGTCCTTGTCATTTACCTTTTACACTTAGCTTTGGAAGCCTTAGATGGTGGTCACTGTTCAGTGCGTCTGTTTTTTGCAGATTTTAGGAAGGGTTTTGATCTCATTGATCACCGAATACTAGTCAACAAGCTATCTAAGTTTAACATCCATCCATGTATTTTACGCTGGATCACAGCATTTCTGCTTGAAAGATCGCAGTATGTAAGATCTCCTCATCCCGGTCCAGTACTCTTATTCTCAATGGAGGTATCCCACAAGGGACCAGGCTCGGTCCCCTCTTATTTGCCGTAATGGTCAATGACCTATTGGTCTCATGGGGCGCTAGGGCTAAGTTTGTGGATGACCTCACAGCATTGGAGGTTATCCCGAGAAACTCCCCATCAGTCATGCGTTATATTGTTGAGGATATAACTGAGTTTGCATATAATAACAACATGGCGCTTAACCCTGTCAAGTGTAAAGTAATGGAGGTGGATTTTTTGCATTACAATAGCTGTATGAGGCAGCCCATAGTCATCGGCGGTTCGGGCATCGAACAGGTCGCGTCCTTCAAGCTGTTGGGCGTTTACATATCCGAAGACCTGTCTTGGGCTGCCCATACGGACTATGTAATCAAGAAAGCTAACCGCCGCTTGTACGCTCTAAGGCAGCTTGTGAAGTGCCGCGTTCCCCAGACCGATATGGTCGATGTGTATCGCTCGTTAATCCGCTCTACGCTAGAATATGCCTCGGCCGCATTTGCCAAACTTACCATCATATCTATCTAGTCGAATGGAGTCAGTCCAGAAGCGCGCACTTTCCATTATTTTTCCAAATTCCACCTACGACGACGCTTTGCAGATGGCTGGCATCCAAACTCTAGCGTCACGTAGAGTGGCTGCTTGCCAACGGTTTATAAGCAGGATCTCACCAGGAAACCCACTCTTTAAGTTAATATATGGCCCTCTTATAATACCTCAACATCAGTACTCCCTTCGCACCCAAGCTCCGCACTATCACAGAACTGTCAGAACAGACCGCTTTAAGAACTTTGTAACTGTTAAGTGTATATAATAATTGTTAGCTTGCTGTTCTCCTTATTGTATTCCTGTTCTCCCTATTGCTGACCACACCTGTAATTTAAGTATATCTTACAAGAGGTGTTAATAAACCGATTATTATTATTATTATTATTATTATTATTGTCTTAGCATTGTCCTTGCCATTGTCTTAGCATTGTCCTTGTCATTGTCTTACCATTGTCCTTGCCATTGTCTTAGCATTGTTCTTACCATTGTCCTAGCATTGTCCTTTCCATTGTCTTAGCATTTTCCTTGTCATTGTCTTAGCATTGTCCTTACCACTGTCTTAGCATTGTCCTTACCATTGCCTTAGCATTGTCCTTGTCATTGTCTTAGCGTTGTTCTTGCCATTGTCTTACCCATTGTCCTTGCCATTGTCTGAGGAATTGTCCTTGCCATTGTCTTAGTGATTGTTCTCGTCATTGTATTAGCATTGTCCTTGTCATTGTCTGAGGAATTGTCCTTGCCATTGTCCTTACCATTGTCTTAGCATTGTTCTTACCATTGTCCTTGTCATTGTCTTAGCATTGTCTTAGCGTTGTTCTTGTCATTGTCTTAGCATTGTCCTTGTCATTGTCTTAGCATTGTCTTAGCGTTGTTCTTGTCATTGTCTTAGCATTGTCCTTGTCATTGTCTTAGCATTGTCCTTGTCATTGTCTTAGCATTGTCCTTGCCATTGTCTTACCCATTGTCCTTGCCATTGTCTTACCCATTGTTCTTGCCATTGTCTGAGGAATTGTTCTTGCCATTGTCTTAGCATTGTCCTCGTCATTGCATTAGCATTTTCCTTGCCATTGTCTGAGGAATTGTCCTTGCCATTGTCCTTACCATTGTCTTAGCATTGTTCTTACCATTGTCTTAGCATTGTCCTTGCCATTGTCTTAGCATTGTCCTTGCCATTGTCTTAGCATTGTCCTTGTCATTGTCTTAGCATTGTCCTTACCATTGCCTTAGCATTGTCCTCGTCCTTGTCATTGTCTTAGCGTTGCTCTTGTCATTGTTTTAGCATTGTTCTTGTCATTGTCTTAGCATTGACCTTACCACTGTCTTAGCATTGTCCTTGTCGATGTCTTAGCATTGTCCTTGTCATTGTCTTAGCATTGTCCTTGCCATTGTCTTAGCATTCTCCATGTCATTCTCTTAGCATTGTCCTTGTCATTGTCTTAGCATTCCTTGTCGTTGTCTTAGCATTGTTCTTGCCATTGTCTTAGCATTGTCCTTGTCATTGTCTTAGCATTGTCCTTGTCATTGTCTTAGCATTGTCCTTGTCATTGTCTTAGCATTGTCCTTACCACTGTCTTAGCATTGTCCTTACCATTGCCTTAGCATTGTCCTTGTCATTGTTATTGTCCTTGCCATTGTCTTAGCATTGTCCTTGTCATTGTCTTAGCATTGTCCTTGTAATTGTCTTAGCATTGTCCTTGCCATTGTCTTAGCATTGTCCTTGCCATTGTCTTAGCAATGTCCTCTCCATTAAAGGGAGTCAAATTTCGGCAGTTTGTAAGCATTAAAACGTGGAACTAGCCTGCCTGCAGGCATTGGAGGGTATTTTGGTTCGAAAGACCCCAAGATGGTGGCCACGCGCGAAAGCAAACACAGGTTTTCGATCTAAAAAGTACTCTTCAACGCATTCGAGCAGGTTAATGCTTTCAAAAAAAGAATGATCCATCATTTTCCGTTGCAGGGCACTTATGGTCAGTACATTGGTTTGTCTCCGTACCAGACTGACATAGTCTACCAAACAATGGGAGGCTTCTCAATGACCGCTCGACCTCTAACAGGATTCCTATTGGATCGATTCCAATTCCTCACTCCACGCCGAGTTTTCCGCGTCAGCACATTCATGGTTGGTCTTTCTGCCATTGTATGTCCACTTTTGCCGACCTTTTACACAATGCTTGCTTTTGCTGGTATGTTTGGGATATTTTATGGTGCCGTTAATATGACCTTCTACGCCATAGTGTTCGGTCTTGCGTCGTTAAGGCAGAGGAGTACTGCCGTTGGACTTAGTACATGTACCAGCGGGATTGGCTACCTTGCAGGACCCCCATTGGCAGGTAACGTCTTAATTAAAATCTGTTGCTCCAGAAAATACCCCCCCCCCCCCCCCCCGAAGGAAGGGTATTGGAAATTCCGGAGGGGTTACAAATACTGTGTATGGATATTTTCTGGAACCACACAATATGAAAAGCCTCGAAGCTTGATCCCGAACAACGGACCTGTCAACCAGTTGAAAAATATATATGATGAAAATTATTTTATTTTTAAGCTGTTTGTCGACCTTTCATCACATATATTTCCTAACGTCCAAACGCAGCACCAAAGCCTGACTATTCAGCCTCCCTTTCTCTCTACATCCCAATCACCTGATTTCACCTCGCGGTGCGCAAGTTGTTTGCCAAAACGGAACGTCCATTCCACGGTGGGCTGTCAATTCATCAAATCCCGCCAGTACAGTATTACTCCGAGAGTTTTAGTCCGATCGCTGTCAAACTTCGCATGTAAGTAGTTCGGACGACCTTGGTTTTACATTTTCAAATTAACGACTTTTGGCGGGAAATGACGTAATCAAAATGCTATGAAAATTTCAAATTGTTGTTACGACTATATTAGGTTGCTTTGTTGTTTTGTTTTTACTGACCGCCTTTTTTATTCTTATTTTCTTTCTTGCAGGTTTATTAGTGGACTTCTTCAATTCGTACCCTCTGGTGTTCTACCTCGCAGGAGGGATGGAAGTTGTGACGTTTCTACTGACATTCACTCTAGAACTCTTTAAGCAGCCAGGTGGTCCTATTTCCGGACAGATAGGACTGATACAAAGCACTTTGGAGCTTTACCAGGAAAAGTTTGTTGTTGAAAAGTTGACCGTACTTTAGGTGTTTTTTAAAACTTGCTCTCCAAATAGGATAAACCTTTTTGCAAAGCTGTCCGTCCTTCTGCCTTATGCCCCCAGGGAGCCATACATTTTATACCCAAAAAATATACCTGCTCCCAAAATTTGATACCAAAAAAATACCCAACTTTCTTTAGTCTAAAAAGGCCAGCATACACATGATGCCCGGCGCATTATGTTTACCCCAAATAGCTTCAGCCTAAGGCAGTATCTTGATGATCACCTAGCCTGTCAGACGTTTCAACCCCCCAAAAATACCTGCAGATTTTTCAACACCCCAAAAACATACCTGGTAGAATTTTCAACCCAAAAAGATGCTTTAACTACAACTTTCATACCCAAAAAAATACGTCGGACCCCCCGTCATGTGTATATCCAAGTACCCCCCCCCCCCCCCTTCCCCTTATACCACATTCAAACTGTCTATGGGGGATCACCTTAATCATCGTACTTGCAGAGGGGTAATCACTTCATTTGAATCGTGTATTTCCCAAATTCTTCAGGCAAATTTGAATAACAATTGTTCTTGACTTACTAGCCTCTCATTCATGTCAAAATCCTTTTGTGTTTCCACATGAACACGAGGCTAGTAAGTCAAGAACAATAGTTATTCAAATATGCCGCCATATTTCGATTCGGTGTATATGTGAAATCATTCGTTGCGCGACTTTACCACAAGTATTGTTCACCATCTCGAATGAAAGCAAACGTACCCCGGTGCATGGCTTCTGGTTAATTTGATTGAAATTACCATGGTAACGAAGCTGCAACCCAAGGTCTATGGAATTAATCAAGATCAGTGCCCCCACACCGGAGTATTATCGCTTATATTTGCGATCTTTTAACTTGCTTTGTCAATCCAAGAAACAAGACAAGGCGTAACAGTCGCTGCTAGCTGTATTTCCTGCTGTTTTCGTGAGTAAAACTAATTATTTTTTTCTCAACTAATATATGTCTAAGTACATACTGAATCTTACTGGCTGTATGTTGGTACTTGTGTACTGTGACTCTGCATAAACAAAAGGATTCCCTCTGAGAAAGTGAACAAAGACTCTATTAACTATATCTTGAAGAGGCAAATTTGAAGCTTTGGCCCCCTCCAAATTCTGAAGTTCCTGGATCCACTCCTGGTTTATCACTTGCGATGTTTTAACTGGTCTTGTTATTACAAGTGACAAGGCAGGCCTTACAGGCACTGCTGGCTATATTTTTCGTGCTGTTTTTTTGTGAGTGCAAGATTAACTATTACATAATTACTGTATTCCATCCAGTGACAACCTATACATTACAATATGACTATATGACCATTCTTAAAAATAGATTTTAACAACTCGTGAAGGTTATTAAAATTTCATAATTCGTCTCTTAACATTTAACACCTGGCTAACATTTCTTGTGAACTAAAGATTTGAGTTATTAGTTACGGTAACGTACGGTGATTAGCTGCTATAGACTGAGTTTTCTGTTCCCAAAAGAAGAAAGATCAAACCCCGATGGAGCAGTTCTTGGTTGCTCTCGCTACATTTCTTCATATGAAACAAGGCTGGTGTTTAACTACCACAGGTAAATATATTCTAAGGCTTGAGCAAAAGCCCGCTCACCATAACCATTCAACTTCTTTTGTTCGTCTAATCGCAAAGAAAGCGATAAACGAAATTGAACAACATTCACTTATTAACATATTTAGAAAATTTATAGTAAAGTATTAAGAGTACTTCAGACATTCAGCATCTTTTATAATAATTGAGTAGAAGGTGCTGTCTTTGCTCTAACATCTGCAAATGGTTAGACCTTGTGAGGTTTCGCGTCTTCTCGGATAAGGACGTTAAACCGTAGGTCCCGTCTCTCACATGCACTACACTCAACCGGAACCAGAGGGACGTTAAAGAACCAGACAAGGACCGTCGGAAATTGCCCAACCTGTGTCACAAAACTCTCCATACTAACACAGACTCATTATTTTAAAACTGGTTTCTATAGGATGAGTTATCCGAAAATGTAAAGCGCTTAGAGCTTTGAGGATAAGCGCTATATAAGCACCTACTTTAACGAGTCTCGTCGGCTTCTTTCATGAAGAAATTGTGTAATAAATGTTCATAAATGCTTAATTGGTTTTGCCCCAACAGAACCTTTCTCAATTTAAAGTCTAAATTCAACTCGATGATGGTGTGCCAAGGCCTACTCTCGGACCTTATCTCGAGTCTTATCTCGCATGGCTTCGGGCTTCCCAGGTGCCATTGCGGCCGCCATTGCGGCACGTGATCAAAATTTCGCCACTACGCGACCAATCTTTTCGCGCCAATATTGACACTATATTGGTTTTGAATGTAGATTGAATTTCGAAGGCAACGATAAATATTTTGTTTTTATTCTTTCTCGTGCAGGTGTCCCGGATGGAGATTGTCGAGTAATGTTCTTCAATCCTATGGTCAACGGAAGTACATTAGTAGGTCACGTGATCGCAAACCTCTCGTCACGTGACTCCTTTGATTGCCAGTTCCGTTGCCATAGCAACCTATCGTGTGCTTCGTACAACTTCGGTCCCAGGTCCCGTACGGGATCGCATCATTGCCAGTTGAACAATGCAGATCATCACCAGTACCCACGTGACCTTGTCAACAAGACTCTGTATTCTTATCACGGGATCAGAAAGGTACAATACAAATGCCACAAGGAAAGGGATATATTTGGTTTATGTCTTCGAAAAACATATCAAACAATCCCTAACGAAAATTGTTGCTTTTCAACATCTCACACATTTGAAATCATGTACCTAACTAGGGAGTGACAGAAGATCCTCTTCTGATAAGATGTTCCATAAAGTAGGGAGAAAACGGTGACACTTCAGGGGCGTAGCCAGGAATTTTGGTTTGGGGGGGGGGGGGAAGGGCGGATAGTGAAAACATGGGACGAAAATGTTCAAATTTCCTCCAGCAAATACAGTAAATGTATAGGAAAATCCCCCCCTGGCTACGCCCCTGCACTTTGAATGAAAACTTGCAGGAATCACAGAGACATTCGGTTCTCATGTTCGCCATTTTGTTTTTGTTCCCGGTCGAAGGACCTGAGACGAGACATAAAAACACCACAGGCATCGCGCACAGACATGTATCAAAATGACAGCACTTTCTTGATATGATAGTGACTAATAAATCCGATATTTACTCTCTGTGATCGTAGAACGGTTGCGCCTCCAGTCCTTGCTTGAATCTGGCGACTTGTCAGGCGGGATTTGGATCTGACGGGTCAGGATACCGGTGTGTTTGCCCGCCAGGGATACATGGAGAGCGATGCGAGATCGGTAAGTCACGTGAAAGAACGAGTCTAGCTATAATGTGTGCGCGCTAGTTATCATTGGAATTATAGGTGTGATCAAGAGCTCATAATTATGAGCTCTTGGTGTGATATAGCATCATCATCCTCCTCAATCATCATCATCATGATCCTCCCCTCCTCCTCCTCGTTATCATCATTATCCTCCTCTCCTCCTCCTTCTCCTCTTCATCATCTTCACCATTATCCTCCCCACCTCCTCCTCATCATCATTATTATCATCATTATTCTCCCCACTTCCTCCTCCTCCTCATTATCATCCTCCCCACCTCCTCCTCCTCATCATTATTATCATCATTATCCTCCCCACCTCCTCCTCATCATCATTATTATCATCATTATCCTCCCCACCTCCTCCTCCTCCTCATTATCATCATTATCCTCCCCCACCTCCTCCTCATCATCATTATTATCATCATTATCCTCCCCACCTTCTCCTCCTCCTCATTATCATCATTATCCTCCCCACCTCCTCCTCATCATCATTATTATCGTCATTATTCTCCCTTTTTCCTCCTCGTCATCCTCCTCTTCGTTATCATCATCCACTTCTCTTTCTCCTCCTCCTTCTCCTCAATATCTTCCTCTTCATCATCATCATCATTATCCCCCTCATCATAATCATCATTATACTCTTCTCCTCCTCCTCCTCCTCATCATTATCCTCCACCTCATTATCCTCCACTTCATCATCATTATCCTCCCCTCCTCCCCATCCACTGGAAAAATCGGTCCTTCTTGTAACTATGTAAATAGTTTGTAAATAAACCGTAAATCCGATTTACAGACTAAATGTACATTTCCATAGTATGTAGATTCTCAGGATAGTCTGTAAATAGTTGGTAAATAATCTGTAAACTTTGAGCAAGATGTTGTGCATTATGAACAGATTCTGTAAAGAATCCGTAAATAATTTGTAAATAGTCTGTAGAATCAACCGAGAGGACTGTGGAAATAGCCTGTAGATAATCTGTAAATTGTTGTAGAAAATATTCTCAGTACTTTGTAAAGAGCGTGTAAATAGTCTGTAGAATCAACCGAGAGGACTGTGGAAATAGCCTGTAGATAATCTGTAAATTGTTCCAGAAAATAATCTCAGTACTCTGTAAAGAGCGTGTAAATAGTCTGTAGAATGAACGGAGGGGAGTGTGGAAATAGCCTGTAGATAATCTGTAAATTGTTCCAGAAAATAATCTCAGTACTCTGTAAAGAGCGTGTAAATAGTCTGTAGAATGAACGGAGGGGAGTGTGTAAATAGCCTGTAGATAATATGTAAATTGTTCCAGAAAATAATCTCAGTACTCTGTAAAGAGCGTGTAAATAGTCTGTAGAATGAACGGAGGGGGGTGTGGAAATAGCCTGTAGATAATCTGTAAATTGTTTCAGAAAATAACCTCAGTACTCTGTAAAGAGCGTGTAAATAGTCTGTAGAATCAACGGAAAGGACTGTGAAAATAGCTTGTAGATAATCTGTAAATTGTTCAGAAAATAATAGCAGTACTCTGTAAAGAGCGTGTAAATAGTCTGTAGAATCAACGGAGAGGACTGTGGAAATAGCCTGTAAATACTCTTATAATAATTTGTAAATAGATTGTAAATCTACTGAAAACTCTAACAGCTCACAGATAGTGTGTAAATAGCTGTAAAAGTAAATACCCTGGAAATAGTCCGTGAAAAATCTGTAAATCACCGGAGAATTCAAGCAGATAAAAAGTGAGTTCAAACCAATAACCAACAATTCCCCCTGAAACAGCCAGCATGTTAAAAATCTATAAAAAAATATATTTCTTCTAAATCTCATGGTACCTAGATAAAATCATTAGCAAACATTCTAAGTTACAAAATATAATTGAAATAAGTTACAACACATTATTTTAGTTTTTTGGGTATATTTTTGAACTGACAAAGGAGCAAAATTACAAGTATTGTGAGCCCTTCATTCTAGTTTAAAACTGTACTTCTACCCACAAATCAAGACAACACTTCCAATTCAGACATCACACTTCTCCCAATATATCTATCCAACAGTTATTAATAATTTGACAACAGTGACACAATACAGTATTTCCAAATGTCTAGAGGTACTCTGACCTGATAAATTATTTGATATATCACTTCTTTTGCAACATAAATACTTTTATTATATTAAACATCTGCGAAATACCAAAGTATTCCGAAAGATTTGAGCTTAGAAAAATTTTCATTCAAGTTTGAACAAACTTACACCACTGGCACTGCCTACAGAGCGCATGCTAAACCATGAATGAAATTCTCAAAAAAAATCCTATGATAAACTTAAAATTTCTTAGAACAATTTTACTTTACCTGTTTCTTCTCTTCCTATACTGAGATATGATCAGCGTACAAACAATTCCAAAGTCAAATGGTTTTCCTGTGTAATAGGCTTGGCGTTTTCAATTTTAGCGGGTTCTTCGGACTTAGACAGATTTGAGAGCCGTACTGACTCACACACGACACACGAGCGTCATTTTCTCCACCAAAATCAGGGAGACCAGTGCAAAACATACAAAAAAGGCTCTGGGGCTCACTTCATTTATTTCGGCATGGGGCAGGGGTCTTTCTTGAAGGGAGGTCATTAGTAATGTAAATCAGCAGTTTATGGAAGGGGATCTCAGGTTGAATCTTCTAGCATCACGAAGTGACGGCTGTTTTCTTGTATTGTTTTATTTTGAGGGTCTATTCACACGATGAAGGTGTGGGACCATGGGTAGTGGGGTTACCTTGTGTGTTTAATGGCAATAAAGGGCGGCCCCAGCTTGGGGAGCTTTAAAAAATATAATAATTCACATGACCCAAATGTGCTGTGATCAGCTAGCGAAAACTAAAATGGTGGCTAGAGACATAAATTAACAGTTGTCGCCAAAATCATCTCGCTGTGAACTCAAAACTTATTACTCAAATAAATTATAATTCAAAGCAATTATTATTTGAAGCAATTGAGAAACAGACGTTAGCGCAACCTCTCCCATGTGAACAAGACAATAAGGGAGATTATATGGAAACTAACCCCACAGAACCAGGCTACCCCATCTACCCAGTGTCCCCCACCATCATGTGAACATGCCCTAAGTTACATAGACTTTCATGCCCACCATCATGTGAACATGCCCTAAGTTACATAGACTTTCATGCCCACCTAACAAAATGTTGCAACCAGCACTCTCATTGAAGAGCAGAATTACCATAGGATGGCCGATTGCATTTTTAAACTGCACAGGGGGCTGAGGACCTCCCTTAAAAAGACCCCCTCCCCTTGAATTTCCACTCTTGAAACAGACACCCCACCCCTGGAATTTCCAACCTCATAAAGGACCCCCTTCCCTGGAATTTCCATTTTTTCTGCAAAAAAAATCTATTTTTGGATAAAATATCCCTGGAAAGTCACCTTTTTTACCCCTCCCCCTTGAATTTCCAGAGTCCAATACAACCCCCCTGGAAAATGTTCCATAGGTCCTCAATCCCCCCTGGTGCAGATTCAAAATGCAATCTGTCAATACATATATCACACTATATCTACATCTAATTTCGCCGAGGGATATCTCTGGTGCAATATGATACTTTTAGGTATTTGAGTCCTTTTTCTGTGGGTGTCATTATCTTTCCACAACCTAAAAACATGATATGAATTTTATTAGTAGTCTTCCTTAATTATTGTAACATCATTTGCATAAATGCTGCTTGTTAATACTTGAACAGACTTTGTATCAAAATGAAATCAATATCTGATAACCCCTAGCAGCTTGCATAAGGTTTTGAGTATTTCTGTTAGCCAGATGGCAAAAGCTGGTGGCACAATATGATACAGGAAAGCTCGATCTGAGCCAAATGAATAAATAATTTATCCAGCATGATCTTGAGAGTAAAATATTTCAACAGTAAATAACAGCCTATTTCAGGGTCAGGGTCGGGAGGCTTCCATACTAGATTTAAGTGTAAGGTTCTTATAAACAGTAGTACCTAAAAAGTACAATTCAGTCTTGAGGTTTTTAATCCATTTGTTCTTTATACAGTACGGTATGTGAGATGTTTACTGTGTTGTAAAATCTTAAATGCCTTAAAATTGCTTTGTTGTATTGTAATTTTGGTGACATGACTATCAATAAGTTTCAAAGTAGGAGGCTTTGTTCTGGAAGTATACATAGGTCGCTGGGTTTGGGTGTTCAGGGGCATATTAAACAAATTTCCAGAGGTTTTGAGTTTGTGGACCATCATGGTCAAAATGTTGTGGATTCACAAGCCACATGCAAGTGAGTTGACAACAAATTTTGACCATGATGATGGTGTAAAAAGTGGTAAATAGGAGTCCAAAACACTCAAACCTCTGGAAATTTACTTTTTACTATGAAAACAGAAAATCAGCCAATCATTTTGCAAGAAAGCTAACTGTTATGCTATAATAGTTAACAACTATCCCCCAAAGGGGAGGTGAATAGTGGTGGATATATACCGAGACGTGAAGCATCAAGGTTTATATCCACTGCTAGGCACCGACCCTGAGGGGGATAGTTGTACTTAGTATATGCCAAATCAGTAGAATAAAATATGATGGATTAAGGTTCAGAACACAGTATTGTGCGTGAAACGAGCCGCCATTTTGAGAGATTTCTCAAAACAGTAAATAGTACTGGATATCTACTAGTTCAGAAACCAATCAGAGCACGCGAAAATGACTATTCACTGATTTGGTATATACTAAAAAAAACTACATATCAATAATAACAAGTAATTCCTATATTTTTTAAAGATAATCTACCAGTAAAATAACTAAAAGGGTGCATAACAACCATGTCACCCAAATAATTATTATCATGAATTATTATCATGCAGAAGTATTATCATGAATTTGACTCTCAAGATTTGAGCTGTTTTATTAGCCATAATTTTCAGCTGTCCCTTCACTCCTTCCTCACTTTGTGAAAAGAGATGTCTGATTTTTTTCATCTATTGTGGTCACCGCCAAGCAAAAACTGTTTTTGTACAACTGTTTCCAAATGTTTTTTTTTTTCATTTTAACATATTCTGACAAAGAGTTTGACTCAAGAGCGACTGAGCTCATCAAGGAGGCTTACTACCAAAACCGGTAGGCAGTTTTTTTCAGCTTGAGAAAAAGCACTCTTCTCCAGAAAAAACATTCATGACTGTACTGAGGTCAGCAATATGTGCAACTCAAATATGTTATTTTGCAAATTCAGAAACATTCAGAAAGCCGTCTGCTTGTGTTTTCCAATAATTCTATGAGGTAAAGAAATACAAATCAGTGTATTATTTACCAAAACATTAAGTTTTTGTTTGCCAGCAACACAACGCATGAATGACTTTGCATGAAGGAGTGGCATCAGACTCGTTAACGTTTTGTAATGAGACAATTGCTTTTTGTTGAGCCCAATAAACAGTCTATCAGTTTCAGTAGTACTCTGAATAAGGTACAAGAAAAAGTTTACAGTGTGGATACACTCAAATAGTAAAAGTAAAGAACTATTGTATATTTAACTAGATGCATAACTGAGTGGCACAGTAATGGTTAATGGTGATTTATCTAGGCCACCCTTTGTTTGTCATGCAATCCTTGGAGGGTTCAATACCAGGTGTGAATCCAGCATGTATCTGTGTCCTACATGCAAAGTACTAAAGCCAGCTTTTCACTAGCGAAATTAGCGAAGACAGAGAAAAAGCTTGTGTTTGTGTGAAAATCATAGTGTCAGTAGCGATACAAGCATAAGCAGGGACGCAAGAAAGTGGAAACCTTCCATTCTGCTTTCCTTTATGCGTATGTCACCTAATCTGTTCTTTGATTTTCACACCAATGGTGGCATCCTTATGTCTTAGTCTCTGTCTTTCGTTACTTCCCTAGTGAAAAGCCTGCTTACCGTAACAGTGGAGAAGCACAAAATGTATTAATACTCGAAAAACTTTGTTAAATACATTTCTTGAATAAGCAAATCTCAACTAAATTTAATTTCACATAAAGAAAATGTCAACAGCTTGTAATCTGTATGGCTTTAATTTTGACTTTATTCCTTGACTATTGAGTTCTTTTCAAAATTTTCTGACTGTTTTGAACATTCCCTGACAAGTCCCTGAAATTGAAAAAATATCAGATTTCTCTGACTTTTCAAGAAGGGTAAGAACATTTGTATTTGCATAAAGAAGGTTGTGATAACGAACATACTCTGTTTCAAAGAGATATTGTTGAGATATTTGAAAGTACAGAATATTTAGATTAGCCCAGATAAGTGTTGTGTTTTACTTTGTAACGGGTCTAAAAATCCTCTTTGGGCAAATAATGTTTGAAAAATTCACGAAATGAAGTAACTTCATTCGAATGTGATAACTTAACTACGCTGGAAGTCAAATTATTCTGTGTAGTGTCGAGTGTCCCTGTCCAAACTCGAATGTATTCCTTGTCGTATCTAAACAACAAGGATTAACTACCTGTAAATTTGCAAATTATGATATTAATTACCTTTTAGCAATGATACTTGCTCTTGCTGTCGGAGCCGACCGGCATTTCAAGATACTTTCCTTTCCATAGCCATCGTTGATTTCAGCGCAGAACACCAACCGCCAACCGCCATTTTCAAAATGGCCGAGGACCCTGAAGAGCCGCCGGTAAAGCCGGTCAGCGTTGCATTAACCACAGGAGTCCCAAACAATGGGATCAGTGACAACGACGTGCTTACGGAGAAAAAATATCGTCGCGTCGCAATTTACGCTATGATAATCCGCTATACATTGTTTAAAAGCTAAAGGATAGTTCTATCTCATGAAGTTGTTCATTTTAGCGAAGTTTAAATTTTTCTTGTATTTTAACGGCCCAGAACTTAAAACTAACTAACAATTACTTGAAACGGATCGAGACGGCACATTTCACACATTTTCGGACTTTACTCACCGAGAAATGACCTGCAAAACCGTGTGAGTTTTTTTTTATATTTCGCATATTTACGAAAATTTAAGGTTGCTTATTATACAATTAAAAAATTCCCTAACACGGCTTTCTTTTAGATATCATCATTTTCTAACGACACAGAAAATTTGACATAAAATTTAAGTCTAGATTAAAGCATGTATAAAGTGAGGTAAATTACAGAAAATGAGTGGCGGGCAATACAAAATAATGGGCCTCGGAAAACAGTTGACACGTCATCTGATGTTCTAGATATACTTCAAAGGAATTTATCAAAATGAATTTCGGGAAAATTTTATGTTTAGATTTTAACCATTACCGAGAACTTGACAAGACACCATTCGGCCTTCACTTTCAAAGTCTATTCAGAGTAATTTACAGGCTGTTTACAAACTATTGACATAATATTTACAAAGACTTATGTGGGCCCCTTTCTGCACTTTTACAGACTATTTACGGAGTACGATTTTTACAGACTAATTACAGACTATTGACACACTATTTGCATAGTGTTCAGGGCCCCCTTTCTGTACTTTTACATACTATTTACAAAGTTTATAACAGAGTTACAACATAATTTACAGGCTGTTTACAGACTATGGACAGAATATTTACAAAGACATATGTGGGCCCCTTTCTGCACTTTTACAGACTATTTACGGAGTATGATTTTTACAGACTAATTACAGACTATTGACACACTATTTGCATAGTGTTCAGGGCCCCCTTTCTGTACTTTTACATACTATTTACAAAGTTTCTAACAGAGCTAAAACATCATTTACAGGCTGTTTACATACTATTTACAGAATATTTACAAAGACTATTGTGGGCCCCTTTCTGCCCTTTTACAGACTATTTACGGAGTATGATTTTTACAGACTAATTACAGACTATTTACATAGTATTCAGGGCCCCCTTTCTGTACTTTTACATACTATTTACAAAGTTTATAACAGCGGCTAAAACATCATTTACAGGCTGTTTACAGAATATTTACAGAATATTTACAAAGACTATTGTGGGCCCCTTTCTGCACTTTTACAGACTATTTACAGAATGTTATTTAAATGGCCGATACTATAAGGGTGTCCATCAAGTAACTGCCAACCTGTGGTCAATGGCAACATAACTTCATTTCTGAAATAACACAGTAACGAACTATGTGCATATTTAATGTAACCAAAATTATTTCAACTCCACTCGCAAAACCCGCGAGACCGTGAAACGTAGCCAGTTATTGGAGGTTCGCAAAAGGCAATTAAGCTCGCGACACGTACGAAAAGGGAAATTGCGGTCGCGACCACTGGCCGCTTAATGGAGGTGTCTACTGAATAAAGATAAGTACAGTTAATTGCCTTGGAAAGTGACCGCTGAATAGGAGATGTCCGCTTAACAGAGGTACCAATAAACTCTGTAAATATGGCTATGTGAGATGAAGTTTTCTACATAGAGTGTATATCTATATTTACAGACTCTTTCAGTGCATAGAAATAGCGTAGTTGGTGAACATTTTACAGCAGTGAAAATAGTTAAAATTAATATTAAAATTTACAAACTATTCACACACAATGTGAAAGGAAATTTCATTTACATACGATGTTAATAGTCTGTAAATAAATTTACATACTGTGTAAATCGGATTTTACGAACTATTTACATAGTTACAAGAAGGACCGATTTTTCCAGTGATCGTCATTATCATCATCATCAACCACCTCCATTATATTATTATTATCATAACAATAATCAATACTATTATCATTATCTTGTTCCATTTTCTTGTTATAGAGTATATCCTCCAGAAAAGGGCACACATGAATTGTATACAAGTCTGTGAAGAAGAGAACGCCAAATGTCTAAGTCACCATCCCTACATGCTACAGCCAGATCAGGTCTTGGCGGGTTTCAAAGCCAATAACGTGACATGCAAGCAAGACGGTGGCCCTAAAGAATACTACAAATTACCTAGCGATCCCAGAATGAATAATCTTAATTCGTGCTTTGGCTTTAGGAATATTTTAAAGATTAACTGCATTAGGTTCTCACACTTAGAAACTGTAAGAAGGCTTTGTCTTTGCAGTAGAAATAATGAGTAATTTCAAGGATTTGTCGCGACGGATGTAAATTATAATTGTAAATTTTAAAGCCAAACTTCAGGAAAACAAACACAAAAATGGAGTCAGGTAGGGATGGGCATCTCCGCTAGCAAGCTACTGGGTTACCTGTGGTTAGACCCTAGACCCACGACGTAGCGATTAAGCCAATAAAGAGCACAGGAAAACGACACTACAAATAAGACTTTATTTGTATTTGTGGAGAGTGCATGGTCCATGGGACATGGGACATGATCCAGCATTGGCTGAAGAACACTCAAGAGTGGCACGTTATCGTTACTGCGTGGACTTGGGGTCTACCTATCTGTCACAGGTAACCCAATAGCCTTCTGGCGCTCGTTTATTGCTTTGGCGGGCAACGCCCAGCAAGGCACAAGTCGTCGGCTCTTCAGATCAGGTGGCCGATGGCCTCACGAAGATGCAATCGGCAAGACAGCGCCTTTTATTCGACAGGTCGGTGAAAACCATTTTTTTTCAGCGTTTACTTGACTGAGACTCGCTGATCGGCTTTTGTTCCGAACGCGTTCCGAGCAGGGAGGACTGAATGATATTCAGTCATGAAGTATATACCCAAATTCTCTGCCACAAATCGACACCATCTTAGATTCGAAAAAGTCTGAATTCTTAAATATAGATGGCAGGATCTCTGAAGAAGCTGAAATTGTTATTTGAGTTCTTCGCCCCACAAAGTAGCTGAAATTTGCCAAGATTGTGTCCGCTTCGAACATAGCTTGAAGTGAAACAAACTTCGAGTGGTGAACGGTCGTTAGCAGAATTCTGGCTTTTTAGAAATTTCCAAAATATTTACGTTTCATTCTTTCATAAGTGATTTTTTTTTGGCATTTAAAGACAACTGTTAGATTTTAGATACTCCAAAACGTATAAACAGAGCATTAAGCCATATTGGCCCCGGGGGTGCTCGTCGGGAACTTTCTATTTTACTGCTAAAAGGTACAAAATTGGACGTGGCTTACTAGTTGATTTTGATCCCTAAAAGGTACCAACAAGTGTGATATTGATAAAACCATTTTTACTTTTTGTTTGCTAGAACGCACCCCTAAGAGGTACCTATCTGAAAAAAAAAATCAAGTTTTCGAATTTAACCCCCTAAAAGGTACCAGAGGCCTGATTTTAAACCGTAAAAGGTACGACGAGCACCCCCGCCCCCAAAAAATAGGGGAGTCCCCCACCCGTGCATATTGGCTTTTGTTGATATTTTGTTTCTTATCTCAGATGTAACCACGTAAGTTGCATATGTGTGGTCTTTATGATAAGTATCAATAAAAGTCACTTAACTTATAAACGGCTTTTTATTCATTGATTAACAAACTGGCAATAGAAAAATTTGACTTTGGCATTGGATAGCGAATCATTCATTTCGTTTCCCATATTTAGTTCCCTGCTAACAGGGGCCTCGTCTCACAGTGGGTGAGAAACCTCTGTTATGCCTGGCGCACACTAGCAACATAACGTCATATGACATAAAGCGATTTGAGGTGCGATTTCTGTGGCGATCCCATGGCGATGTCATATCGCGCGGTGTGAACGACCGGCGATCTTATGGAGATTTCACTTGCGATGTCGCCGCGACGCCATTTCTGTCTAGAGCAACACATCAAGTACATAGCGCACATGTGGAGGCTAAACAACGATGCCATTCAGAAACAAGTGTTGTTCAATGTACAGAATCCGAAGTCCATGTGGACAAGAATGGAAACGGTGCTTGGTATTGATATATACCGTTTCCGGGATACGTTGTCACCCAAAAGCCTATAAGCTTGGTGCGCTAGGGAGTATGGGTAAAGATTTATTTAAATTTCTGTAAAATATCAGAAACAAACATGCTTGGAAATGTGCTGAAATTTAATCATTTCACCTGTGTTTGCGATAACTGTCTGAATTCAGATCAAACAGTAGCAGTTTAAATGCCCCCATCATCCTTTGCGCTTCAAGCTTATAGGCTTTTTGGGTGACAACGTTTCCCGGAAACGGTATATACCAAGCAAGAAGAACAATGATGGTGAAGACAGATTTTATGCGCTTGCTAGATGTGACATTCCGTGCAGCGGGAGCGCTCCAAGGATGTCAATGACTCCATCAAAGGGGAATGACGATGATTATTTACAAATTCTTACAAATTGCAAAGGCCATCATACGTGATAGAATCCCATGCTATGACTCTATCTCGCGTGCTGATTGGCCGAATTCGAGGGAGATTTTTTGTGGAATTACATGGCTGCAAAAGTAGAATTCAATGAAAACACAGGACACCCACGAAATTAAATTTCTACACGACAAATTTACAATTTATCAGGCGAGAAAGCAAGAACAATAACTTTCTAAAGTTTTAAACTCTGTCAAACACTGTATAAAACGTCTTTTCGTCAACGAAGACGCTTCGCTAGCAAGATTTTTAAGTTACATTTTCCTGAAATTGAAACAGTTTGGCAATGGCTTCCTTGGCGCGTGTAAAGCCTTTTTTGTAAATTATGAAATCAATAAACCTCCGGCATCGCTGCGCGACTGGGGCGATATCGATTTTTCGCGTGAGATTTAGTGTGGAATTCCCTCGTCGGGTAATGGATTTACCTATAATATTCCGACGAAAATTAATTGGTTTCCGTGCCCATCTTAGTTAATAGCAGGAGGGCCCGAATGATATAAAGCGCATCGGCTGTGCCGCGGTTCCCTTTTCCCATAACATCCCTTACCACACGTGCCTTGTGTTGCGCTCAAAAACCATTTATAGGGAAGTTTAACTCTTTAGAATAATTTGTTCTCCACAGGGTTCCCATAGAAGAACAACAATTGTGGGAAATCAAAAACTGTACCTATAAACAGAGGAAGCACAACATCCTGTTGATGAATATATAATTTGCGACGAGGGGGATCGTATTGCAAAGTTTCTCATAGGCGGATTTAGTGGGGACTCAGGGGACTCTTCCCCTTTCGATAGATTTCCCCATACATTTACTGTATTTGCAAGTGCAAGTTTACAATTTTGGCCTCCTTTTTTGTTACTTTGCCCCCCCCCCTTTTTCGGAGATCCTGGATCCGTCCCAGGTTTTATGATTATGATAATAATAATAATCTTTATTGAGCTCTTAATAATATGTCTATTTACATTGTGCATAAAATAAGTGTCAGTTTACAAGAAAGAGAAAAAAACCATAGAAAAGTTTGAGCAGGAAAACTAATAACCCTTGGGTTTTCGAGCTAGTTTCCCTAGCCTTATTAAGTTATTTTTATTACCAGGTAATTACTCTTCCCCCTCCCCCCCCCCCCCCCCCCCCTTCCACCCCAAGACAAAAAAAAGAAACCCTCAGAGAACTGTTTTACAAATGTTTTTTGTTTGAGTAGTAGATAATGTTTAGCTAGCTTTGGAAATAGAGTCGAATGTCGAATCTTTTATTGCAAAAGATCTTTCCATATGTCTATACCCAAGAAAGAGACAGATTGTTTACCTATGTTTGTTCTAACTTTAGGCTTGTAGAGGTTTTTTTGGGTTGAATATCTGGTGTTATAACTATGAATATTACTTGCATATTGGAAATTGTCATTAAAAATCTCGGGAAGAAAGGCCCTTATGCCACGAGTGCATAAATTCTAGAACTTGAAGACGGTAAACATTATCCACTGTAAGAAATCCTAATATATTTAGAAGCGGTTTGGGGTTTGAGTTTCTTTTCCAAATAGGGTTGTAAAAAGAAAATATATGCGTGCTATAAGCGCTGCCCCATGCTAAAATACCATAAGAAAGGTATGGATATAGCAAGTTATAATAAATGTGTTTCAGTTAATGGAGAGAGACAATGCATTATATTGCTATATCAATCCACGTGTCAATCACGTTCCCAGTCGAGTCTACTCCCCTGTTGTTGTTTGTCGTAAGCTATGGCGGGATCGGAGACAATCGTAGGCCGATTCTGATTGGCCGATATTCCCACTCGCCATTTTGAAATTCGCCTAACCGACAAAGACGGTCGCCATATGTGGAAAACCGGATGTCCTAGATTCTAAGATTTCCGGTTTCGTCTGCGTCCAGCCTCTCACAGTCAACATGACCGAGATGCTCTGGGAACGAGATTGGTTGCTATATCTGCTTTACAGTACAATAAAGTTGATCATGGATTTCTACGATCCATGGTTTGACGCATTTCCATTTCCATTATCCATTAGCATGGATAATGCCCGCTTTTTCAGCCAATCGTGCCCGTTTGCTCAAATCAAAAGTTCAGCGCCGTACAAATACAATCAATAGGGCTTTTTTGACGAAGACACTTCGCAATTTAATGTTCAAACTTCAGATAAGCCAAAACGATCAACGTTCTCGGTCAAATATAAAGAAAGAAAAGGAAACAAAAAAACGGGTCTTCTTCTTATCGCGAGGGAACTCCAAGCGGTCGAAATACACGGCTGGGGGGGGGGGGGGGGCTTTACGCGCTGCATTAGATCGCGCAAATTGTTGTCGCGTAGGTAACAATCATGAGAGCCATTAATTGAAAGCTTCAGGAGGCTAGATTCCGCTAAGAAAATAGCATGAAAAAAGCAATATCGCACGAAACGCTCAGCGATGAGGGCGATATCGCCTTTTTGAGTGCTACTTTCGGCGGAATCTACCGACTGAACGCTTTGAATATACTTAAATCCTATGATATCTAGTCCTTAATTTCCAAAAAAAAAAGAGATATCATACGATTCTACAGTGTATATGCCTCCGAGAGCCAGGCCATGGCACACATCTTACGAAGAGTGAAGCGCAATGGCTCCGCTTCGGGAAACATCAGCGGTCTCGGGACCACAAAACATACACGTCCGAATCTTCTCCCTACCTGCCTCGATTAGCAATTATAGCTATATGCAGGTAGCTCTGCTCTGTCAATTATATTGTTGTTATAAATAAAGTGTTGTTGTTGTTGTTGTTTCCTCGGTTCAGTAAATAAGTATTAAATGTGGAAATATTCGAATAAATAGACAGACAATTATACAATTGAAGAAGCGGTGAGTATATAGCACTGGGCATCCTTAGAAGATTATCTTTCAGGGGATAAATGGTTCACGGAAAATAAAATAAGGCAAGATGACGTGCTCGCGCATGCGCAACTGCAAAACTAAAAAGAAACCCCTTCTGTGTCTTTATAATGGCTACTATTGGATTCTAATGAGTAGAGCATATTAAACGGCAACTGTAAGAAACATTTCTGCAATACATTAGATTAACTATAGTTTTGAAAAAAAAATAAACCAACAACATGCCCCACATGGATCCCTTACACAACCGTCAGACCTATAAATACGTTCGGTGATGCATATTAATTAGTTGATTGTTCACTAACGGTACAAGGGGCGTCCTTATATGGTCTGGTGGCCGGGCGTACTCTCACCCATAGGTATCTAGCTACTGAGCAATTTCAACACCAGGATAGCGACTGTCAGGGCCGAAATCTCTGGCGTGGGCGTAAGAACCGTACGGTCGCCATACGACGCTTCAGCTCTTTGTCTGGAAGTATGGTCCTGTTTTTTTTCCCTCAAGTCAAGTAAATATGCTGAACGAAAACATGCGAAAAAGACATGCTGATTGTATTATATATAGCGCGACTCAAAAATGCAGTGTGAAGTTATTCCCTCAATTCTCGTTCTATTCTTGTGTTTCCATTGTTTTCACTGTGGTGTTAGGGTTAGGTCTTTCGATAGGTTCTACATGACTGCCAAAAAAGTGACTTAACTATCTTAAATTAAAAGTGGGTTATCTTTTTAATAGTCTACTTCTCATCAATGAAAGACGAGGATTATCCGGCCTCTAAGTCTGGAACACTTTTCGCGTCCTACTACTGGTTACATTTGAAAGTCTTGTCGCATCCAGTGCAGAATCAAATTCGAGGTGATGGAAAATAATCCGGAGCGCGCGCCGCTGGACATAGTGCTAGTTTTATCCAGACGTATGTTTACAAGGTGAAAATAAAGCACTCTTACACGCTTTTGTTTGACTTTTAGAAAATGTTAACACCTAAAAAACAGCGTGAGGGAATTGTATTTTTCTTGAAAAATAATTTATGATCAATTTTGCAGCCACAAACAATTGTAAAAAACGAAGCTTTCAACTTCGCGGCCTAATATTCAATATTTATTTGTCAGTATGCATAATATCAAAAAACAGCTCGCACTTTGCAGTTTATTTCTCCGTGAATAAAATCAGACAAAGTGTAAAATTGGAGCTTCTCAAGTAAACAAGGTAGTTTTCAGGTCGGGGTCTTAAAAATACAAGAAAAACTTAAACTTCGCTAAAAAATGAACAACTTCACTAGATAGAATGATTATCATAACATGAATTGCGACGCGAAGAGCACGAGTTTGTCCTGACCGAGACCTTACTTTTTCACGTCTGTGTTCTAGCGTTGTGTTCTAGCGTGCAAATAGTTCGTTGTATTTGCAAATGTGCATATTGGAACATAAATTTAACAGGAGTACGTTTCTCGTTAATAAGTTTACTCTCAAAAAGATTAAAATTAATGCCAAACTGTGAAACTTTGTGATAGATGTAGTACACGAGAAGTACAATTAATCAAGGCTTTGGCTTAGTTTTTATATATCAGCACACATATTAGGAAAATTACCATAAGGCAGATGACCTAAGAATATGTTTTGTTCCGGAGCTCCACTCAGCGCCACGAGCCCACTGAGCAGAGCACCATATCTTAAAAATATGGTGTACTATCTCTTGGACGACTCCAGGAGCCCATAAGTATTATTATTCAGCCATGCCACTATCTCGATTCTGATTGGCTAAGAGTACACAGCGAAAGCATGTTGGCGGGCAGTTCGTGACGTCAAACTCCAGACATTAGGATTGATGCACTCTAATGACGTCAAAACGCAAGCCAATAGGTTTGGCCGCCATCTTGGTTTTCATTTCGAAGGCGAAAGCCAATTTAGCCAATATTCTCGTTGAATCTGCTATGTTCTTTGCCGAGAGATCATTGCTCAGGATATCTAATTATCAACAATGGCTATTTGAATTGAATACGAAGAGAAAAATACTAATGGACGTAAGCTGAAGTTGAAAAACCGTTTTGCCTTGCAAGGCCTCATCATCGACTTCGTTTAGCTAGGTAAGAATTCCTGGTTGCTGAATAATAAGGGACGGACCATTAGATATTTGAGGGGGGGGGGTTGGGCAAATACCAAAAAAAATTCGAGCACAGCTTTGAACCTGAAAAAAAATATCGTGCAAAGCAACGAGGCAAGAAAAAAAAATCCTGCACGGCTAGCTTCTATATCATGTGCATTTTTCTAGTTCACTTAACTGAATACAGTAAAAAGTGTCTTGAGTAGGAAAAAAAAATTCTTGCCGAGAAAAATTGCCCCCCCCCCCTCAAATATCTAATGGTCCGTCCCTAAAACAATTATTGAATTCGGTTTTCGCATGATAGTGAGATTTGTCAACGCCTCGAGTGACGCCTAGCTCAGCTTCGCTTCGGCAGATAAATCTCACTATCATGCTCAACCTCATCCAATAAGTGTTAATTATCATGCTCAACCTCATCCAATAAGTGTTAATTATAGGCTCCTGACGACTCAGATAAAGTCGGAAATCTTTATTGTTCAAACTCGTTGAGAAATGGTTTCCTGGGAGGAAATCGATGGTGGCATCGGTCGAGTAATAGTGCCCATGAGAAAAAGTGCATGTTCATGACTTGCAGATCACGCGGGTTACCTGTGTATATTAGTCGTAGGTCGCTTTGGAGCCAAAACAAAAATGGCGCCCTACGTACATGAAGAGCTTTCCCCAAAATCGCATCAGTTTTGAGGAATATGCTAAGCAGAAGTCTTCCATATCAGGAAAATAAAAGAAAACGACACTTTCAATGCGATATTGCTATTATTTGCTTGTAAAAAGAAACTCAATAATAGTGCCTCCGCGTTTAGACAATGCCAACATTTTATATCATGCTCCCACAAATAAATCGGAACTTGATTATTAATTCAACTTGGCAATTTACTAAACAAAGTTAAGTGCAAGTAGATTTAAATTATGCCGGCTGCCAGTACAAAAAATCGGATGCGCTTTTAGGTTTTAAATCAGTAAATTTGCCATCCATAGCAGAAGCAGTCGACTCTCTGATGAGCTCCAGGAAATGTAATTTCGCTTTGTCATTTGATAGTCAATTTTCCTGACTGTTCTGTGATACAAGTGTGTGGTCCTGCAGCTGTTCACTCTTGTTCGTTCCTGATCTCAACTGTCCCTGCTGTTCTTGTCCGGTTCCTGTTATCCTGAGCAAACGCAGATGTCCTCCACTGGCAGATTAAGGATTTCACACATCAAACAAGACTCATAAACTGACAAGGCTTGAGTGATAACCTCATTAGATCCCGACATTTTCCAAATTTCTCATTAATTGTGCTTGAAAATTAGAAAGGTAAAAAATATGGCGCGGAAAAATACATCGTTTGATAACAAAAATCGTGGAGTTACTTGGAAAAAGGTAAGCTATAAAATTACACCCCAGCGTTCAGCTGTGTTAATATTAACTGGCACTTTTGGCTGCCAAAACGACTACTCATTCCTTTTTTTTTTTTTTAATAAGAACAACTACGTTAATAAGACCTAGAAACTTTCCGGCAAGGACGTAACTTGCGGTCAGCGAGCGATCATTTACGCCATTAAGAACCTTTTTTTAACTTGAAGACCTACGGACAGAGGGCTTTCTCTGTGTAGCTGTGGCACGAAGACGTTTATTTGGAACAAGCTCCCGTTTGATGTTAGGGCTGCTTGTTCCAATGTAAATAGTTTTTAGGAACTAATAAAGCCTCACTTTTTAAGGTCGCTGATAATGTTTTTTTTTACTTTCTATAAACTGTCTTTGCCCTTTTTTACACCTCGTGGTTTTATCCCCTATTGCCGTTAATAAATAAAAAATAATATAAATGTTTGTAAAGCGCACAGAACACCAATGCTCCTGAGATATAACATTTGTACACCTTAAATAATTAAATTACATGCATGCGTGTGTAATATTTCTGTCTTCATGTATAACATTTTATTATTTTCAATATTTCATGTAGTGCATAAGGGCCAGCAGTAATTGGTGTAACTAAGCTGTTGTGGAAACCCTGCAAATTCTTCAGTTTCTTTTCATGTTTAATATGTACCTCTACTGTTAAAGCTTATAAATAAATAAAAGTTATATGAAAATAAATGAGTTATATGAAAACTCAGGTTGAAATCAACATAAGAAAACAATTTATTTTGTGTACAATGTTCTTTTTAGTTTGACGTCAAAATCTAACATGACTAATATCTATTTTGTAATATGGCAAGACATGGACTTCTGTCGTTATATTACATCATTATGTTACATAAATTTGGTATATAATATATATATATATATATGCATGTATATAGATAATTGTTTTTAAATTTATTCTTAATATATTATTTTAAATATTGCATCTATTATGTATACATAATATATAAAGCGCTTTCGAACTGTAGAGAAAGGTGCTCTATCGTCAAAATCTAACGTCAAAATCTAACATGACTAATATCTATTTGTAATATGGCAAGACATGGACTTCTGTCGTTATATTACATCATTATGTTACATAAATTTGGTATATAATATATATATATATGCATGTATATAGATAATTGTTTTTAAATTTATTCTTAATATATTATTTTAAATATTGCATCTATTATGTATACATAATATATAAAGCGCTTTCGAACTGTAGAGAAAGGTGCTCTATCAAATAAATTTTATTATTATTATGAATTTTTGATTTCATAACTACAAATAAATGTTTTAGGTTTGTATAAAGCCAATGATAAGGCCCCACATAAACCAACTTTCTAATTAGTTATTAAAATAAATTTATTGTCACAGTTTGGTCTGTGTATTTTATTCCTCTACTACAAATCGCAAATAAAGTACTTACGTCCTACGCATTTTAACTGACCACAATCACTATCTCTTATTACATTTCATTTATTTTGTTTAGAATTTACATATTGGCATTCTTTTTCTTTTTCTTTTTACGCAAAGCGTAAGTTATAAAACATGGTAAACTAAATTAACTAGTTCAGATGATGTTGTCAACACTTGGAAATTTGATATCGAAGTTGATAAAGTTATGTTATAGCATATTGATATTCAAATCTATCTCCAACCGAATTTAGAAAATAGCACCTATGTTGTATTGCGAATGTGCGCATTCTGATTGGTTAAAAAGCATGTTTGTAAGAGACCTGAGAAACACGATTGTCACGCAACGCTGTCGCGCGTGTGTATGTTATTTTCTAAAAGCAATAAAAATACTTTCTGCGTGCTCTCTGGTTTCTTAAAAGCACTCGGGGAATGTTGATCGAACTGATAAAACTTGAAAGACACTCGCCTTCGGCTAGTGTCTTTCAAGTTTTGATCAGTTCTCCCAACATCCCCCTCCCGTTTGTAAGAAAGCAGAGAGCACGCGGAAAGAACTTTTATTGCTTAATGAAAAGCTTAAAAGGCTGCGAGCTGCGTATTTCATTTTGTTTCATTTCGTTTCGTTTGAAGAAGTACTTTATAGTACGTGCGCTCTGATTGGCCGACATGTGTGTTGACATTTGCTGTGCAACACGGCTGTGACGTCAATGGTCAAAGTGATCGGCGCCAAAATCTGAAAAATTAGTGTTTTTTAAATGTCAGAAATACTGATAAACATATCAAGAAAATTTCGCCAAAAAACTATCGATTTGCCGACGTTGCAAACTTCCTTATTAGGAAGTCCCCCTTACCATATTTGGTAGGTCTGTAAGTATTTTCCTCGTATCTTAGCGAAAGCAGGCCGCCATTTTGTTTTTGCTCCCTGCCGAGGAGCCTGAGACTCGACTTGAACTCCACAGGCAGCCCGCGCGGATTTGCCATGAAAATGACAGCACATACCAAACTTTTAGTTCAGTGACATAAGAGAATCACTAGAAAAAGCGAAACAACAGATATTTTGCGTTTTGAAAGCTACAGTCACCGTATTTGGAAGGCCTGTAACAGCTGTAAGTATTTAATCATATCTTAGCAAAAAAGCAGATGACTTACCAAAACTAGTTACTCGAGATAGAGCGGATTTCACATGATTGTCGTGAAAACAATTGCAATTGAGCAATCACTAGCCAATCAGAATCGAGAGAAATCACCACTTGCTCCTAAATGGCTTTTCTCTCAGCCAATCACAAGCCGAACCAATTACTAAGTAATTACACAATTGTATTTACTACAGAATTTGATTGGCTCAGAAAAATGAGGAGCCAATGAGAACGCAAAGCAATCACAATTACATAACAAGTCTTGACAGTCATGTGAAATCTGCTCTATACTCGAGAAACACATCGCTCTGTGGTCGCCATTTTGTTTTTGTTTCCTCGCCGAGGGGCCTGAGACAAGATTTTAACACCACAGGCAGCCCACGTGGATTTGCCATAAAGACGACAGCTCTTACCAAACATTTAGTTCAATTTCCTTAGAGGAAGTGACATTTTAGAAACAAGAGAATCACTAGAAACTAAAGCGAAACAACCGAGATTTTGCAAGCTACGCCGTATTTGGAAGGTCTAGCTGCAAGTATTTTTCCTCATTATCTTTGCGAAAAGATATAACTTGCAGTTGTTCAAAAACATCGTGCTCTTGGTCGCCATTTGTTTTCTTCTCAGCCACAGAGCCTGGATTGAAACTTACAGACATGAAAAAAAAAAACGCGCTTAAATTGTGCTCTGCGTTTGTTCATGGAACCACATGCTCCTAACCGGACAACTGGTTATAAATACTTTCAAGTGTAGCTTCTTTTTAAAGGTTTACTTCCGTTTCTCTATTTCAGGTCTATTAAAAGTGCATTAATGCTACGCGCATGCTCAGTGTCGTCATGACGTCATACCCCTACCGTCTTCAGAAAAGGGAACACAACTGGGTTCGTCGTTTTAAATCAGCGGGCTCTGCAGGCGACGAGACAACTTTCTAAAGTTTCCTCTAGAAGATAAAAAAGGCAACAAACTTTTTACAAGGATGTTCTTTACTGCCCAAGAATCAAGATGAAAACACTCGTATTCTGTTCTCTGGTTGTGTTCCTGACTTCCTCGGGTAAGGGCTTATAAAACACTGTGCTCTATTTATTATTTATAGATTATTTCTATGAACGAAGTACGCCTTCCGCTATAAGCAGTTTTACGGAAAATATAAGATTCCTCAATTTTTACATTTTTATTCTGGAGTTCTCTGTGATGTAGCAAAAGGAAAGTTAGCAACCAGAGTGTTTTGATTATTTCACTATAACTAGTTAGGACATGTTTAAAGGAATTATTGTCGATCAAAAAATTCAAATCACTTTGATCTCTTTCATTGCATAACCGTTGTTATTTATTTGTATATGGAGCTGCTGGCTTCCCGAAATAACCCGAGAAAAATTTTAACATTAGTCTTCGAGATGACGTCTTGGTTGAAATATATGAATATATTGTTTAAATAAATAAAAAATACCCTTTCTTCTTTGAAATTCAGTAAAATCTTCTTGGCAATGCTTTGTTGCGTAAAAAATGTTGCATAGTGTATATAAATCGAAAATTAAATAGTCATAAAAAGCTGACATCGCTGACACTTTTCAGAGGAATTTATTTTCGTTAAACAGACTGACTTAAAGAAACATTTAAATGTATGATGATTGTAAAATTTCTTCAATTATTTAACTTCTTGCTCGGCTCATTTAAGATAAAGTTTCATAACATAATTACGTCAACGCCTTTAATTTGAGTTTATTGTTAGTCAAGTGTTAGAAATTCTGTTGATTGCACAATTTATGTGCAAATTGTAGTAGATATGACTTTTATATATCCTGCTAAATGTTTCTGACTAAATCAATTGGTCATATTAGTTTTATATATTTTCGACATGACAAGATTATTTGCGAAACTTATTTTTGGCAAATTTGTTTTAATGAGACGAGAGTTTCGTTTTCCAATGTCATGGTTTCGTCCCATTAATTTGAATGTAGGATCTAATTACGCTATGCAAAGTGAAACTCGTGACTGGTCGTTGTACGATTTCCTATAAAGAGCATACTTGTGCAATATCAACACATCTTGAACGATAAGAGGGGAAAATATAACTAATTTCAATTCCAGTGATATAGTGAAATATGGTATGCTAGTTTGAAATTAGTTTGAGTATTGAATATTGGATTTCAGATTGGTTTAAACATTCGACACATTTGTTTGAATATTTGGGAAAATAGCTTTGAATATTATTCAAGTAAGGAATGTCAAAAACAAATCTCGTAATATCCACCGCTTTATGGAAGTAGGAATATTGGCTAAAGAAAATATATCCCACTCCCCCCCCCCCCCCCCCCCCCACACACGAAACTAATGTGTACGCATGCAGTTATATGTAATATTGTCAAACATTTGAGGAAGTCAGCAAATAAACTTAATCTGCAAAAGGTAGTATTATTCCTTCCTCAGTGTACAAATTCAACTCAAAACTTCACTTCTTCTCATCTCTTTACTTGTCTTGCTGATTTCTTAACTTACCGACTGGATTACCTCGTTAAAGGCTAATATATATTAGCTTTCAGTTATATTTAGATGAACATAAAATAATAAATGAGAATGAAAATTTGAAAAAAATACGATCAAGAATCAAGTATAATACAGTCAAATAAATAAAAAACAAGAAATTTAATTATTCAGCCATTCTGTAACACATGAAACAGTCCAGAATAAAATAAAGCAATGATTTAAGACGATAAACATCGAGCTTGTTTAACGCTGTTATTGTTACTTCTTAGCGGTATTCCTTTCAAATGTTGTGTTTACCGTTGACCACTTCCGTAATGACTTGCAATTTATTATATGGCTTCTATGATGATAGCTCTTTCTCGAGGCTAACTAGTTATTATCAGTTTGAGAAGCGTAAAAATAATAAAAATACACTCTTTTTGATAATGAACGTTCATTTTTGTTTGTGACTGGGAAAACTCCAAAATTTTCGTACGCCTCAAATGTGCTATTGGACGTTAATTTAAAAATAACATACCCAATGATAACCATGGGTTACGTGAGTGAGGCAAAACTTGTGCAAAGACGAATGAACTTTGTCAAAATGCAAATGAACATGTAGATATTTTGCCCACAAACAAAATGCTAGTTTCAGCCTGTTGTTCGACGCTCGACTTATAAACGTGGTTCTTCTAATAAGAGTGTTTTTATGACTAGAAGACGCTCGGAAAAAGGTCGATGAGGCAACAGAAAATTTAGAAAAACTAGTTTATCGTAAGAAATCTTCGATCAATTGGGAAAATAAACATCTGCAAAGTATGTAGATAAATTCTGATTTCCATATTTCTAAAGGTTTACAGGAAACTACGAGACCCTTCCGATCAGCAATCATAAGCGTGAAGGAAGTTTCGATAAGCGATCTTACCACTAAATGCATTGCTGCGCGACCTCAAAATTCAATGTTGCGATTGGCGATTTTTAGCTGTAAAAAAGGGCGGATCTGGGGGGGGGGGGGTGATTAGGGAGGTTAGCCACCCCCCTTGTTTTCATATTTCTTGTAAAAACGTTAAGGTAACTGAGAACCTTCGCGCACATCCTCGGAAAAAAAATCATGCAACTCCTTAGTTTAACCAAAACATGTCAACATATATATCGTTGGAAAGCTTATAGAATGGACTAGCGGACTATGGCAACAAGAAATCATTCTTTAACAAAAAAATTTTTTAAAGGTTTTATTAAAAATGTGGGTGTAACACTTTCTCAAGAGCTACCCTGCAGAACTGCTTGACCTTGACTCCCAAGTAACACATTGTTTAAATCCTTAAGGTGTTTCTCAAAACCTGTGTCTGCGTTTTTTTTAAATTTTGCTTAGTTCAAAAGTTATGGAACTTTTAAATTTCCAAGGTCAAATTTTATAGAAATTTCACGCTCTAAAAATTGAAAAATTCATAACTTTTGAACTAAAGAAAATTTAAAAAAACGCAGACACGGTTTTTGAGAAACACCCTTAAGGATTAAAACAATGCATTTCTTGGGAGTCAAGGTCAAGCAGTTCTGCAGAGATAGCTCTTGAAAATGTCACACTCACATTTTTTATAAAACCTTCAAAAAAATTATATTTATTAAAAAGTTACTTCTTTTTGCCATAGCCCGCTAATCAATTCTATAAGCTTTCCAACGATATATAGGTTGACATGTTTTGGTTGAACCAAGGACGAGTATGATTTTTTTTCCGAGGACGTGCGCGAAGGTTCTCAGTAACCTTAACATCAGCCACCCCCTTTGTCTGAACTCTATCCTTTTCACTAGCCACTTAAGGGTCTGCATCCGCCACTGGTCAATCAAACCAAAACGTTAGATTCGGCCACTTCAGTGGGTCGAAAATGATTGCCAAATCAACCAATGGTTTTAAGCTATCCTTTGGCTTCCTTGCCTTGAATATTTAACTTTCTGGTTCAAGAAAATTAACATTACAATTTTCTAATCGCTAATCACAACAGTGAATTTTGAAGTCGCGTAGCAATGCATACGGTGATAATTTCTATACATTTTTGAGATTTTATTCCTTTTTTTTCCCGACATTAAATGATTCGTTTGAGAAGCTATACCAAACACTCGACAGTGTTCATCGGGTTTTCCAACACCTCGAAGTCGGTTGAAAAACTCGTCTTTGCCTCTTTTTTTCAACCCAACCAACTGCTCTTTCGTGTCGGCCGAAATGTTTTATTCTCGCCTTTCTGGCCTTTCACCGCCCTTTCCTGGCAGCATTAGCATTTCTCCACTAAAAGTTTCTATTCTCGCCTATTCTAGGGCGTGCAAGTTTTGTGCTGATCACAAACCCCAAAAAGACATGGGAAGAGGCTAAAGTGGAGTGCACTAACAGAGGAGGAACATTGGCCATATTGAACTCGGACACTAAGGTATCTGATGCCAGGGCCCTTATAAGTGGATCAAAGGTGTGGGTCGGCCTCAAGCACGACGGACCAACTGATGCTTTCCAGTGGGCAGATGGGACTGTGGCTAATGTGGCAGGCAAATATAATAAAGTTCATCACCAAATTAACAAGAAGTGCTACTACCTTACAAAGAGTGGAAAGCACATTTTTAAATTCAGCGATTGTGACCGTGAAGAGGTCTTTATGTGCGGGATCGTAAGCAGTACACTGGTGAGTGCATGCATAGAGCGGATTTTAGATGAGTGTCGAAAACTAAACACAAATACAAAACCACTAGCCAATCAGGAGCGGAAACCATTCAACAACACTAAGCCAATCAGGAGTGGAAGCCATTCAACAACAAACCAATCAGGAGTGGAAGCCATCCAACAACAAACCAATCAGGAGTGGAAGCCATTCAACAACAAACCAATCAGGAGGCGAAGCCAGTGGCGTTTAGTCATGACGTGAGCATGGCGCGTTAGTTCACAATATGATCGGCTGAAAGACGAAAAACTTGCTCTCGACCAATAGAACGCAAATGCGGCATACTTTCGACATTCATCTGAATTCCGCTCTAGTTAATGGAGTGGAATGGTTTGAAGCCTGGCAAACTTCAAAGAGTCAACACGATAGCGTGGGCCGGTTATTAACACCCAACACCCTGCCCCTTCCCCAAAAGTAGACCTCCTCGGCTAGAGCGTAATGTTTTCCCATTTCAGGCCACGTGCTTTCCCATGAGTATTCTCTCTTTCTTTTTCTGTTATGCACCTAAAGGATATATGAATATGGAAACAAAAGAAAGCTGAAAATGAAAACATTACGCACAAGCCGAGGAGAGGGTGGACATAATTTGTAGCCATGGCAACTAATTCTCACGGGATTCAAAATCTACAATCTAAAAATGGATTTATCTTTTCCTGTGCGTCAAGTACCCACCACTAGGTGATGGAGTTGCGGATCCTGTTGATAGGCTCTTGTAGATGAAAATCCGAAAATGTTACAATGAAAAATTTTCGCAATGGAATCAAGTTTCCTCCTCACCCAAGTTTATCAAAATATCAATTTTCAATAACTGTTATCGCCTAGGTCAGGAGAATGAAATTTTGAGTTTCAATAAAATGCCTTTAGGTTATCCAGTGTTAATAAATACTCTCAGTTCATAACTTGAACGTCGTTTACCTCTTATAGTGCCCGCGACAACTCTTCGTGCGCCGGCAGTAACTTCTACTGCGCAAGTACCAGACTTAAATACAGCTTCAAACAAAGCAAGCCAAGACAAAACGTCCAGTAAATTAACAACAACACTAACATCCTTGAGAAGCACTCCGGAGCTGTCAACATCAGTTGCTATGACGACATCAAGAGAACATGTAACACTTCATTCATCGGTTGCTGTAACGACATCAGTAGACCTTGTGACACTTACTTCAGTGTTTGCTATGACGACATCAGTAGACCATGTGACGCCGCAGTTGTCGGTTGCTATGACAACGCCATCATACCATGTCACACAAGCTTCATCAGTTGCTATGACAACATCACTGGACGATATGACGCTTGCATCATCCGCTACTCTTACGTCGTCTTTGGTTCATGTGACAATTGCGCCGTCGGTTGCTATGACAACGCCGTTGGATCAAGTGACAGTTGCGCCATCGGTCGCATCGACACCACTGGATCTTGCAACAATAGTTGAGTCAACGGTCACTTTGACAAGAGACGTTAACACCGTCAATTCTACGGTTGCTTCCTCAACTGGTTCTCCAACAGTTGAGAAATACGAAAGGGTTAAAATCGAGGACCTGGTGAGTGCATAGCAATGAAAGCAACTCTTTTATAAAGTGATTTTACAATGATTTTAAGTGCACCACTTTAGCCAGGTTTTTGCCTGCCTTGGCGGCTTTTTAGTAGTTTGATTTTACGCCAAATGTTGATGTTCGTTTTATTCATACCTAACCAGGTTCGAGCATTTCACAAGGAAGTGGGGACTCTACATGAAGATGACCCATGGTCTTTACAGGTAATTTTCAAGTACGGGTGAAACAACAAACATGTGACGTCAAATACGCAAATACGCAGCCATACACATTGGAAAATCATTTTGTATAGAGCGGGTTTCAGATGTACAAATTATTTCTGTATGCGTTTACGTGGAATCTCATTGGTTACTCTTGTGCATCAACCAATCAAATTTTGAGGGGAGTCTCCCCGGGAGTGTTTGCACTTGACTTGGCTCTAAAGAAACCAGTCACATACTCAATGAGTGATCACTGGGTTTGTGATTGGCTGATCAAGAACCCATTCAGCAGCAACTTGAAATTCTCTCGTTCAAAAATGGTTAGATGTATTTGGTATTACTGTGGCACCAATCATTTGAAGTTTGCTCAAATTATATTTTTTCCATGGTTTCATTATGTTTTAATTTCTAGACCCTCGCTACCATATTTGACGATCTGATAAACCGTGTCGAGGATGTCAAGGTGAGAGAACATAATAACAAGACGATGAATCTGATGTCAGTAGCTCTGGATATGGAGCAATATTCCATGAAATACGCAAGACGGAATTTGAAATTCGGAGAGAACGACGTCATACATGTCAGCAATAAGCAAGTTGGTATGTAGTACTTAGGTAATGTGATGTGATATAATTTATCAAATAGTGGCAAAACCCACGAGTTACAAATGCTGTTAATGATATGTGCTGTTTCGAAATTTTATAACTTGCTTTACTTTTGTTTCAGATATTGAATCTGTTTTGTTGCGCTCAGGTTCTTACAACACAAGCAGCATAATACTTTCAAATGGGAAAATAATTTTACCTTCAAATTTACTTTCGACAACAGGTAATTCTAGAGCCTATAGTTACGACTCCTACCTGGGAGGATTTGACTCTAACCTGCGTAGAAGCATTCCCCAGTTGCAAAATTCTCGCTCGTCTTATATTTATTTTCTCTGAAAATACACGGGAAAGCTAGCTTCGCTGGCGAGTTTATAAACAACTGATGGACTTGTTCTCTTACAGGAAACACGATCATCGTCAACATAATTTACAACACCAGCTTGCTACACCCCACCTTCCAAGGATCTGAACACAGGTACATGTTTATTCCGAGTACTGCGAGGGTAAGGAGTTAGTTGAAGGAGAATGATGACGATGAAAAGAGGTGGAGGAGTTAGGAGGAGGAAGGTGATGATGATGAGGTGGAGGAGCTAGGAGGAGCAGGATGATGATGATGAAGAGGCGGAGGAGTTAGGATGATGATGATGATGATAATGATGAAGAGGTGGAGGGGTTAGGAGGAGGAGGGTGATGATGATGATGATGAAGAGGTGGAGAAGTTAGGCGGAGGAGCAGGATGATGATGATGAAGAAGTGGAGGAGATAGGAGGAGGAGGGTGATGATGATGATGAAGAGGTGGAGGAGTTAGGAGCTAGGAGGAGGATGAAGATGATGAAGAGGTGGAGGAGTTAGGAGGAGGAGGGTGATGATGATGAAGAGGTGGAGGAGTTAGGAGGAGGAGGGTGATGATGATGAAGAGGTGGAGGAGGAGGAGCAGGATGATGATGATGAAGAGATGGTGGAGTTAGGAGGGCGTTAGGAATGTTTTTTTCTAAATACAAACAACCGATTATGTAACCGGCATATGTTAACATGTATTCCTCTGTTTATTTAGTCTGCTACAGTCCAAGACCCACATAATATCAAGTTCTTTGTCTCCATTACCTACACTACCATTCAGAGAACCTGTCAGAATCACTTTTCAGCATTTGAAAGTAAGCAGTTTTTAAACTTTAAAAAGTGTTAAAGGGAGGCTGTCACGATACGCGCATGCTCCAGGAACGATCACTAAGCAAAACTATTTAGACCATCCTATCAGAAAACTATTGAAGAATATGTAAAACGTAAACATTTGGTCGGATGGATCAAGAAATAGCGAGATTAGAACGGATTGTTTTCGTGGATTTCAGCCTTCGCTGGCCATCGTTAAGGGACGATACTTCTTTGTTTTGAGATGTACAGAACAACTGCGCAGTTGCGTGACAACCTCCCTTTAAAAGGAGATATACTATTTCCAAGGAGTTTTGTTTGACTAAAAAATTATATTGTGGACTATAGGAAGGCTTTGTTATTTTCTTCTTTACAGAAGTACAATCGAAGCGCTTCTCCCCTGAAGTGCGGATACTGGGACTATCAGTAAGTGTCAGTTATGTACTGGCGGATATTATGATTGCCAAGATCTACAATCCTCGACTGGTTATCTTGAATAATTTGTTGATTTGACCTTTAGAAAGCATGCAACAGTTTACACTTTCTTCGTCATCGTTTCTCCCCCCTCAAAAACGCTAAAATCTTTTGCCCTGTCAATCCAACATTGAGAGGGACAGAGGAGAGGGAGCGGGATATCAATTTTAGCCAAACTAATCTGTCTAAGATTGTGAGAGAGATTTCGTGCTGGTTTCCAGTAGGCTGCGTGGGTAAGCTTTCTTTGGGTTTCTATCGCCTGGAACTCTATAAGCCAGTTTGAGCCAGTTGAAGGATCCTAGTTATCAGGTTATGGGTTCTTGGATGGGAACATGCATGTAAGTGACTCCAAGTATGTTGCATTTCATTCAGAGCACCAAAGGACGGGAGATGGTCTTTCAAGGGCTGTACAGTCGTGACGTCAACAGAAACGCGTACCACATGTGCATGTGATCACATGACCAACTTTGCTGTGCTCATGCAGCTTGGCCCCGAATCGGTGAGTTTCGAGATGGTAAAGTTCAATTTGTTTTAACGTTATGACTCATTTGCATAGGCACCACTTATACTTATGAGAGATTATAACTTCGCCATATTTCAAAATATAGGATCCGTATGCGTGGAGTTTCTATGACCAACGGAAGAATATCTTTGCCAGCATAGCTAAGCACCGTACGTTAGACTTTATGATCTATCCTCACTTATTAAATCTCTAGATGATTCCTCCGGAACACATATTTGCCCTGAACATAGTGTCGCTTGTCGGGCTTATGCTGTCTCTGGTTGGAGAGGTCGTCACAATCATCGCATACGTAACATTACTGTAAGTATTAAGGCCGATTTACACTACACGACATTACTGTAAGTATTAAGGCCGATTTACACTACACGACATTACTGTAAGTATTAAGGCCGATTTACACTACACGACATTACTGTAAGTATTAAGGCCGATTTACACTACACGACATTACTGTAAGTATTAAGGCCGATTTACACTACACGACATTACTGTATGTATTAAGGCCGATTTACACTACACGACATTACTGTAAGTATTAAGGCCGATCTACACTACACGACATTACTGTAAGTATTAAGGCCGATTTACACTACACGACATTACTGTAAGTATTAAGGCCGATCTACACTACACGACATTACTGTAAGTATTAAGGCCGATTTACACTACACGACATTACTGTAAGTATTAAGGCCGATCTACACTACACGACATTACTGTAAGTATTAAGGCCGATTTACACTACACGACATTACTGTAAGTATTAAGGCCGATCTACACTACACGACATTACTGTAAGTATTAAGGCCGATCTACACTACACGACATTACTGTAAGTATTAAGGCCGATCTACACTACACGACATTACTGTAAGTATTAAGGCCGATTTACACTACACGACATTACTGTAAGTATTAAGGCCGATTTACACTACACGACATTACTGTAAGTATTAAGGCCGATTTACACTACACGACATTACTGTAAGTATTAAGGCCGATCTACACTATACGACATTACTGTAAGTATTAAGGCCGATCTACACTACACGACATTACTGTAAGTATTAAGGCCGATCTACACTATACGACATTACTGTAAGTATTAAGGCCGATTTACACTACACGACATTACTGTAAGTATTAAGGCCGATCTACACTGTTTGATTACCGCCTAAAGCCCCGTTTACACTTCCAATTTTCGTCTCGTGAGTCGCGGCGATTTTTCTCGCACGTACGCGTCAACTCAAAATCACCAATGTAAACTAGGTGCAACTCGGCGCGATCTGCCGCGATTTTTGTCGCGGAGATTTCAAACATGTTCGCAACTCTTTGCAACTTGATGCGATTTGAAAGAGAGCACAGAAATCGCACCGGATTTGCATCTCGTTTACACAAGAGAGTTGGAATTGCAACTCGCGCGAGAAAAATCGCCGCGACAAATGCAACAAAAATCGCAGTGTAAACCGGCCCTTAAGCCTGTCGGATGCGACATGCTCGAGTCATGCCTACGACATGACATGGCTCTGACTTACACATGCACGTCATTGACGCGTACAACGCACCAAAAAATCACTGAGAAAACGTGACCTCGTTTTTTTATGCGATTATCGTAAGTTTGGTGGCACGGTTATTTGACATGCGCGACTGTGGTCGCACGTGACTATTACACTTGCATTGTGAAGGTGGTGGGGGTCTGGGTCTGGGTATGGCGATTAAGATTTAACGATATGTAAGGTCATTTTTTACCTGAGGAGAATTCATAATTGTTTTATCTCAGGATTCCTGTGTTTTTACTTCAGGCTACCTGTGTTTTCTATCTTTCTTTAGCAACATGCGCCACGAGAAGTCGCAGATTCGTGTGAACTTGGTTGTTAATCTAGCCTTGGCTCAGATCGTACTGCTAGCGGGGATAAACGAAACCGGGAATAAGGTACATATCACAGGGAGTTTCTGAAGAAATGCATACATGGGAAAAGCTGAATGCAGTCCCAAGGCACACGCATGGGAAGTGTTCGGAATTCACATGGATAGCCATGGGAAATGCGAACGCTTCCCATTCTTCTACCATGGAATTCAGCTTTTCCCATGGATGGGTTTCTGCAGAAACTCCCTGTGATATATGTGCGTGTGATCCAGTTAGTTAGAGATTGATGTAGATACGGCACGCGCGCGCCACATGCATTTTGCTCTATTATAAAGATTGATTGTATTGTATGGCGTTCTGTGTGCGTGCAATACTTTTCAGTTGAGATTTACACTAATGAAAGAGCAGTACTACTTCCGAAACGTCTGTAGTAAAAATGAATGAGTAGTGATAAATATAACTTCGAGTAGCTTCCATCTTTGAGTTAGAGAGTTGGGTGTAGGTCGACAAGCGTTGCCTACGATAAAAGGGAGACCGGGTGACCGAGTGGTTAGAGTCGTACTCGTAACCCGATGACCCGAGTTCGAGTCCCCGCTCTGGCTCCTTGACCATTCTTTGTACATAGCCGCCTTGGTTTGTCTCCCGGCCAGTTGGGGTTATCAAATGTGTTGTATATGTGTGATACTCGAAGATACTAGCTGTGATGGCTGTATATCAGCGGTTACATGCTACTTTAAAATTCGAATTATTAAGACTTTTTTTATAGTTACACGGGTAAACACCTGAATGCTGATTTCCTTTCTGAAGCACGGGTGGCGCAGCGTGTAAAGCGCTTGCCTCTCACCTCTGTGCACCGCGTTCGAATCCCAGTAGGGGGCAGTTGGGATTTTTCTCTGCTGTTTCGAACCTTGTGTGATTCGTCATTTCTCCTGTGTTTCACGTCTTTCGAATGAGACAATAAACCGAGGTCCCGTCTCTCAGCCCACTACACTTAACCACTATGCGAGAGGCAACAACCACTCATGATTGTAAAACTGCATTGTATAAATCGCAGTCCGCATCTAGGGATCAGACATGACCACAACTGTAAACCGCATTTGAACATATCCATATGATAATTTGCGGTATACAAGTGCATACATTTCATTTTTATTTCAGCTAGTATGTACGACTGTCGCGGTGTTAATCCAGTTCTTCTACACGGCTTCGTTCTGTTGGATGTTCATGGAGGGGGTATACCTCTATAGGGTCATCGTCAAAGTGTTCGACTCTGATATCATCATCAGATACTGCTACTTGTTCTCCTACGGTAAGTTAGCACCCTACTTAGTACAATACTGTACAGTAGAGTACAGAAGAGTGCAGCAGAGTGCCGTAGAGTACAGTGTAGGGAAGTAGAAAGCAGCAGAATACAGTAGGGAAGTAGAGTACAGCCAAGAGTTCAGTAGAGGAAACTAGAGTCAAAAGAGTACAGTAGAGGAAAGTAGCGTACAGTAGAGGAAAGTAGCCGACAGTAGAGTACAGTTAAGTAGAGTGCAGTAGAGTACAACAGAGTCAAAAGAGTTCAGTAAGTTTAGTAGAGCTCAGTACAGTTGAGTACACTGTACAGTACAGTAGCATACAGTAGAGAACAGTACAGTAAAGAACAGGAGAGTACCAGTCGATTGTGATTTCTTCTTCTCAGGTTTCCCTGCAGTAACAGTCATAAGCGCTCTCTGTGCTGCAGAGTTCTTCACAGGCGGGGTCTACTCTTATGTGAACCCACAATTGTAAGTCATTTCTCATAAAGCTTGGAGAACCTTGTGTTGTCTATATTACTGCCCTGAGAGAGACTGCAAGTCTAATCTGTTATGGGAAAATGTGTTCACTAAAAATGGATACTTTTCGTAGGGTGATCGGTGGCGCCCTATTTATATCTTAGTAATAAACTCTTAGCGTTTTCGTTTTTCTTTTCCAGTTGCTGGGTCTCATCTCAAAACCACCTCATCTGGTCATTTGTTGGTCCTGTTATCATGATTTCTGGGGTAAGTAACACTTCAGAGGTTTGCCATTAGAACTTTTCTTTTCTGCAACAGGAGGCGGCGGGAACGTCCCATAAATGAGTGATTTAACGGGGACTGTACGAGGAGGCGAGACCGCCGGCTTTTTCTGTTGTTGTGAGTAAGCGAAACTATCTTCATATCAAATTCTGGATATCCGCGTTTTTCTTGCAGATCAACTTGATGATATTGGTGTCAGTTATTAGGGAAATGATGAACATGCCTTCCATTAAGTCAGTAAATAAACACAGCGTGGCTAATCTAAGGTGGGTCAAATACACCGTTAGCGTCCACAACATATTTTTAAAGCACTCCAAAGTTTCACGGCTGCAATTGAAGCTTTTCGTTGCTAAGTAGACATTTACTAAGTAGACATTTGCAAGTAATGTTAACTGATACCTTGATTATTTGTCTGTGATATCAGAGCCAGTGCCCGCGCATGCGCTGTTCTCCTTCCACTTCTTGGAATCACGTGGCTGTTTGGTCTTCTCAGTCTTAGCGAGATCGGCGTCGCAATACATTATATATTCACAGTACTCAACTCGACACAGGTAAGCCTGCCTAAGGGTGATAACTTTACACTTAAAAGCGGTGTAGTAGATGGAACTTGAGATCAAATTGTATTCCCTCATGGAATCATGCCTTTGGCTTTGCTGATCATATTTCTCTTACCCAGAGCTCCCCGGCTAGTCTCCTCGCGGGGGAGGCTCTGGTGACAGCGACTGACGCATACGCGAGATTTGATACAGAGACGTTGAGAGAAAGATCTTTCTGCGCATGCTCCAACGCTCAAAATCAACCAATCAGCGACGGCCCTCAAATGAATGTCCCCAGAGCCTCCCCTGCGAGGAGACGAGCCGGGGAGCTCTGGGTACGAGGTTTGATGATTGGCTGATTTTGAAAGGTCGGGCATGCGCAGAACGTTCTTTCTCTCAACGGCTCGGGATCAACTCTGACGCATGCGTCAGTAGCTGTCACCATAGCGACAGGGCATCACTCACGAGGTGACTCCGTTCTGGATGCGAAAATGCCGATTTGCCAAAATGGCTTATGTATTGACACTGTATTGCGCAAATTCAAACTCCAGAATGTGGATAAATTAACGCAGAGCCATCGGGAAAGTATTCGATGTACATTTTCCGTACTTTTGACACCATTCACATCATAATTGACACCATTTAAATTTACCTTTTTAATGATCTTTTTCAGGGGTTCATGATTTTTATATTTCACTGCGTAAGGAATGCAGAGGTAAGTATCGATCTATATCGCCTTGTGATACATTTGAATAGTTAGGACCTGGTTTAAGGCTGGTTTCCATATAGTCGTATCTGTCGTATCTGTCTCATCAGTCGACCGTGAAACAATAGAAATTGGAATTATTCTTTTGTTTCACGGTTGACTGATGAGACAGATACGACTATATGGAAACCAGCCTTAAACTAGGATACATGTAGCGCGCAACATTGTAGCCGTAAACACCTTATTTAATGTTTCCCGGTTTAGACGCGCGGGTAACATTTTCTCGCGCAACAAGTTTTGCAACAGCTCACGAGAATAGGTTTCACTATATTTCATTATATCTTCTTGTTTCAGTTACGAGCAGCCTTCCAGCTAAAGGTTTTCCGCTGGGAAAGTACTAACCGGGACCTTGGATCTCGATCGCGAACCCCGACACAACGTGCGGGGAAAAAGGAGAAAGATTATTCTCAAGAAATGTCAGCTATTAATAAAGTCATGCCCGCAGTTACGTAAACCATGTGAGGATTGGAAAGGTTAGAATACAAACCAAGGAGAGAGAAATCCAGGCAGATCCATTCGGGCGATAAACTCACTGGCGGAATTTTCCCGTCTCTACGAGGCTGGTTGAAATCTCGAGCAGAAAAAAAACAGGAGTAAAGTGTGGTCGGATAGCCAAGGAATAATGCAGCTAAAGACACACACAGAGCAGTTACGTAAACTATGTGTGGATTGGAAAGGATAGAATGCAAACCAAGCAGGGAGGAATCAAGGCAGCGTCTTTCGGGTGATAAACTCACTGGTGGAATTTTTTGGTCTCCACGGTTGATTGTTGAGTTCTCCAGCAGGCAGAAAAAAACCAACAACAGGAGTAAAGTGCGGTCGGATAGCCAAGGAATAATGCAGCTAAAGACACACAAAGAGCAGTATTTTCCTTGAAAGAAAAAAAGAAAACAAATGAACGACAACATCTAGTTGGAAGACCAGACTTAAGACCTTTTTATTACAATTTATATAAATATTATAGTTTACACATGAACGGATCCGCAAATAACTTAGCTGATCGTGATTTAAATATGCAAACAAAAGAGCAATGGGTATCAGTCTAGGAATCTACTAGGAATCTACCAGGATGCTCTATAATTCCAACCGCATTTTATTCCCGTTTGAGCATGATTTAAGCTTAAATTTTTCTTGCAAGTTAAGGGGGATTGTTGTTTGCGTGCTTTTTGTTTCCAACTTTATTTTGCGAAACTTCGTTGTTTATGTTATAAAAGCAATGGTCCATACTTAGCAGTGCGTATATCCAGTTCTGGAAGCACTTGGATAGTTGAGAGAGCACTCAGCTAGCTAGAGTCGCACTCGGCTAACGCCTCGTGCGACTCTTACGCTACCTTCGTGCTCTCTCAACTATCCGCGTGCTTCCAGAACTGGATATACGCACGCTAAGCATGGACCATTCCTTAAATAAAGAACCAATTCATAAGTGAAGGAAAGTGGAAAAAATTGAATATGGAGGCAAAGGAAATACATGAGTCATACATATCCGAGCAACAGACAACAAAAAAGGCTAATGTACTCAAGATTAGAAATCACTAGCTAATTAACAATTAGATTACGAGCTCGAGATTTCTCTGAGCTGATAGTTGACGAGGAGTCTAAATCGAGGGCGAGTAATCTAATTGTTTTAGTAAAATCACACTCACACACTACCTTCAAATAATGAAACTTTTTAGAGGCCGCCATTGTTTTGTTTTTCTTCAAAACGCCGGCCTTTTCAAAACTCGCTATCTATGACTCAATAGACAGTGAGTTTTGAGCCAATCAGAATGCAGGATTCGTGATAGTGTATGAGTGTGATTTTACTAATTTGGGATAGACCCAGCTCCCACTATGACGGCTCCTGCTGGGGGTCAAACGAACCACGACGACGTCGAAGTGACAGTTTGGCGTTGGCTTTGAGTAATGTGGTGCCCAGTGGGGCGATAGCAGAACAAACGAGGTCAACAGAGAAGCGTCGCTTGCCCTTGACATGAACTCTTGCGCCCGCGGTGCTGCGTTCAGCGTTATAGTCATTACTGTGCATGCGCATGATCCGTTCCGTGTTCAGAGTTACTCTTGAAGAAGTGTTTCCTTGTTTGAACCCAGTCCATCCAGGTGGTGGTTTTAAAACATTTGCCGTACAAGACTTAGCATCTAGAGTGCAACCTTTTTCGAGGAGCAAATCGGGGTTCTGAACATTGATCTTTGGCGCACTCCGAGAAAAGTTCTTCCGTTTTCCAGGCATCATTTTGTTTCTAACAATTGCTTTCCATCTCTTTTTCCCTTTAAATAAATTTCTTCCCCGAGATATCTCACTAGATGTGTCTATGGCATCCTTAGAAATATCACCACGGTCACTTGTTTCCACATTGCCTATTATTACTTCAGTTTTCGTATCCGAACAGACGCTACCCTGACACGTGACTTCTTCAAGTTCTCTGATTGGCGTACGGGCCTCTATTGTTCTAAATAACGAATCAGTTTGTCCACGACATCTTCTGGTCTCTGTTCTCATGGTTGCCATGGAAATGCCTGACACAGAGTGCGCTCGCGGACCACGGCGAGCTGTGATTGGCTCTTCATGCAGCAGTTGATTGGTTTCCCTGCTCAAATGTAATCTTGCCGCTGACCGCTGCCTCAGTACAGCCACGTGCTCGACAAACAAATCTGAGTTCTTTGAAATTCTCAAGGTCGGAGAAACAGGCGAACAAGATCTGTTTCGAGGGCTTGTCGTTACGTTTAGATTGCTACCTAATTTGGGCAAAAATATGTCTTCGACCTTCTCGCTGCACGTCAATTTTGCGGTACCAACGCAGACCTTCGGATCATCCTCGCTACTCCCTCCAATCCGATGTCCGTTTTCCATCTTCTGTTCCCGATTTCGATTTTTATCACAGGGATCCCAAGCCTTGATCAAGTTGGCATACTTCTCGCTAATGGCGCGTTGCCTAGACAACGCCTCGGTTATTTTGCGCTCAGCCGTATGACGAGTGCCGCTGTCCTGAGAAGTTGTGTCTAATAGCGCTTTATGAAATTGTCGCACATCTCTGACGTCTTCGTCTAGTCTTCTCAGATTTCCTTCAAAACAATAATGACAAAATAATGCTCTAAATAAATTTGTCAAAGATACCCAAGGCCTACCCCGGGCCCTAAAGGTCGCCGTAATGTACCAGTTTGCGATTCAAGGCGACTACAACCGAGCTAACGCGACTTTAGGCGACTTAGGCCTACGGCAAACGCCGTGCCAGAGTCGCGCCGTTCCAATACAAAACAATAGAAATTTCTAGCTTATAAAGTATATAATGAAGCGGCATTATATAGCGGCTGAAGTTCGGCGTTTGCTGTAGGCCTTAGAATCACGTCGTAGGCCCTACCAGAAGTGCATAACGATAGTGTCCATCTTGGTATTACGCGCACACCATGTCTGAGGTGGAAAATTCTATTGTTAGACACACCTGCCTCGTACCCAGGCGCGTTCTAGTGATTTTCGAGGCGAGAGCGACTGGGAGCGAGCTAGCGCGAAGGGCATCATGGGAAGGGCGACCCATGATGCATTGCGAAGTCGAACCATTCCCAAGATGCATTGCGCGCTCGCTACCAGAACACTCGCAAGAGGCTTTTCTCTCTTTTTCTACCAAATAGCGACGCCTAGGGACGAGGCAGTAGACACACCACACACAGGTGCGCACATAATACCAAGATGGACACTTCTGGTTGTGGTGTTTCTAAAAAAATAATTCTAGAGACGGAATGAATAAGCCAATCATAGCTCCACTCTGGAAAGGCATATTTGCATACACTGGGCGTTAACCTACACGACAACGAGTACGCCTTTGTCTCCCCATTGAATTTTCACGAACGTAAAGCCGGCTTTTCACTAGTGAAATTAGCAGAGACGGAGACGCAAGAGCTTACGTTTGTGTGAAAATCACCCGTGACACTTAGCGACGTAAGCGTAAGCGGAGACGTAAGAAAAAGAAAACTTCCTTCACGCTTACCCCTCCTTCTCCGTTCTTTGATTTTCACACGAACGCAAGCGGCGTTCTTACGTCTCTCCTTCTTCGCTTCCGCTTACTTCACTAAAAAAGCCGGCTTTGGAGCTTACGTCTCCGTCTCCGCTTTCTTTACTAGTGTAAAACATGGGCTGACAAAAAACGAGACCATTCATCCAGACATCTCCCCGAGCGCTGAAGCATCGTATGGCGACCGTACGGTTCTTACAACACGCCGACCGAACTTTATTAAAGCGGGACTGTCACGGTACGCGCATGTGCGAATTATGATCACTTTGGTCCGGGCCGGAACGATGGCTGTGAAAGGGAGGAATTACGCCGGTAGAATCCGTTCAAATCTTGTTGTTTCGGGGTCCATCTACCCTTAATTCTTAACGGGTATTCTCTCCTGAGATCTCCTTAGTATCGTGACCAAATTTTGGAGTCGATGCAATATTGTTTGTCGTTTTAAATTGAATGAGACTCGAGCGTCATTTTCACTGATGGCTGCCCAACAAGAAAGGCCCAATCGAGGTCGTCCTTACCCCAAAATGGCTTGGGAACACAATAAAAGCAGGATCTGGATATCGAAAAGGGTCCACGAGGTATGGAAATTATTCAAGGGCTACGGTATCTTCACCTCAGACAACGATTTTGCAGCTCATTTGCCTAAAACCCCTAAAAACTTAGCATAATGTCGCCTCCTGACGAATGAACTCCAAATTATGTTTTCCCTGAGGCGACGTCGCGCGGGGCGTGGGTACTTTCCCGCGATAACGAAGTGTCCCGTGATTGGTTTATTTAAACAGGGAATCCCCGTTTTGAATGATAGTTATGCGGGATCGGCGGTCTTTGCTCGAGCATGCGCGTACCGTGACAGTCCCGCTTTAAACCTTAAAAGCTTAGTTGGCCATATTTTGCTAGCCCGTGGGCCCGTGGCTAGGTCGAAAGTCTTGATTGACGTCCACCAAACACCAGTCGCGACTTAGAAACGAAACGCGAAGGGGGCGCGTGTGAATGGAAACGCGTTGTAAAATCTCGAGGTGATTCACACGTCTCCTCTCGCAAAGTGAGGTACGATGAAGATTGAAGGGACTACATCTTCAGCCCCTTTACCTTGTTTTTCTTGCTCAACCAATGCTAACGTCTTGTTCAGACAATTGCTCTCTCGGAAGTTCAAAAGCATGAACTTACAGCTAAGTGCCGCCACTTGCCTCCTCTTCTTCTCCCTTGATTTCTCCAACCGTTTTGTCTCCTGGTCCATTCCTGAGTAGAAATAATATTCCACTTTTATAGATTGTTATTGTAGAGTTTTTAGCACAAATTTTATCGTTGCAGTAGTGAGTTGCGTTAACAGTCTTTCGCAAGTTTTAAGATACAAGTCTTTGTAATTTAGCTGCAAAAGACGCTTTTACCGCCTCTTTCTAGACTAGTTAAGCAAATTATGGAGGTGAGTATTATGATACGTTCTTTTGTAGCAATATTTCGGCCTTTTACCTGTTTTACATGCTTTTATTGGACAAAAACACGCTTATTCTCGCTCTAATTCTTGCCTGTTCTCGCCTATTCCCGCTTACTTCCAACAGACTCCCAGAAACGTAGCTAGTATGTATAAATCGACGTACCTTCGTTTCCAGCAATTCCAGGAACCATGGATCAGTATCTTAAGTATATCTGGTGGGATCTAAAACTATGTTGGACTCAGATTATAGAAGCAATCTCAAATTTGGGATATCATAAAGCGCTCTCACGTAACTTATTTCGTGCGCTTCGCATAACTGACTTCTTGTTCTGTGCTATTTTTTGCCTCTAATTGCTTGCCCGCTATTATTTATAGCACTGCGACTTTTGTTTTCAGGTGCCAGACAACAAAATTGCTTTTGTTTTTCGTCTTCTGTTTACTATAAATAGTTAATCCGTCAATGGACTAAATGCGCAACGTTGGTCCTATGGGGATCTTGACAACAAAAGAGCAATTAGTCATTAAATGGTAGGCGTTAATGGTACAAGTACACTGCCTAAGGCTGGAAGAAAAACAATGAATCACTTTTTATCGATATATTAAAATTCCAAATTGAATACGAGGGTCAGGGGAATAAAAGAAAAGAAATACATCCACGTTTCCAACGGTTCTCTCTCTTATGTTTTGATCTTTTACTTTGCTGTTCCGCCAATCAAACTATCTGAGCCAATCAAACTCTTTCCCTGTTTCGCCTAGTGCAGTCAACTGGCTTCCCTCTGAACTTAAACCAGACAACGTCGCGACGGAAAGCCAGGCGAGTGCACTAGACGAAACACTGGGCAAGAAGCTGATTGGAGCAGCAAAGCCAAAAACAAATCAATGTTTTGAAAACGCGGGTCGCGATGCAACGATTTAAGCGAATTGCACCAGCAACCATTTGTGTTACATAAGTATTCGGAACACGAATACCTTGCAGCACGTGCAAATGGCGACTTTGCTGGCCGTTGTCATTTCTTAGAGACAGGGTGTGAAGCGGTGGTTCGGAAAAATAGGAATTGCAGGGTTAACAAAATAGGGAAAATCTAAAGATTTGGACAAAAAAATTGGAGCAAAATAAGAAATGAGAGAGGTTTGTGGAAGCTCGAATTGATGTGTAAGTTTAGCCTTTATTTATCGGAACTTTTTATAGCAAAACATGCTTGAAAGAGAGTAGTGTCCATATTTGGTGTGGCAAATTAGGGTCATAACTTTGGTTATTTTCTTATGGAGAATGGGGGAGAACATTTTGAAATTTATGGCTCGAAGGAATAGAATACTGGAATTGAAGCAGGTTTTGGTGCAAAATCGACTGGATCAAACTTACCTTTTGCAGTCAAAAGCCTAAAAAATAGGAGGCTTTGGAAAATAGGAGAAAATGCGCCAAAAATAGGAAGAAAAAAATAGGAAAATATAGTAACTTTACACCCTGCTGAGACGGTATTCACGGCCTGATAAGTCCTTGCATGCCATTACGCCCTCTTTACAAAATGAATAGCTAAAACTCTTGTTGCCATGGTAGCTTCAGAGTTCGTTCTGTTTGCTCAATTTATAACTCAATCAATATTGAATTGCATGTAATTATCCTTGCAAATATGACATTGATGGGTAAACATGGCCTATATGTTGTCAATGTTTGTACTTTACATGTACACGAAGTTCTTTTTTAATTACAACATACATTTTTGCCACAAGCTGTGAAAATCCATCCCAAATATTATTAAATTCTTAGCAAGTTCAGCCTCTAATTTTCTTAAAAAATAAAAACCCACAAGACAAACAAGGGTTGAGAGAATGACGCTTGGCCTTGTGTGAAGATGAAAGGTGTACTCTGCATGTAGGATGAAGTTGGGAAAATGAAAATGTTCATAAACTTCTAGATATTTTGCCCTCAACATTCTACAAAAGAAAACTGTTCTTATGTCGGTTTACAGCCCAATTCTTTGTATCGCGATGACCCAAAGTCAAGATTCCGTGCCGTTTCGTTTGGGCGATTCGGCGCTTTCAAAGTGTTCGCCTAGTGTGGAAATAGAAGTTGAAATGGCAAGAGAATCAAAAAGTTTCGCTGAAGGTTGTTTTTATGCCAAGAGAAGGATGGCGTGTGAGAGATCAGGATAGCAAGAGCAGGATAGCGTGTGAGAGATCAGGATAGCAAGAGCAGGATAGCGTGTGAGAGATCAGGATAGCAAGAGCAGGATAGCGTGTGAGAGATCAGGATAGCAAGAGCAGGATAGCGTGTGAGAGATCAGGATAGCAAGAGCAGGATAGCGTGTGAGAGATCAGGATAGCAAGAGCAGGATAGCGTGTGAGAGATCAGGATAGCAAGAGCAGGATAGCGTGTGAGAAATATTGCAGCAGTATTGATTGACAGCGCTGAATAGTCCAAACGAAAACGAATTCTTGACTTTGGGTTATGCCATTCAACGAATTCGGCTCAGTAAAGCCTGATCTATGTTCTTCGTGTGTTCTTAAATTTTTGCCAAATCTCAGCTTCATTAAAACATCATGGTTCTTATAAAAAAGAAAAATTAGCGCTTTTTAGCAATTAACCCTCACTTTGCTCGACCACGTTTCTATAATGCAAAAATCTGTCAAAAAATAAACAAATAATTAACCCTGACGTCAGAATGTTCGAAACGCACTTCAGCTGATCGCGCTACTGCCAATGATACTCGAGATTTTGCTATTTTTACTTCTGATGATATTTTCTGGTGCAAATGAGCTCCAGATAGCGAGGATTACACTTTAAAATGGGGGATAGAAAACGGGATTTGGATTTCAATAAACGGGTACGAGACGCCGTTTCGCGGGACCAAGTCAAGCTACGAGAAACATTTACAAAGTATGACAAGCAATGTGCAAGTCGCTTGGCAAAGATACAGCACATGCAGGAACGAGTTAAACACACCATGAGGTCCCTCGCGATAGAGAAAAACCAAATACAGGCATCCAGACTTGGTGAGTTTAAAAGTGATTCTGCAAGGCGTGCTAGCGATTCTTTTGCGATGCCAGGAAGAAATTACTTGGGTCATGGCGCGATGAAGAAGTCAAGCGTCGGCAGTCACAACCCTGGTATGCAAACAGCAGGAGCATTTAGTAAGAGCCAGGACACGCCGTCAATATTTTCTCTCTCGTCGGCGTCTAGCCCTATTAGGATTCCAAAAGCATCGAGGTTTTCCAAAGCGAGTCACAACTCCGGGTTCGCATCACCGCATTCTCCGATAATGGAGTCGGATTTGGAAGGGAGCGGATCGTGGGGCGAGAAAATGGGCGCGTGCTCGCCTAAGCATTTAGCTGCTGTGGAAAGGGAAACAGGGCACCACACTCAAAACATGACGGAACTCTGCCGGTCTCTGCCAAGAGAAATTTACAGTCAAAATGCGTCCCACATGGACCATCGTCGCAGAAATGAAGCACGCTCAAAACGTACGAATGCGCATTCTCCAGCATCGAGTCCAAATGAAGGTAACGTGATCTCGGTAAGTGATCTTCAAGTGCCGGCCGAACACCCGGTGATAAATCTACGACGGAAATCTACCGATGATGGACTTCGTACTCAGGAGAATAGTTCGGAGTTCCGACGGGCTTCCGTTACTGAAAGGCACAACACTTCCGAGGGAACTGAGCTAGACTCGGAACCCATTCGGGAGCAGCCGAGCCAACACAGCAATCGTCCAACTGACAGAAAAGATGAAAACACAGGAACCAAAAGTCGAAAAACGTCGAGCTCCACTAGACCTCCGCTATACCGAACAAGGAGTAACTCACTACCGGATATAATGCCTCCTGATAGTAGAGCTGACCTGGCTAATCGGGGCACACAGAGGTCGCGTAAAATTTCTGCTACTGTGATTCCTCACAGCGGAGGTGAACATGGTATGGAGTCCTCCAGCCCAGTGGTAGGGGGGTTTGAAGAACTAAGGCACTGTCGATACCTAAGAAGTCAAGAGCTTGAAGATTAGATCCTCTGATATTGAAGTCATTGTCCGGACAGGCGATGAAAACTGTGGTCGCGTAATTAATATCAGTGGGGTTTCACCGCGCCGTGTTGTAAGATTCTTAGCGAGATTTTGAAACCAGCTTTATGTATTTTTTACATTTTTGCATTAGCAGATTTATAGGGTGTCAAGCGGTAGGGTGGTTCAGAAAAAGATAGGAATTTCAAGGTTGAAAAAATAGGAAAAAAATATAAAGACTTGGACCAAAAAATAGGAAATGAGAGGATTGTGGATGCCCAAATTAATCGGAAATTTTTATAACAAAACATGCCTAAAGAGAGCAGTGTCCATATTTGGTATCAAGTGGCAGATTTGGGTCGGTCATTTTCCTAAGGGGAGCTGGGCGCTAGACATTTTTGAGATTTCAGGCTCGTAGGATTACTGGAAATGTAGCAAGTTTTGTTGCAAAATCGACTGGATAAGACCATGATTCTTTAATGAGAACAGACAACTGCTGATGACACACAATCCATTGGATTAGCAAAAGTATAGACCGGTTGGTCGATTTGCAAGAACTATTTCCCAATCATGACACTATTATCGCTACACTATTATAAGCGTTTATTGACATCATTATGTTCTTGCAATTATACACACTGTAAATACATAAGTATATTATTCACAATGACATGTTTTTGGCTCTGCGAAGACAGGCCGCACAATTATGATTTTGGACTTTCTTCTACAACGAAAGAGACCAATGACGAACTATGGCGAACGTCCGTAAATAGAGGGAAGTTTTTATAGAGCGGATTTCAGATGAGTGTGGAAAACTAAACGCAAATATAACACCACTAGCCAATCAGGAGTGGAAGCCATTCAACAACAAACCAATCAGGAGTGGAAGCCATTCAACAACAAAACAATCAGGAGGGGAAGATAGTCAGACTTGCGTTTAGTCATGACGTGAGCAATGGCGCGTTTGATTTGGTTCGCAATTTGATTGGCTGAAATACAAAAGACTTTGCTCTCGACCAATAGAAACGCTGACTGAACGCAAAGTGTGACTTACTTTCGACGGTCATCTGAAATCCGCTCTATTGCGCGCTTATTCTTTTTTACTATGCCTAGCTATTCTGCATTAAAATCAGCGCGTAAAATATAAAAAATTCCCTCGAATTACGGACGTTCGTCGATAAAGGAAGCAGTCTAGAACAATGCATATTCAGCCAGAAATCATTATTTTCTGCTAATCTCCTTCATGAAATGAAGGGACTGGCGAAGGTGCGATGGGTGCTGGTGCTAATGAATAAAATTACACAAAAGTGAGGTGAAACGTGTAATTCTGCGTACTATTCGTGAAGCCCAATACAAGAAGCGCAGCACCGCTATATATTTCAGTTGAGCTAAAGCTAAATTAGAACCTAACGATTACATTCGGTTCCTTCATTGAGCTCTAACGCGGACGTATTTGTCTCCAGTAGCGACCAAGCCCTCCCCGTGCTGCTGTTCAACGGAAGGCCTCTCTAAATGCAACAACTCTGACGCGTTTCGTTTCCGTCTACTCGGGAATCGTTCGTTAAACGTTGCCAGCAGCTCATGATTGCCCACCTGCGCATGCTCGCATTCCACATCGCGTTCTGGTGGTTCTGTTTTAACGCGAATTAACGCTGGTGGTGGGCTCACTTCGTGGTTACGAGTGGAGCGTGAGCTGCAGCCTGCTAAAGCAACTTCCGGTCGTACTTCTTGGTATTCAAGTTGGCTACTTCCGGACACAGCAACTTCCGGTCTTGCGTCAAGCCAAGTTCCTAGGCTCTTCTCCAACTGTGCCCTCCTGAGTAACCGCTCCAGTTGGAAGCTCAATTCAGAGCCAGTCCTCTCCGTTTTCACGCGGCCGCCCGTTGAAGACATGACGTCATTTCCGGTGCCGCTACTGTCGTCCATATGCTGTATGAATCCATTCTCATTGGTTGATTCTCGGAGCTGTTGCTGCTGCCGTAGTTGCGTGGTCTCTTGTATGTGTCTGAGTCGCTGTAATTGATCGTCAATGGTACGGAATTGCCACGACCAGCGAGCATTGTACAGGAAAGGACGCAAATCGAAACGGTTGTCATCTGGCCATCAATGAAAGGAAGAAATAAAATCTGTCAAAAAATGTTCAAGGACACTAGTTCTTTGTCATAAGATATATCTTGATGGTGAAGTCATTTTGGGCCTGAAGTCCTGAATCAATAGGATTGAATCATTACGAAGCATGGTTGGCTCGGGTCTCCCACCGCTGTGGTCCAGGATCGATTCCCGGCAGGGACAGAGGAAATTTTCTTTCTGTTGGAGTCGCGATTGAGACAGGTTCATATTGTGGGTTGAACTTAGTTCTACTGTGTTTGCTTTGTCTTTCGGATGAGACAATAAACCGAGGTCCAGTCTGCCTTCCCTTCTACCCCTGTTCAAGGTGGACGCTAAAGAATCCATTGCACTCTTCACAAGAGTAGAGGATTGTCTTCCGAAACAATGGCCTGGTCCTCGGAGGCACATATACTGTAAAACAGCCCTCATGATTGTTTTCATAATTGGCATAAATGGCGACAAAGAAAACGATGTTTCTTGAACACCCACAAGTTCTGGTGAATTTACTTGCCTATTTTGCTAAGATATGAGGAAAATATTTACAGACCTTCCAAATAAAGTAAGGGGACATTTTGAATTGGGAATTTGACAGTTTTTTGATATATTGCTTGTAAATTTACTTGATAACCACCCCTCTGTGCCCTAGCTCCACGATAGTTCCCTTTATTGTTCTCGAGAGGACTTGTTAACCATCCTTCTCTACCCCAGCTCCACTATATATTCGTTTGTTTTCCTCTGTTTAAGCATTAGAGCACAACTTTCTATGACTTTATCGGCAAATAGAGCACGCGTGATGTTGGGAGAGACACGAGAACGTTGTAAAATAACGAGCCGCAGTGATTTTAAAACGTTTCGAGTGTCTCTCCCAACATCACAAGTGCTCTAATTGCCGATAAAGTCATAGAAAGTTGTGCTCTAATGCTTTTATGATATAGCGGGGGAGAACAATTACTTTATCGGTTAATAGAGCACAGACTTGAACCAATCAGCGCGCGCATTACATCGTAGCTATATTATAATATTCCAGAGAACAAACGACTAATCCCCTATTGACTTCACTTCCGGTCGCTAACCCACAAGCTCATTATATATTCCACCTCAAACACTAGAATTCCACCACAAAAAAAGTATTAATCCCATACCTACTATACTACTGGTTTCTTACCTGGGGAATAGCTCTCAGCATGGTAGGAGGGCGTCAGGGTTGTCATCTTGTGCCTGTTGATGGAATACGAGCGAAAAAATAGCTTGACCTTGTCTGCTACCTGTGCTGGTGTGTTCTTGTCACGCCAGATGTGGACCAACTTGCAGAACATGCTGTACGGTCCACAGCGGGAGATTTTGCGGTAGCGACCAAACACTGATAACTCGTCATACGACATGCCCATGTCTTCCTGAAAATGCAAGAATAAATAATACATTAATGTTGCATGAGGTTTTTGTGCTACAGTAAAAACCCGCTTGTAAGAACCCGATTTAAGAAACTGCTGGCAGAAATTTGCCATGGCTACAGTACATTTTTATGTAGATTGCTGAATAGCGCATGCGCACCACATGGGTTATAATCCATTCTCGAACCCAGAGCTCCCCGGCTCGTCTCCGCGAGGGAGGCTCTGGTGACAGCCATTGACGCATGCGCGAGATTTGATACTTTTTATTTATTTATTTATTCATTTATTTATATGATTTGCCCGAGGGCCAATCAGCCAATCAGCGAAGGCCCTCAAATGGATGTCACTAGAGCAGGGGAGCACTTGGTAAGAGAATGGTTATAATCTGTAGATATAATTGGGGAACACGCCCATCATGTCTTTACCTCATCGGTCTGTTGTATCTGACCCTCGGCTAAGGGTTCCAGCTCTGCAGTAGGCGGTGCCCCTAGAATGGTGATGAGAGAACTGAAGTTGAACTTCTCCACGCAGTAGAAAATAAACGAGCGGAGATCCGTCTTGCTGATGCCGCCGATAGGGTTTATGTCGGCACTTGAACAGTCGTACTTGGTAAGGTAGCCCCGTAAACTAGAAATGAGAGAAATTTAAATGCTAGAAATTCTAATCTAAGGCAGCGATTTAAGATGAAAGGGTTTCACGAGAACTATTATAATCGAAACAGGAATCCTTAGGACGTCTAGAAGCTAGTTTTGGATGCTAACAGCTCGAAAAAGTGTCCCAAGATGTCGATTTTTGCTACATTTTTCTGATTTAATGAGATTCTTTTGTTATTCAGTGAGGCAATTTTATAGATTCTAGCGCTGTTACAGAAAGGCTATTCTCATAATAATTTTTGATCACATATGTACGAGTTAAATTGCTGTTTCAGTCTTGTAACGTCACATACGGATGACTTTTGGCATTTCCTAAAAGAAATACAAAGGCAGACTGGGACTGATGTTTATCAGTTAAGTATGTGAACTTGTTTAAAGGAGGCTTCCTACATTTTTTACTGCTCGACCATCAAACTTTGTATGCCTGCTTCAGTCTTTCTGAGCTTTCACAAAGTTACCCTGGAGGGTTGAACTGTAAATGCAATTTGCAATTTGTAATTTGTATTTTGCTTTGATCAGAGTTGCTATAGCAACATTTTGGCCACACCCACGTTTATGAAGGATGCTTTGCTTGATCTAAACTTTTATAATGACCCCTCACACTAATCCCCGAGTAGCTGACAATAATCACACCAAGTTCACAATTCATCAACAACAACAAACACAAAAAACAGAAGAACAACATCAGCAGTAACAAAAACAAACACAACAACAGCAAACAAACACAACGACGACAACAAGCACCCCTTTACCTTTCGTCAACATTAGAAGACCCTAATACCAGCAGTCCCCCGCCGAGCCCGCGAGCCCACATGATCAGCTGAGCAAACAGATACGCTAAGACCATGCGCAGCCTAGCTTGCACATTCTGCAGGGCCAGATTCTCTTGTTGGCTTCCACCACGGACTTTGAACTTGGGAACCTTAGATGTTACCGCAGTAAAGATGGCTAGTACCGCGGTGACAGCTGCATCAATTGTTATTCCTGAAAAGTAACGCAAGCCAGTGGTTACCTAGGCAGGTAGGTTCCATGAACAGCTTGGAACCAAGATCAATAATGGGCCTAGAAATACATGACACACGTAAAATTTTGGTGAGACTGTTACAGTACTTTTCACTACGGAACTCACTAAACTGTGGCACTGCATTGAAAATTCACGCCCCTTCAGCACCCACAAACGGGTTTCTGTCTGCTGTTTTTTTGGTGTGAATCTATTATGATGGAAAATTGTATTAAAATGTTGGACAAAAAACTTACAGACCAATATTTAAAGACTTTTTCATCTATATTAGGCCCTTTAGTGCCGTTTCTTTGATGCTTTTGCGGCGCTCCAAGAAACCCCGTGAAATCGGCGGAGCATTCATTTGCTCACATGAATTTGAATTGGGCGAACTTGTAGATGCAGTTGGTAGTGTAGCAACAGTTTGATGAGATCCATGAGTACAGTGGCTTCCCAAGACAACAGCATCACCTTTCCCTGCCAAAATGCATGTACCATAGCCTCCCGACGAATTATAGTACCATTCCGTGGCATACTTCGCCTGCAGGCATGGACTTGCAAACTAATTAGCTTGGCTCATATAGATTTGCAAAATGCTGCAAAAGCTCGAGGCTGTGCCTGTAAATTTTTAAAACCGTGCGTATTTTCTTGCCCTCTTACCCAAATGATAGCTCCCAACCTCCTCTGCCAGATTACATGCTCTCTTTCTTGTTTCTTGTGACGAGTTCTCCGTTCCATGTAACATGTCACAAATAGTTTGTTAGCCAAGTCACGGGGGTCAGTTGGGATGTACTCGCTAGAACAAGAAGAAAACGTTGCCATTGATCGTACAACCTGAGGCGGGTGGGGGTGGGGGGGATGTACTTGCTAGAATGAAAAAAGGTTGCCATTGATCGTACGACCTGAGAAGAGGGGGTGGGGGGGGGGGGGGGGGGGGGGCAAATAGTGAAGTTTGAACGAAATAATAGGAATGTGGTCCACATTTTTTCCATCCAAATAATGCTATATAAATAAATATAGATGAATTTTATATTCTTCATATTATTCATTTAGCACTTATGTAAAGCGCATTTGATCACAACTTAGAATGTTAATTTGCGCTATATAAATATTAATTATTATTATTATTAACTAGGTTAATATTTATTGCTTTTCAAACCATAAATCTAGTCGCTCCCAGCTTTATAGCTTTCATGGTGTCAGCAATGGCATCATCAAAACTGACAAGATTTCCTGTGACGTGAACTCCATGGGTAAACGTTAGGTATGGTGCTCCACTAAAATGAATTTTTTACAAAGCCTTGAATACGGATCTCACCGAACTGTCGCACTGCCTTGAAAATTCATGCCGCTACCACACCATACAAACGTCTGCGAACCCCCGAAAATTTGTCCGTGTTTTGTCTAAATGTGTAACGCTTGAACTCTGCTGTCATTTTTTGGCGGGAATTTACCATGAATGAAAAACCATAAACAAGACATATTTTAGCAAACAATCTTAAGTATACTTTAAGGGATGATTGTTTGCATTTCCAGCTAATGTAGGCCTTGATAAGCTAATTTGGCGCCGTTTCTTTGATGCTTTTGTAGTGTTCCAAGAAAATCCAAGAAAATCGGCAGACCGTTGAAATTCATGTGAGCAAGGAATGTAGACAAAATTGTAGATGTTTGTAGCCATGTTAGCAGCATGGATTTCCAACACAACGCGACAGTTCAGTGAGATCCATAGTAACAAGTGATCTGTTCAACAAAGAGGCCAATGACCGAGCCATTTGGAGAAGGAAGTTGTGGATAATGGTTAAGACATTAACTGGCCATGGTGAGTGTAAATACTACCTATCACGTAAAATTCTACGAGCATCTTCTAGCACTTGTTTGTCCCCATTTTTGACAGCATGGCAGACAAGATGGCACATGGAGGACACTATACAGGCAGTGGACGAGCTATCAATACCTAGAAACAGAGAGTTACATACATGAGAAACATTATTGTGTGCTGTTGTTATCCTACACAGGAAATTTCTGCAGAAACCAATTTATGGGGAAAGCTGAATATCACATGGCACTAGAAGAATGGGAAGTGTTTGTCCATGGTAAAGCCGAACACTTCCCTTTCTTGTTCAGCTTTTCCCATAACGGGTTTCTGCAGAAATTTCCTATGCTAGTTCATTCATGGAACAATTGAATAAAGCCAGATTTTTACAGCTACCACCTGTGCGAGGGAGAAATCCATGCTCATTTTACTGACCTCCACTTAATGGCAAGAAGAACCCTGCCTGCCCACTCCGGCGTAGATAGTCCCACAACCAACAAGCTGGACCCAGACTAATCTCCTCCTCTGGGGTGTGATAATGGACCTTGATTGGCTCGGAAAACGGCACCGTTAGATCATCATCATGTGTTATAGCGGTATCAGCCTTAACTCTTGGGTAACTTGATGATGTTGAGGAAGCTACTGCTCCGAAGGTGGGCGTGGATGACCTGTAAGACCTTACATCCTCAAGATCTACTGTAGCAGTAATGACCTCTACTTCTTGTAATGCAAATTGGGCTCCCTGTGCTACTACCTGGCCATTGACGGCAATGAGTGAGCAGCCGTCATAGTAGACTCTCTCCCCATCACATCCCCGCAGGTTAGAATACATGTATATTCCTCCTGCCTAGTGGATAATTAATCATGGAAAATATAAGTTATAAGTTAGATTATAATTAACAATAAGACAGTAATCACAAGGTTTAAAATTAAATTAAGAAAAAAAAAAATGTGGTGGAATTAGGCAACCATTCTGGAAATGTTGGTCGAAGCACGATTTTGCAGAATTGTAAATTCCAAGGTGCCCTGTTGCAAATCACAAGAGAAATCAATTCTGCATGAGGTAAGTTATGGCGCAATAATTTCCATTCACTATAAATATAATACCCGGCTACTGTAAGTATGGCTTTTGAATATAAAATTATCATTCAGTTTAAGTTTGAGCATGGCTTTAAACAAATCTATTCATGTTATTGCCTTTTATTCAACCACTGTTATTCACACAATAATTTGAACAAACTTTTTTAAACTTGCTTTCTGTCTAAATAAATGGTCGCTTTATCTGATTTAAGATTACCTCGATGGATCAACAAAATAATTTTCGAATACGTTGCATGTTTTGCCCTTCGCGTGATGTTACAAAGTGGTTGAAATTTTTTAGGGCGACAATCAGGGAAAAATAATATGATTATTGAAGTCATACATGTAGATTCAATTCAATAAAAATACCTAAGTGAGATTTGGATTCCTGGGCCTAATTGATCACAAGCAGTAAAACACATGCAAATTTCTATGTCGAATGACTGTTTATTATAATGCGTTGAGCATGCCACACGGTATGTTCACAGGAGAACACTGGGGCGAAGATTTTTGAGTATTCTTCCAACATCCCGAATGTGTTTAAATAATTCATCACCTTATAAATCAAAATCTGTGTTTTATTGCCTAAAAAATATTACCGGTACTGGTATTTGTGTAACCACACACCCCACTTTTATCCCCTGTTGCACATAATGCATACCTTCGCTGTTGCATTAAGAATGACGTCGACTCTACGATCAAGCTTCCTTAACTCATGATGGGAAGCACTTCCATTAGTAATTATCTCCACACCATCCAGTGCCATGGGGACATGATTACTTTTCACACTAAACAGCTCCTCACAAATCTCACTGCCGATACAGGTGTCAAGAGTTGATAAGACACAGTCTCCAATAGGAACAGTTGACTGGCCTGTGATTTCTGAGATCATCCGTGGCAGGAAGAATTCTTCTGTTTGCTTTGCCTAAAAAGTATAAATAAATAAATTAAGACTTGACTCCTTTCCTTAACAACTCCTTAAGACTCCTCTGTCACTTACAATATAATACATACCAACGAGAAAACGTTTCCAACATTTATTTGTCACAGGTTTTCTTTATGCAATATTTCTTTTAAAATGAGCTTCCAACCACTTAAAATTAAATCTCCTTCTTATAGGGAAGTTTGGACATAAAAAATCAAAATTTCAGTGTAGTCTGCCTGTATGGTGACAGATAAAACATTTCTATTGTTTACCAGCTATAGATTATGTATCAGTCAATTCCAGTGGTGACCATGCCCCCCGGGCAACCCCCAGGATTTTGGTCATTTCTAAAAAAAAACTGAAAATTCCCCACCCCCGGGCTAGCAAAAATGCAAAATACCCCACGGCGGGGAACACAAAAAGCGAAACTGAGATGAAATTTCCACTGAGATGAAATTGCGAAATCTGTTTCTTCTCTATAGAAGACGTTAACTGTGAAATGTACAAATGTGTCTTCCCCAAACGTGGTGTATACGGGCCATGCTCTGCATTATATTTTATGTGGCGTTATTTTCTGTAACTGGGACATTGTAACTGCCAATCGATAGTTATTATAACTGGTGTTGTAGTTCGCAAAACCTGACGCGCTTGAGATGAGAAAACCAAAATTCACCACCCCCCTCCCCTTGGAAAAAAAACAATTCCCGACCCCGGGGCCAGCAAAATTTTCAAAATTCCCCACCCCAGGGAAGGCAGTGGTGTACAAATGCCCCACGGTGTCCCGGGGGGGGGGGGGGGGGATGGTCACCACTGGAATTGACTGATACATTAGCAGGATTTAGGGTAAGGCATGGACCAACATGTACAAGCCATAATGCTGACAGCTGGTGTCCCAAAAAATTATTTGTGATTTTAAAAGCATGGAATTTCTATAATAAAGAAAAGCAGTCGAATATACAAGTGGAAAAATTGATTTCTAGCCAAATTACCAACACACAACACGACTTGTTGTAATCTATTATTAATAAAATTAATTCAATTATTAATGGTTTTTGACTGTGAACTTCTAAAAGTGTTATCCTACCTTTTTCCAAGGAGTAAACCATCGTGTTTCTCTGTAATTTCCATCATTACAAAGCTGGGTTTTTGGTCTTATAAGTAAGATCTGCCCATTCAGGAAGATCACTCTACAGTTATACCGTACATTCTTGTGCATTACTGGCATCCCGACATCACATATGATGTCTCTGGCTAAAGGAGACTTCAGTAAATAGGCTAGAACTTGAAATGAATGCAACAGAGTATCGCTCTCATAGAAGTGATCATTACAACCATATCCACACACTTCTAGTTCAGGGCCCAGCCTGTAAGAAGCTCCTCTTGTGCGCGCGATTTGAATACTTTGGAGGATTCTTTTCAGGTTCCCTTCGAAGTCAAGTGCCCACTGATTGAGCGTGCAAACTGCAAGCGTAACTTTGCGCCCCATTTTGTTCAGCTCATATAGTGTTATTCTTCTTCAAACTGCACATATGTCTTCTCATGTATCCCCTTTCTCCTCCGTCAAGCGGGTAGTTTAAATTATAGATTGTAAATATTTTAAACCGCAGTGTTTTTGTGGGTCTTTGGTGACAAGAGCGCGAACTGCATGGTTCTCGAAGGAGCTGTAGTGCCAGGCCTTCCGGCTGCCACAGGCTGCATATTTTAATAAACACAGGTAGACCGTGAATGAAGGTATGTAAAAAGCGCAACAAAACGGAAACAAAATATTAAACAAATCGTCCTCTATCGTATAAAAGTCATAAGAAACTAAGTTATCGAAAAATGAAACAAAAGATAAAGAAATACAATGGAAAAAAACGCGTTCATACATTATGAAAGATTGGCTACCTGTGGTTTCTTGGAACGCCTGTCGGAAACTTCCATGCAGATCACTTGGTGGTACAACACGCCATTTTGAGAACAAGAATGTTTCGTTGTGGTCTATTAGTTGTTTCTCCAGCTTGTCTCAAGGGGAAAATACCTTCCCTTCTTCAACTAGCCTCCAAGGAAATCAAAGGGGTCCTATATGTTGATATCCATGGTTCGTGGAATATTCCCTTAGGGTCGTTGTACCGACTGCTTACCCAAGTGTATGGGAATTCACCCGCAGGGCATTTAGATGTACGAGTTTTGCTACCAGAAACTCAGCAACATCAGACCCGGAAGCTATCACAACAACCAGAAGTTTTGTACCTTAGAGATTCATCTAAAGATTTTGGTCTCGATTTGAATGAGTTGAAATCTCAGCTACAATTAAAGTTCGATTTGCTGCCTGAAGTAAGATTTAAAATTTTGAACCCAACTGCAGGGTCGGAAACTACAGAGGTAGGACCCCAAGTGGTCAGAGTCTATCCGGAGGTTGTCCTGGGTGGCACTTTTGATCACATTCATAATGGGCACAGGTTACTGTTGGCGGTGTCAAGTCTTTTATGCGAGAGGCGAATCACAGTTGGTTTAGGAGACGGGGTACTTTTGTCTAAGAAAGTGCTGAGAGAGTTAATGGAGTCATTTGATGAAAGGAAAAGGATTGTTGAGCAGTTCATAGAGGACATCAAACCAGGTATTTCTATGCCCTTAAATGCTTGAATAAATATTATCCTAACAGGTTCGTCAACTCTCCCGCGGTTTTGCCAAGAGTCTCAATATCTTTGCTTCGTCTCCCAGGAAAAATTAAAGTGCCACTAAAGGCAGAAGTCAACTACATTTCATCAAAAAGATCCATTATCCAAGGGAACAGTAGCGAAACAAAAATGTGCTTTAGGCACGCCGTTAATATTTTATTGATTTTTGAATACTTTCGATTGGCGTTTTTTTTTTCGTCCAACTATGCGCGATGCATTTTGGGGGAGAGGTTCTTCAGAACAATGGTTCCTATGACGCATGAAGAAGACATAGAAAATACAACAAAGAAGGTCTTTGTTCTTCTTTCATTGTCTTCTTCATGGTCTTTGTTCTACTTTCTATGTCTTCTTCATGCCTCACAGGAACCAATTGTTCACCCCACAGGATGCAGAAAAGCATAGTTGAACGAAAAAAAATCGCCAATCGGAAACTTTCTATGTCTTCTTCATGCCTCACAGGAACCAATTGTTCACCCCACAGGATGCAGAAAAGCATAGTTGAACGAAAAAAAATCGCCAATCGGAAATATTCAAAAATCAATAAAATATTAACGGCGCGCGGTAAAGACATTTTTCTTTCGTTACTGTTCCTTTGGATAATGGATCTTTTTGATGAAATGTAGTTGACTTCTGCCTTTAGTGGCACTTTAAAGAGAACTGCCATGGTACATTAACTGTATTTCTCCCAGGAAAATTTCAGGGAAGTTTGCCATTTCAAGGTGGTCTCCAGATTTTTTAAGTCCTGGGGTTGATGTCCCAGTCTCATGCTAGGTGTTTATCTACCCCAAAAATCCCATGCAATCCAAATTTCAAAAATTGAACAGACCCCCCCCCCCCAAAAAAAAAAAAAAAAAAAATCCTTTGCACATCTATTATGCAAAAAAGGATGCATAATAAACAAAAACAGCTGTTTTTGCCACTTCCAGCAAAATAATATGACATTTGGCATTTTTTGGGTACTGTCAAAATTACCCAGGAATGCCCCTGGATGCCCAACCTGCATAAAAAAGACAGCAGGTTACATGTGGCTATAATTATGAATAATAACACTTTTTTTCCTCAGGTCTACAGCATAATGTTGTGTCAATCACCGATCCCATTGGCCCGTCTGGTACTGACCCAAATCTTGATTGCCTTGTCGTGAGCCAAGAGACAATCAAGGGGAGAGAGTTTGTAAATGAAGCCAGGAGAAAGAATGGCCTGAATGACTTGGAGGTCCATGTCATTGACTTAGTTAACGAAGAGAATGATACCTTCACTGATGAACAAGAAATGAGTGGAAGAAAAATGAGCTCTACACTGGAGAGGCACAAGTTATTGGGCACCCTCTTAAGACCTGGAAAATCCAGACAGTCCAGGAAGCCATTTGTGATTGGTCTTACTGGTGGAATAGGATCTGGAAAGTCTGCTATTTGTAAGAGACTAGAGGGACTTGGTGCAAAGACAATTAACTGTGATCTTCTTGGCCATCAAGCTTATCTCCCTGGGACTAAAGCCTACAATAATATATTGTCAACATTTGGGCATGATATCTTAAACAGTGATGGTTCCATAAATCGTAAAGCATTAGGACCAATCGTATTCTCTGATAAGTCCAAACTAGACAAGTTGAATCAGATTGTTTGGCCTGAAATATTAAGGCTGGCAGAGGAGAAGATTGCTGAATTTGGAGATCAGCGGGTAGATGTCTGTGTGATGGAGGCAGCAGTGTTGCTAGAGGCAAGTTGGGACGACATGGTTAACGAGGTATGGGTGTGTATTATACCAGAAGAAGAGGCTGTGTTACGAATGTCCTCGCGAGATAAGATGAAAGAGGAACAAGCAAGGCAAAGGCTAAGATCCCAGATGAGTAATGATGAGCGAGTAGCGAGAGCTAATGTTGTGCTGAGTTCTTTGTGGGAATACGAGTACACACAGAAACAAGTGGAGAAGGCATGGGCAGGACTTCAGCAGAGAATCTTGTCATGCCAATCTGCTTTGTGAACAAAACTTATTTATGTACAGTACATCCAGCCAGTTAATGTATTGGAAAATCTCCCGAAAAGCCCCCAGCCCCTCCCTAAGTATTGAAATGATGTCAAAAGGGATGTAATAAAGCTGTAATAGACCTCGGCTCGGGTGTAATATTGTCCCATTTCAGATCTCGTGTCATTCACTTCAATAATCTTTCTTTGTCTGGGATGCTTCCATATTGATATATCCTCCGGTGCATAGCAGAAAAAGTAAGAATACTCAGGGGAATGCCACATGATCTGAAATGGGAAAACATTATGCCCAATCTGATGAGGTCTATTGAACTTCGGGTCTTGCAATTTTGGTCGGAAATCATACTTGTGCTTTAGGGGTTCAGCTTTCTGGTTTAGACTGACCAGTAATTTCCTATTTCCTGATAAATGATCACCATGATGTACATAGGGTGGCATTAAGGATTCCAAACGTTACAACGATTTTTGTTATTAGCTTTAGCTTGTTTATTACAGTAAGTATGACTGATGTTTACAAATGTTATATTGTTAAAGAGCCTATGACAGCCGCCATTTTGTCAGCCTAGCAACATACTGAGCCAGAGAGAGCATCCATTTCCATCTGTTCCATCGGCTGATTCAGAGAATGAACAAGCAATTGAGTTTGGTACATCAAGTACTAATATAACTTTGTTTGTCAATGGTTATTCCAAGATTCCTACAGGGAATTCCTCTAATGTTTGCAATGCGTTTTGTACTGCCTTTTGATAGGCGGTTTTTAAAAGGAGGATAAAAATAATAAAACTTTGAGATAAAATAAATACCAGTGTACTCCCAGTAATGAAATTGCTGGCATTGACGATTCCAGCTCTAATGAATGCGCGCGCTGCATGACGGTAGTTGTGTTACATTTCACGAATCAAGTGCCTTGTATGCGCGTGTTGCATCCTGGTAGTTGTTACAATCCAAAGGCATTCCTAAAGAAAAGAGATCGCGCGTGCTTGTAGCTGGAATCGTCCATTGGCTTGGAAACTCAGTTGATTTGGTAGTTTAGTCATCCTCTTTTAATACAATGGTACTTCATAATTATTAGTCTTCGTGTAGAAAAAGTATAGACACATCCCCCGATGCCATACATATGAAGTGTGCACCAGAATTTCAATAAGAAAACAACATTTTTTACATTGGATTGAGCGGATGCCATTGCTATAAAACTCCCGCGAGCTATAAAAATTATCAAAGCCATGTGCAAAGCATTTTGAGAGCTTGCAAATAAATTAAGATAAATAATAAAACGGAATCTAGTCTGATATGAACAGAATAGAAAGAAATATAAAAATCTACTATAATATGGGCTCTGTGCCATTCCAACTGATCGCAGCTTTCTTCCACCTGAAAAGAAAACACAGAAACGTCAGGGACTGGACTCTCTAACTATTGATTTACAAAACTATCTTCTACCCCACTCAGCTTTTGCAGTAGTTGCGCTCAGCCATATATCGAAAAGGATAGTATTTTCCCAACACCCTCGCTTCCTTGCCTACTGTACTGCTGAGCTATTACAATATGGTAATAGCTTAAATAGAGCGGATTTCAGATGACTGTCGTGATTTATGAATTGCGTTTGCGATTGGTTTGCTTCTCATTGGCTGCTTATTTCTATCAACCAATCAAATTGCGAAACTAGCCAATTAGTTCGGCTCCTGATTGGCTGGAATGGAAACCATTCAACAGTAAGCCGTAAGTACTCTTGTTTCTGATTGGCTCTGCTCTATTATAAAGTATATATTTATTGTATTAGATATAAATTGAGCGATGTTCTATCGAGTATAAATAAAGTTGCTTGAAGTGACTTCACAAGTACAGTGTGTTGCCCAAACTCCGGACGCTTTTTGCGTTTAGCGCTATAACATTTCGAAAGTAAGCCGCAACAGTTTGAAAGTTTGTAAGCGGTAAGTAAAACTGTTTTCTGTGTAAACAGCGTAAAAACTCCCATTTTTCTCTAAATGATAAGTAACTGTGCGGTAAAATTCTGTTGTTCAAAATTGCCCAAACTACGGACAATTTGCCCAAACTCCGGACACTAACTGCACAAATTATTTTCACCACTCTCTTTGTATATATGTGTTATCAATCAAGTTCAAATTGCTAACATTATTGTATTCAACATTTGTGTCTATTATATAACTTTATTGTGAGCGAAGAATCGCAAATGAAAAGAAAACTTGAGTGGGTAATTTTTGTTGTTGTTGCCTAACGAGCTTATCTTATTTTCGTTTCTAATTAACCCGCTTCGTTGAAATAAATGTAATCATTTTAATATTTAGCATTTCTACAATTCAATTTCAGAAAACTTCAGCTCATTTAACAGAAGAACAATCTTCAAATTTAACGTTTTGGTCTTCCTCTGGGTTGGTATCGATATTTTTTAGCTGCTGACATGCGAAGAATTGATTACACTAATTAGCCCTCGGCTTGCTGCGGACATTTATCTCTAAATTCCCTTTGTGCCGTATTAAAAGCGGCCAAGGCTAGAAAGTTTTCTAATTATGAACATTAATGTAATACTTTATTGCTAAGAAGCAAGCCAAATAGTATCTGACGAGTAAACTAGAATATTTTACCAATGTTTGAGGTACGCGACGTTTCAAATGCAAATTATTCATAACTTCTTCTCATCCTTTTTAATTACGTTGTTCGCTCTTGCAGTATTTTCTCGAGATTTCTGTTAAATAACATTACAACAATACTCCAGCCAATACTATACACTTATTAAGTATCTAAATCCTGCAAAATGGAGTCATTATATTAATCTCTCGTCATTTTTTTAGACACAATTAAGGTAGTGGTATATTTGCGTCCGAAGATGGGTTCATTTCGTGAAAAACTCCAGTAACAGTATGAAACGTGATTTCTTCCTAATTACAAGCGGAAACACTAAGGTTTCATTTGGGTTAGAAAGAGCTACTATATAACTCCCTTTCTAAACCAAAAAGCAAAATGTTTGTTTTACGCAAAAGATAGTAGAACTGATACAAATTGGAAAGATACACTCACGGAGCCGCTAGCATTCAAACTAAAGCCACATGCGCTACAACTTGTCTCAGCAAAACTTTAATTCTCCCGCATGAAAAGACGACGAGCAGGTAAAAAATGCACTACAAGTGAGAATGATAGTTGGTTGTTGATTTGTGCGCTATCAAAACTTAAATTTCTTTTGCGTTTTTAAAATGTTGTACGTTAAATGCAAAGTGTCCGAGGTTGGGTACCGTCCGGAGTTTGGGCAACACACTGTACATGCTTAATTTGTATGTCGATGGTCACGGCAAAACGGAGCTCACCCGTCTTTTTCCAAACTAGCAACACGTTTGGTGTTCTCAACAAGATCGCTGAACAATCGCGTTCACCCATTTTGCTTCTCGACTAGTACTACATGTTCCATTTAAGTTGCAATTAGCCGTTGTCAAGATATTTCTATTTCACGGTTAAAAGAAAGTCTAGCTTTCGAGCCTAAATATCGGCGTAATAAGTGGGGAATTCAATAATAATTCCAGATTCTCCCCCGTCCCTGGACTAAGAGCAATACGTCAGCGTTTCTCATCTGCGTTTGAATGAGTTGGACATTGTGACGCTGAATCCTTTATTCTCCTCCTTTCTATCCCATTATTGCGTGAGAACGAAACATCTCCCAATAATGACGTACTGTCGATTGACTGCAAAACAGCGCACGTTGCGAACGAGCGTTTGTCAGGCAAAAGTCGCGAATTTTTATTGTGGCGAAGCACTTTGTTATGTAACAGAAATAATAGGTTTTATTGCCTGCACTCCATCGAAACCACAAACACAACGCATCCTACAGTAACCATGTGTTTTCCCTAATAACTTAACTTTCAAGACATCCTGAAGCCCAGGTTGTTGCCCACGCATGAACTTTACTCAAAAAAATGTTCTATCGTGAGGTCGGCAGTTGCGCACTCAAATTGTGCTACTCGCCCGTGTTGAATACAAACTTTGCTAATACAGAATCATGACCTGAAACTTTATAAAATCGGAACTTTCATGACAGAATAATTCTGCTACCATTAGACTTTTGAAGTTAGACGTTTAGGTTAGTACTAAAACGCACTTTCACAACACTCGCTGTTTTGCAGTCAACCGGAAGCGACTTTAATCATAATATATAGAATGATCCATACTTAGTTCTAATTACGAGCTCCAGTGGCGGCACGAGGTCCCCGTCATCATACTCGGCACACTCCTGGGTGGTATCTGACAAGGAGGGAATGTCGGCTCACTTATTATTGTTCTCAGAAAGAATATTTAGTAATGACCACACTTATCTGTTGCGAATAAGAGGACCAAAATAAAATAATAAAAGAAACAATTTAAAAACAGAGACAGACAGACACGATGACATTGAGCTGAGTTGATTAGAATTTGTTTGATTAGGATTGCTCACTGGAAAGTAAGTCACATAGTTCAACAGTGGGCTGTTCTATTTTATAGCCGTGAATATTTTGGGGTCTTGCCGTCATTCGTTAGTATTGTGGCTTTTTTAAAAAAACAAATAAACTTACCGACAGTCAGCCGTATTTCTTCATCTTGTCGCGCGAGACCGTCATAATAGAACAAGTCGAATTTCTTTAATCTCCTGTAAAAACAAGTATACAGATGCGTCTTGTTTTAATAGCAACATAAAATTGTCTGGTCACTCCATCCCTCGTCCCGACAGGGGTGTTGTCAGGATTTGAGAAGGGAGGGGAGGGTTTGAGAAGGGGGGGGGGGGGGGGGGTGTCACATCTGTATAAATGTATGGTGGTCCTTTCCAGCATTCCGATTTTTTTTCTTAATGTTTACTGTATTTCTCTTCCAAAAAGAGGGGGTCACATGCACAAAAGGACCCCCCTCCCCGTTACGCCCCCAGTTACGCCCCCTGCCCGCCCCCTGCCCGCCCCCTGCCCGCCCCCTGCCCGCCCCCTGCAGAACATGATGCACCCTTCCGGTCAACACTGCAACCAACCATTGTCGTGCAGAACGTGACACTGGCTGATCTTGGCGAATGGGGTAAGCTATTTCAATAACTTAAAAGTTTTAATGAAGGAAGAAAAATAATTAACACAAAAATGATGCAACAAAACCTTTACGCGCCAGAGAGTGTTGACAAACAGAGCAGATCGCACTTGATTGTGGAACTAAACGAAAAGTAAGCCCCTTAGACCTAGGAGATACGCCAGTTTCATTATGAGCCGTTCCTTGCAAAAGAGCTTGGACAATAGATTTTCCTTATTTGCAACTCAAAATGTCTGGTTATTTGAGGTTAAAATCAGATTTGCGGAAAGAAAAAGAAAATAAAGCAAAAGAAAAGGTGGTGGGTCTCGAAGTGAAGTTTTGACCGCTTGACGTCACTTCCGGTCTTACCAGTTTTCAAGTAGATCTCGCTGAGTCGAGAACAGAACACTGAAATGACTCTCGCTACACACAACCCATATAGGTAAGATGGGACCTTTATAGTTCACGCCCACCTAGCAAAAAATAAAGACTAATACATATCAAATGACTCTCGCTACACATGACCAATATAGGCAAAATGGGACCTTTATAGTTCACGCCCACCTAGCGACAAATAAAGAATACATATCAAGTGACTCTCGCTACACTCAAACAAGATAGTGAGCTCTGAAATTTCATTTATCTGCTTTTTATGAGTATTTAATGGCAGGACGAACCGAAGTTAATGCCTACATGTTCTCATTTGTCCTTAACAAAAAAATCCCTGCTAGCAGAGGCCACTTTTCTCTGCATTTTGCTGGCTGAGAGGCCCCTAGCAGGGAACAAAAAAATGGATTGTGCACTAACCTGGCAAGAGCCATAATGTTCAAACAAAGAGAGAAAAACCAATATCCGCCTGCTTGTCGATTCCTTTCAGTCTCATCTGAAAAAAAAAAAAACATCAGAAGAAATGAAAACTGTTATAAAGTGATGCTCAAATCCGGCAACTAATTCTCATAGGAGGGGTAAGCAGCGTGATTCACTTGACTCACATTGATTCAGGGGCGGATCCCCTTTCTCGGGAGATTTTCTCATACATTTACTGTATTTGCTGGAGGAAATTTGAAACTTTTCGTGTCATGCATCCGTGAAACTTTTTGAAACTTTTCATGTCATGTATCACAAAAGCGAAGAGCATGTAATGCGCCTTTTTACTTGTACGATCCCGCACGAGAATGGTATAGCATAAACCAGAATGACCTTAGCAATGTAATCCGAAAATTCCTCACCTTTCACCTCCGCCGGAATCGAGCTCGACGACGTTATCAAAAACGTTAGACACAGCTTTGCCTGTCATCAATAAATTAACCATCTCCTGCAGACATAAAATACCAGAAAAATAAGACATAAATATGGGCATATGACCTTCTTGGGGAATGAAATGGGTCATGGCGAGAACAACAGCGGAGCCGAAGACGTCGAAGCGGCGTTAAGAGGGGATGTTGCGATTTTATGGTTAATTTAGTTAACTTAAATGAAGTTCAAAAAACAAATTCAGCAAAACAGCCGTTCAGGGTTGCCTTAACTGCCAGATTAAGCACACAATTGCAGTATTTGCTTTGCTATTGAACGGATGGAAACGGATTGCGATTTTGTTTACCATTGAATCACTTTACCTGTGTGCAATACCCATGCGCTCCCATCAGTTTGTTAGTGGGCTCATCCATATCGGAGATCACTCTGTGAAGTAACCATGGCATCTTATGATTGCATTGGGAGGATACTGCGCGAATAATTACATACCTTTTTAAGGCCTTATATTCGCATACGTCACCCTACTTCGCGCTATTATGAAGAGAACGAAAATCTCTAGCGGTTTACAATGATTTACGTGGTGAGATTGCTATGCATGCTCACTCGCAGAACTTCTGCATGACACTCGTGCGAGCCGTGCGTTCAGTTCAACAGTGAATGAGAAAGGGAGAGCAACAGTGAATGGTAAATGGTGTGTAACAGCAAGCAAGGGTCAGCAATAGTGAATGGTGAGCAAGTTTGGGCAACAGTGAACAATGATGAGCCAGGGTGAGCAACAGTGAATGGCGAGCAACGGTAAACAACGGCGAATGGCGCGCAAGGGTGAGCAACAGTGTATGGCGAGCAACGGTAAACAACGGCGAATGGCGCGCAAGGGTGAGCAACAGTGTATGGTGAGTAACGGTAGACAACGGCGAATGGCGCGCAAGGGTGAGCAACAGTGTATGGTGAGTAACGGTAAACAACGGCGAATGGCGCGCAAGGGTGAGCAACAGTGTATGGTGAGTAACGGTAAACAACGGCGAATGGCGCGCAAGGGTGAGCAACAGTGAATGGTGAGCAAGGATGATCAGCAACAGTGCATGGTGAACAAGGGTGAGCAACGATGATCAGGGATGAAGAACGGTGAGCAATGCAATAAATGGTGAGCAACGGTGAGCAAGGGCAAACAACGATGAATGGTGCACAAGGGTGAGCAACAGTGAATGATGAGAAGGGATGATCAGCAACAGTGAACGGTGAGCAAGTAAGGGTAAGCAATAACACGCACAAAACAGGAGCCCAAAAGGTCAATCTCCGTCTTGGTCTTGGTCAGGATAAAATATTTCTATTGTACAATGTCTTACTTTTCTATTGATCTTGATAGGATGGCCGAGTAGAGTAACAATATACACCCGCTACGTCCGTCTCCTTCAAACTGCAATACAATTCCAAGAACCAAGAAATTTAAAGACAGGGTAAAAACTTGGCCAACCATACAAGGGAAGGGAGTGAAGTGAATGCTTTTCACACGTTTGAGAAATAACTGCAACTACATAAAACGTCAAGAAAACATATTAAAAACGTTATTTCTGCTCTTCCCGTTACTGCGATTTTCATAATTCTGCGAACTCCAGCTTGGCATTTCCAAATACCAAACTGCGTTTTGGCTTCCGTCAATCAAACCTTTTAAGTCAAGTCCAGGCATGTTTCTGAGTGTGGTTTGCATTTTACAGTGAAAAAATGTGTTCTGAAGGTTAGCTAACCCCTATCGGTTCACAAGATCTATCAAAGCCTCCGTGAAACCACCCAAAGTTGTTCACTCGTCTGATTGACGGAAGCCAAACCGCGGTTTGTTGGTCGGTGTAGAGTTCGCGCAGAATTATGAAAATCGCAGTAAATATGGTTTCTGTCTACATTTTCTACTATCCACTCTTCCTGCACTGTCGCTATATCGTCCGTCTTTTTGCACCATTGTACGTACGCTGAATAAACGCCACATTAGATTTTAGTTGTTTGATATACAAACCTGTGATATTTGTTGATTGATGAACGTTTGCAAACCCTCGCGCGACTTGAAAGTGCGTATTACAAGCTAAAACAAAACGTAGACAGAGAGTGAGAAATTAAAGAGCCTGTATCAGCCACTCCTTTGTTATTGTTTTCTTCATATTAGAAGACGAATTTCGCGTAGAAATCTTTAAAGTATCATCTAAAAACAAGGTTTCAGATTTGATTTACCAAATTCAATCGAGAACATTGTTCTGTATTCTCTAAATCAGCCGTTGGAAATGGATTCTCTCCGACTTGGTATGTTGCTATGCTGTGAAAAGACGGCTAACACAGGCTCTTTAAAGAGAAAACACTCGTCACGCGGTTTAGTCGCTTAGCGACTCATTTCCTCCCCTCGGCTCGCTTCGCTCGCTGTCCCCAGTATCCGATGAGAGGTCGACATGGAGCAAGTCTACACATCACTCTACTATCAGGGAAATCTTTAGTTTAGAAATCTTGAAATACAAACGAAAATATTGCACTAGATGCGCTTACAGTCAACAGACATGAAGCGTGCCCCACTAGAGTTGAATACTCAATTCATTATTTCATTATTGAATCCAAAAATGCATTTTTCAATATTAAAAATGTTATAGCCGTTGCAAATCGAAACACATTCTCTGTCTAAGATTCCATGGCAACGCACGCCCTTTTCGAGCAAAAATCGTGCAGAATGTTTCGAGAACAGACACACATGCGCCAAAGTCGTTTTTCTATGACAACACTTCAACTAAAACTTAGACCAAAGGATTGGCCGACATAACATGAGGTTAAGGCCGATTGAATTCGCTTACTTTTATCGTTACCTCACTAGCAGAGACCCTAGACCTACTCTGAGACCTTATTCCGCTTATCTCGCAAATTTTCCTTATCTCGGCTTATCTCGCCTTTCAATTGGGCCATTTTCCCCTTATCTCGGCTTATCGCGCTATTCAATTGGACTATTTCCCCTGATCTCGCCTTTTCCTTGGAGCATAGTTCCCCCTTATCTCGCGGCGAGATTAAGTCCCGGGTAGGCCTGGCCCTTGGCTACAAAACTATAGATGCTTCAGCATTTATTTTTCTTTTTTAACTGGACTGCGAACGTTTTCGTGTTACGAAGCGTTTTCTCGACGGAATCTCAAAGGCCAAACGCGCTTCGAAGCCGCAAGCCTGAATTCCTTATTCCTTGCTCCATAAATCACAGGATTCAAGGCCGAGCTCAAAAACACCACGGTGTCTAACCATGCGAACACCGATCCTCTATTCTTAGAGAATTCTCCTGCAAGTATCAGGACATTGCCGATCATATGCGGCGTGAAGGTGACAAGGAAAACTGTTGTGATAATGAAGAAGGTTGTAGCGGCCTTTTTATTCTTGAGCATCTTCATACGATTGTCTTGTGAAGGGACGGCGTCTTGTACTTGAATATGCGGCGTTAGGGCTGACATACGTTTCAGGTGTTGATGGGAGATTCTTAGTATGGAAACGTAGGATATAGTGATAATAATGAAGGGAAGCACGAAGGCCGAAATCACTACTATCCCGCGGTAGACGTCAAGGGACAACAGCCCTTTGGAATTACCATTCGGAATAATAAGACAAGGTACAGAGATAAGAGCAGAGAAGATCCAGTTAAGTGCTATTATAAGAGCGCAAACTCGCGGTCTTAATCTCTGGTGGTATATGTACGGCCACTTTACGGCGAAGAGTCGGTCCAGGCTGACAATACACAAGGCAAACGACGGGAGGTAGAGGAAGAACAGCCAGATGGAGGGACGAGCGAAACGGAAAATATTAAGCGCGCTTCCGACTACGCCAGCTATCAGATCCCCACACGCAAGAGACGCGATAAATACGTTTGACATGGAGCGAAGACTTGGGGTTTCAACAGGGTTACCAAAATGAAGAAGTTGCCTAATAGAGCCAGTAAACCCGAGAGCACATTGAAGGTGGCAAAAAGTGGAAATGGTGAAACGTCCTTCATGTGGGTTTCCAATAGTTTTCAGTTACTCCTTCGCTGAAACAACTGGCCCGTTGTTCACTTTTTCTTGGATATATTGTAACTTTTATTCCGTGTAAGATGAATTGATTTCAGCTCGTCTACAGCTGTTAAGAGTGTACAATACCGTTCCAGTTTGATTAAAAGAGTAATGGATTCCTTTCGGGTTGAATGATGCCCCTTTAAACTATTCGCCAGCAAGTTATAAGATTCCACTTTCCACAAAGTATATCTCCTTTATAGTCGCCGCAATTGCTTTGCAATTAACGGATCTCAATATGAATAGTGAAAACAATCGCAACGTGATCACGTCAATTCTGAACAAATGATTACAAAGTGACTGCAGAACACTCACAACAATCATCAGAAATCGGGCGCTCTTCCTTTTGAGCTTTTTATAGACGCGTTAATAACGAGGTCCAATCTATGTACACTGCGTCTGGCAATCAACAATCTCCTGAGGCCATTTTTTTTTGAGTACCGCATTTTGTTAAAAATATATTTATCGATTCAATTCCACCAGCTGCTAAAATCTTTTCAACATCAGTGCGGTCTCCTATGCGCTAGATTCATTTCACCAACGTTACAATATTTTATAGATTACACAGTAAGCACTTCGTATTTCTACTGGCTTTTATCAAGTACCCTTAGATCCGCAATAAACAGTTTCCGTTGCCTGCTCCAGCTTTCTTGCCTCTGGCTATATTTCAAAATTATAACGCTTCTTTTAGTTATTTTTGTAATTACTAATTTGATTGGATATTGTCTTTTATGTCGCCCAATACTATCATAAAGACCACAATAAGTCTGTAATTACTGCAATTTTCATAATTCTGCGAACCCCACGCCAACTAACAAACCGCGGTTTGGCTTCCGTCAATCAAACGAATGTGTTCTGGGTGATTTCAAGCAGGGTTTTGAGAGGCTTTCTGAGCTGATCACACGATTGAGAGTTTTGGACTGATCACACCAATTCTGAACAGAAGGTATAGGAACGATTACAAAGTGATTGCAGATTACTCTCAACATTCATCTAAAATCCCCGCTCTTTCCTTGGAGCTTTGAGTGATATGTATAATTTCCAACAATTAACGCGAATAATAGACGCGAATAATAAAGCGGTCCAATCTATGTACACTGCGACTGGCAATTCCATTCTAGCAATCAATATCTCCCTTTGAAGTTTATCTTAGAGGCCCGCATTTCGCTAAAATATATTTCTCGATACCAGCTGCTGCTATTTCTTGAATATCTCTGCGCTTCCCTATACGTTATCCATATAATCAACGTTACGATATTTAATAAGTTGTCGATTAATCAGTTCTAAATTGTGTTCTCTTGGCTTATAATTGTGTTCTCCTGACTCGTAACCCCAGAATAGAGTTTCCATCGCCAGCTACAGCTTTTTTTTGCCTCTATGTTTCGAAATTATATCGCTTCTTTTAGTTATTGCTTTGGTTTGATATTGCCACTTATGTCTGCAATAGACTAAGACAATTTAATATCGAATAAGACAAATCCTTAGCCAAATCAAACAATAGGACCTCCAATGTTTGCCCGCCAAAATGTATTCGGGGTCTCCAAAGAGCACCTGGCGCGGGTTGTGCACAGGGGAACTACAATTTAAACCAGGTTTAGATTCACCGAGTTATTATGGTAACCAATCCTTGATTAGTGCTACTCAAATTCATTAATAATTCATGAAGTTTAAACAAAGAAATCATAAACATGAAGGAGGTTTGGATATGGGGCCTGAATTGCAGAGCATTTACAGATATTAATCCTCCTCGACATTAAAGTAGCACTAGTACGAAATTCGAATTCTTCTTGACTATCTTGCCTTCTAGTGTTAAAATTAGCCATCGGAAGGTCTTGTAAACAAGACGGATTTAAAACAGTGAACGAGAAGCAACTAAAACAAACAAACACATGTTTCATATATGTTTCCCTATACAGTCTATAACTTTCCCGGGTCAGAACTGGAGCCAAAGTACGGAACAGGAATGATAAATGGCGGATAATCGAACTCACGATTCGGTATGTAATTGCAGTCACGTCCGAGATCAGACATCTCACAACTGTAAACCGCATTTGATTATATACATATAAAAATAGATCTCTTTCATTTGATCATACACATATATCAATAGACCTCTTTCGCTTGGGCGTAATGTTGTCCCGTTTCAGATCACCTGGTATCCATTTGTCATGAATAATCATTCTTTGCTTGGAATACATCCATATACATACAACATTCGGTGCGAATATTTCGATGTCTGAGATCTCAAGAAAGTCAAGATCCTTTGTTCTGTGCTCGCTTTCTGATTGGCTAACTTCTTACAAAATGGCCCGGTTGACGTAGTCGCACAGTGAAGAGTGGCTGTTCGTGTCGTTATTGGGAGTTCAGATCTCAGAGATCTGCGTTTTGGTTACTGTGTTAAAGCATCATCAGGTTTTCTAAACTTAGAGAAGCGAGTTCGAAAAAAACACACGAAGCAAAGAACGAATCCTTTAATGTCGAGAAAAAGAAGGAATAAAATCTCGAAAATATATGTAAATTAAAGTCATGAGCAACTTACTTCACGCTTATGGTTTTATCTGTTGAAGCTTTATTTCCTAACTTGTTCATAAAAATGAAGTTTGGAATATTAAATACACTTCTCACGTGTTTCTCAGTGTTTGCTTTAGTGTTCAACTGGCGTTGGAAAAAAAACCTTTGTTTAAAAAACGAGTTTTGACGTCATTCACTTGATTGTTTTTCATGGTTGTTTTCATTTCAAACCCGGTTATTAAGAAGTAAAGCAGAAGAATGTAACCCGTGGAATGTAAATATACCATACACGACTGGCAATTGCGCCTATATGAGTCATTTTTGCGACTAAACGTTTCTAATTTGCGACTAAAATTTGAGCCATGTTGTCACCCACAGTCTGTCAGTAAAAAATTCCCTGCTAGCAGAGGCCTCTTTTCTCTGCATTTCGCTGGCTGAGGTTCGCGAGGAAGAGAGACCTCTGCGCTGGGTCGAAACTCGCTTTGTTTTGCCGCCGCTCAAATAATATCAGCGGAAAACGTCTGTAGATATGCGTGCGCAAATAGTGGGCTCAAGAAACGGCCAGCAGTCCAAGGTTGTGGACGGCGGCACAACAAAGCGAGTTTCGACCCAGCGCAGAGGTCTCGTTCCTCGCGAACCTCAGCCAGCGAAATGCAGAGAAAAGAGGCCTCTGCTAGCAGGGAAAGTAAAAATTGAAACTATTGTCCAAAATGCGACAGGTTTTTTTAAAATTATTTTCAGCCTGCCATATATTGACGGTCTTGCAAATTAAAGAGCGTGCGTCAGCCGCCATTTTGACAGCATAGGCATAGCAGCATTACCAGGTCTGAGAAAGCATCCATTTCCATCGGCTAATTTAAATAATATAGAGCAATGTCCTAGATTGAATTTGCTAAATCAAATCTGAAACTTTGTTTTTAGATGTTTATTAAGAAATTTCTACACTAGCCTGCGTAGCTGGCGGTTTTGTGGGGTTTTAGCAGGTTTCTATCCGCGAAATGTTCGGTAGTTCCAGCAGGCGCACCTTGCCCCAGCGCTCGCGCGGCCATCTCATCGAACAACAAGCAAACTACCGAACATTTCGCGGATAAAAACCTGCTAAAACCCCACCACAGAACCGCCAGCAACGCAGGCTATTTCTACACGTTTGTCTTCTGATATCGAACGAAAACAATAACAAAGGAGTGGCTGACACGGGCTCTTTAAAGGCGGCACTGTCACCATTTTACACGATTTTAGGGTTAATTTGGGTAGCTTAAATGCAGTCAGATTCACAAGAATTGAACAAAATAATCGTCTAGGTTTGTTAAATAACTTTTCAGCTACAAGATGAGTACAAATTTGGAGTATTTAGTGTGTTATCGAGCGGATGGAATTGGATTGTGAAATGACATTTTAATTTCGTATCAGGCTGAACAATTTTAAAAATTGGAAATTTGATGGCGAAAGCTATTAAATCTTACGTAAGAATGCCTATATAATGCAAGTTTCAGCTCCTTTTCTTTCTAGGACATAATAAGTATATATAATAGGACTCCATGCTGTCCAATTAAGAAAAAATTGGATGATTCCGAGGAACTCCAAAATTGGACGAGGCCGCAGGCCGAAATAAAAAAATAATTGGACGATTCAAGAAAAATCGATCTGCCGGCACAATGGGATTTCGAGCTGGCTATATAATTACAGTATATATAGGATTCTGAGTTGTTTCTGTAGATCACTGGTCTTATTTTATATATTTTGTTGAAACAACCGTGACAGTGCCCTTTAAGGAATTTGGTCGTCGGGTGACCAAGTGCAAAATTTATTTCCTTTTTCTTCTTTCTTATAGGATTCCGAGTTTTATCATCAACCCAAAACAACAAAACAAATTACGACACGGGTGAATCGCCTTTTAATTACCGCGGGGGTCCTGTACATAGCCTGCTTGCAGGCGGTACTGAGTGTTTTTATCGCGGAAAACCCGGTCCGTTCGATGATCGGGCGCCATCTTGGATCCTGCAGGTGGTGTTTGAGAAGGTTCTTTTTGGCATTGTTTACATAGACCGATTAAATTCATTAGTTGGAAAGGACGTTTTCAGTAAAAATCCGGAAATTCACACTTTGTTTGCTAGCTGTTATTTTCTTTTAGAAACAAGACGAAAATGGAGGAAGTAAATACATCATTTGTGGACCGGTCAATATACTCTGGACATTTGACTCAAATGAATTCAGTCCTACCTCAGTGACTTTCTCTTAGGAATTTCGCATTGGAATTTCCAGGAATTTTTCCATACTACTTCTTATAAACTAACTAGCTCTTCTAAACAATTTTGGTCGGGTTTTTATTAATACTATGCAAACTTTAATTCAGAAAAACAAACAGCGCGACAGGGGAAGTTGAGTAATTGATCTGACCAGGTGAGAATAATTTGAATCAAACAAATCGCGTTGAATATTTACTTTTTTGGAACTAATCCAACAGTAGATTTACGATCAAGCATTCTGCTTCGCTTTAGGGCACTTGCGAGAACTTCGCAGTATTTAGTTATTTAGTTAATAATACACATGAAAAAATCTCTGGATTCTGATTGGCTGAGAGCAGTGCAGTTTTAGGCAACAAAGTGCAAAAATGGTTAACAAAATGCAAATTTTGTTTGAAATGCTAAAATATTTTGATAACATAGAGCTAAAATCCATTTCCAGCCGATAAATGAAGATAATATAAAGCAAAAGCGACTCCGAATAACATGTTAAACAGAAGTGCAATATTTCGGTTTTACTTCAAACCATTATCAAGCAAGTCTTGCTTGATAATGGTTTGAAGTAAAACCGAAATATTGCACTTCTGTTTAACATGTTATTCGGAGTCGCTTTTGCTTTACATAGAGCTATATTATGGAAACTTTGGTTCTTGTTCATGCTCAAATTCTGTCAGGTTTTGGTCCAGATTTTAATCAAGGAAACATGCGTGCGGCTTGTTGAGTTTGTAAGCAGATTTGTGAATGACTCCTTAGAATTTTTTTTCATGCGTATTATTAAAAGGAAATCATACGACTTTTCTCGTTCAATTTGGAATTTATTCACACTCGTGGGTTTTTCAAAAAGCTCAAATTGCACGAGCCGCACGGCTCGTGCAATTTGATACTTTTTGAAAAAACCCACTCGTGCAAATAAATTCCAAATTGAACTCGAAGTCGTATGATTTCCTATACAAATGCACAACGGGCTATGAGCAATGATTCATGATGCATTGTTCTATAGAGTTCTATAAGTATACAGCGGTCGTTGATTAAGACAGATATCGAATACAGTATTCCCGTATGTCTTGAACTGGATTTGTAATGTCTTCCACTAGACACCGCTCGTATGATGTACATCAATTCTAATAATTTGGTAATTTGGTATAACGGAAAGAGCAGTTTTTTCGATGCAATGTCAACAGAATTTAGATAATATTGAATAAAACATGTAATAAACCATATCCTGGAAAGCAGCTCCTTTTGTTTGTTTTAGATATAATAGATAGATAGAATTATTAGCTTACTATAAGAAATAATTAATAATACAGAAATTTATTCTATGTAGCATAATGTATATTGTAACTGGGGTGTTTTTTAACCGTGTCAAAATAAGGTTATCTTATTTTATTGAGAAACCTTGCTAGGGTAACTTAAATAACTATAAAAAATTCAGGTTTGGGAATAGCAAATGAGTCCATGAAATAATCTGATGTTCATTCCAAAAGAAAAAAAAACATAGAAATTACATTTCTTTTCAAAAATGTGTTGCTGGCGACACCATCGTATATGAAATTTTAACTAACTGGGGATATTTTATGAGATATGCAAATATGACCGATAGTCAATATGAAGCCCAAACCAGGTGGTACTATAGTTGTCAACTGCGCAAACACATTTTGTTCATCCTCGAACATTGGAGGCAAAATGGTAAATGAACAGGTCCAAAACACTGCGGAATACCCATTTTTCATCGTCTTCAACGTTCTGTCCGGGGTACTAGCTGTTTTGGGAAACTCTTTTATCTTGGTTACATTGTGGAAATCCCCTAATCTGTGGACCATGTCAAACATGTTTATAGCGTCTCTTGCCTACGGAGATCTAATCACTGGTGTTGCCTGCAATACGTTGAATATCATCCGCCACGTCGATGCTTTCATCTGGCTGTTCTTCCTCCTCGTCCCCGCGATATCCTTGTGTATTGTCACCCTGGATAGACTCTGCGCTGTTAAATGGCCGTATAACTATCACCAAAACCTGACGCCGCGACTCTGTGCTGGTATAATAGTGTTTAACTGGATATTTCCAGCCCTAGTATCGCTACCTGTGTTCTTCATGGACGATCATCCCGAATTCAAAAAAGGTAGATCAACTCTTTCTGCTCCACCTAATCTATCTCCTCCTCCTCCTCCTCGGACCGATAAAGACATCTACCGGGCCATAATCGTAATACTTGCGTTTATAATCCCGTTAATACTAATCATAACAAGCTACATTCAAATATTGAAGATCTGCAACAAGCACCTTCGACGTATCGCTAGCAACACACCTTCCTCCTCAAGTATAACTCACCATAGCAGCTCAGAGATTACCCCCAGCCGAACTTCAACAAATAGAAAGGCTGCAACTACGTTTGCCATTATAACAGTGGTGTTTCTGATATCTTTTACGCCTCATATGATTGGTAATGTACTGATTATTACGGGACCTAGGCCAACAGGGTTGTATTTGCCTGGATCGACGTAGTCATGTTCGCAAGTTCGGCAGTCAATCCGTACATTTATGGGGCTAGAAGTCGTGAAATCAGATTAGCGTGGAGGAAAATGGCACGGAAATGGCGGAGAGTGTCCGAGATTAAGCCACGCAAGGGAGAGGTAGACACTAGAAGTGATGCGCCTACAGGAGTAGAAAACACAGGAGCACAGAAAAGCTGCAAGTGCTGTGACGGTGAAGTCAGATTAGCGTGGGGGAAAGCGGCAGGTAAATGGCGAAGAGTGTCCGAAATAAAGACACACAAGGATGAGGTAGACACTAGAAGCGATGCGCCTACTGCCGTAGAAAACACAGGCGCACAGGAAAGCTGCTAGACCTGCGTACAGTCTGCTGCGAAGAGTGTCCGAAATAAAGACACACAAGGATGAGGTAGACACTAGAAGCGATGCGCCTACTGCCGTAGAAACACAGGCGCACAGGAAAGCTGCTAGACCTGCGTACAGTCTGCTGCGACATTGCTCGAGTCTGCAAAAGGATTCAAATGGTCAGGAAGCGCACTGATACGTTTCGTCGCAGAAACCGATCCATGGGAAAAGCTGAAATTCCAATGGTAGAAGAATGGGAAGTGTTCGGATTTCCCATCGCTATTCGAACACTTCCCATGCGCATTCCTTTGGAAATTCAGCTTTTCCAATGGATGGGTTTCTGCATAAATTCCCTGTGTTAAACTAAGCGAAGTTGCCGCTCTGTAGCACGTCCATAGTATGCTTGACACAGTCGTGGGTCGTTTACAGGACTCACCTCAAGAAATGTAAATGGAAAACGTTGAAAACAATAACAACAATACGAAAAGTGTCAGGCGGAAACGGGGAGTCAAAAATTCCAAAATTCAAAAAATACAAAAACTTCACATAGATCTCGGGGAAAAACTAGCGTTTGAAGAAATTTGCTACATTTTATTGGAGCTTATTTATTTATTATTTATTCAGCTTCGCCCGAGGGCCGGGAAATCCTCACAGAGCGAGGCTCCAAATTACGAGGTTCCCTTGTCAGTGTAGTGGTTAGTAAGTTGTAAGCCCTGCACTGAGGATGGGCAACTTCCGACGTCCTCGTGGTTCTTTAACGTCCCTCTGGTTCCGGTTAGTGTAGTGCGTGTGAGAGACGGGACCTACGGTTTAACGTCCTTATCCGAGAAGACGCGAAGGTCTAACCATTTGCAGATGTTAGAGCAAAGGCAGCACCTTCTCCTCAATTATTAGAAAAAGACCCTGAGTGTAAGTCGGTCCAGAACAGAGGCGAGGGGGGTTCTGCTGGGGGGGGGGGGGGGAGATAATTTAAAGGCTGTTTTATCTACAGAAAACTCCTAGGGGCGTAGCCGGGGGGGGGGGGGGGGACCCCTGGAGCTGATGAATTTTAACCATGGACAAATAAAGAATATCTTCTATCTATCTAGCCGAGACAGAATTAGACAAGACAGTAAACAGGTAAAAGGATGTCTTCACTGTAAAAAGAAACAAACAGTCAAGTAGGAAACTCATGTTCTTCGTCCGATGGGCGTAACATGAAGTTCTCTATGCGAATGAGGTAACCGCGTTAAAGTAGTGAACTCAATCGGTCCGTTTTAATCTCATGGAATTTCGACCCATCCTTAGTGGTATACAACTGGTATAAAAGTGGCATGTATACTTATAGAACAGCAAAAGTTCTACTCTGGGACCTTATCTTGCAATTCCGAGTTTTTGGCCGCCCTTAACATTTTCTGCGCGCGGCCCAAATGTCGCCCGAGTTTCTAGTGTAAAACACCTTCGACAGCCTGGGGTTATCTTTATATCAAAATGAGTACTGCCGACAAGCTCAGGCTAACACGTCTAACGTTGAATCGATTGACGGAGAGTAATTTCGCGAAAAAAAACGTATCCAACGGCATCACGTGAGTTGTCGCTTTTCATCTGAAGGAATAGTAAATTATAAATGATTAATCTGAGTAATTATCCATCCGCAGGAAATAAAGCTTGGGTTATTAATCATAGTTAACATATCAAAGCTGTATAAATTAACAATAAAAGGAACATAAAAAACTCGCAGCTGTTTCTAGCGATTTGTCTCACAAAACATTCTCCGCATTTCATAGGGTCTCAGAACAGTGCAAACTTCCGTTTTTTTAGTTGAAAGTCAAACACAAAGATGACCAACGTACGTAAAAGATAATTATCCAAAGCGAAATTGGCTAAAATCAAAACTGGCATAGGATTATATTAAACTGTAATATGAAAATAGTGTACGGTCTGTTTTTAGCTAAATACCTTATCACGTTAATGACGAAAAAACTAATGAGAAATGTCTTATTTGTTTTCGAAACGGTCACAGCTAAAAACGTGGCATCGCGATCCGCCTTTTCAAACATATTTTCTAGAGATGCTGAACATTTTAAGAGATGCTGTACCGCCAGTCGAATCTGACTCTTGTCCTGTTTACATAGTGGAATCACCTGGCTGATTTGCGTCAAAAAATAGCCCTTCGCCCATGCTGATGTGAGAAGATTTGCCTGGACTCCTGTATACACCTATTTATCAAATCAGCCAATCATATTGCGAGATTGGTAAAACAGCCTTTAGACCCACTTACAGACCTGTGGCCTGTAAAGCATCTTTTACCATACCATTTTGGCGACAATTTTGAGTCAATAGCCGAATTCACACTAGAGACGAGTTTCCCGTCTGAGACGATTTTCTGTCTTATATGAATTCTAATCGGAAACTAGTCGGTTTATAAACGCCAAGCTTTCTTCTTCAAAAAAGTTTTCACATGATCACAGAAGATAAACTCGTCTCAGACGGGAAACTCGTCTCTAGTGTGAATACTAATGATGACTCACTTACATTTTCGGTGAGCTGGTCCGGTTGTATCTGCCTGCTCCAATAAAATTAGAATTTCCCATCCCCGTTGGCCTAAAAGATAAAAAAAACAAGGGAGTCAAACTTACACTTAAGCTACGGCTAAACTAGGATACATGTAGCGCACAATATTTATCTTGCATGCTTCCCCGAGTGGCTAAACTATACGCGTGTTTTGGAAGCACAAAATATTTCTTGTCTTGCGAAGACCAGCCTATCTATGAGATACAACGCACGCAACACTGTTTCTCGCATGGCTAAATTGAGAAATATGAAGATGTGCCCTAGTTTAGCCAGGGCTTCAGGGTCAAAGATACTTTATAAGACAAGTATGGCAGCATTTTTTGTTGTTGTTGAACTAAGGCACATGTGATACTTACAGAGCAACAACTGCTGTCTTCTGCTGCCCCGCCCGCCAAAGGATTTCCACTATCGCAGATGCAAGTGCTTTGGTTCTCTCTCGTGAAGACGGCTGAAGTTTTCTATTACAATGCGAATAGACGAACCAAAGTAAATGAAGCTATCAAACATGTTGCTCGTGGACAAAACAGTTTTTCTGGTTCATACTAATAGAGGCATAAGAAGACAAGGATGTGCAAGCGGAAGAGGGGTTATGAAAAAATGGAATTTCAGGGTTGAAAAAATAGGAAGAGTTGGACCAAAAAATAGGATGAATATAGGAAATGAGAGAGGTCTGTGTATGCTCATATTAATGTGTTTAGCTTAATCAATAGATTCAAGAATTTCGTGACGAACAAATACGCGAATTGTATCACACGCGAATAAGTTTGCTATTGTATATACTTGTAAACCCCACTGTTTTTGTATTTTGTGTAATGCTGCTATGATCCTGACCAGGCCTGTAATTCAGCCGCTGCTGCAAAAGGTGATAATAAACTACATATCTATCTATCTATCTATCTATCTACTACATATCTATCTATCGGAACTTTTCATAGCAAAACATTCTTGAACGAGAGTAGTGTCCATATTTGGTATCAAGTGGCAATGGGATCCTAAAGGGATCTTGGGACGCGAATTAGAATGTGAAATTTCAGGCTCGTAGGAATTACTGGAAATGTAACAAGTTTTGGTGCAAAATCGACTGGATTAGACTAACGTTTTGCAGCCAAGAGCTTAAAACTAGGAATGCAACCCCCACCACCCCCCAAAGAAATCGGAACTTGACACCCTGCACGTGTGCAGTTTTGGCTTTCAGCTGACACGTGACTAAAAACATCTCCTCACTTCATTCTCTTATGTTGTAAAATAACGATTGAGTATTCAGTGCTAGAACATTATCGCCCCAAGAGCCTCGCGATTATGCTGACTGTACGAGGCTGTAGCGTCAGGAAAACCAGAATACAAACAGAAGTCCTAAATTCTAAGGTATCCAAATACGGTAATTTGCTCATCCGAGGCTTCTAGATTAGGAAATCAAATAGACCACTCATCGTCTGTTGGCTCAACCTAGCGTCCAGGGGTAGGAAGGTGTAACAGCGAATTAGAAAATGAAGTAGGTCTGAAGCTCGCGCTTCCTCTCCGAGCACAGGAACCCCACCCGAAACACCAGTGACTGCGCGTTTGCTGGACGGGCTTCCTGTGGTTAAAAAGGATATGTGATGGGACCCAGCCCTCGCGCATCGTCTACGAGCACAGGAACCCCACTCGGAACACCAGGGACTACATAGGCTGCGCGTTTACGTTGTCTTCTGATCGCTCGTTTGTGTATACGATAATTTATATAAAGAAACAGAGCTCAAAAGTAGAAACCTTTTGTTGTCATTTCTTTTCTTCTCTTCAAAGAGCAAGTGTTTCATGATAAATCCTTGAACCACAGCTAATACTCCGCACGGTCCGCCCTGAAAGCATACAGAACAAAAGGATCATGTTGCGCATGCAAAAAAGCGTGTGTATAGGGCCCAGAGTGAATGTCAAGAATCACGGGTGCGCTTTGGCAAAAGACATTTCATTTAAATTTCGCTTATCCGTATTCGGGAATGAATGCCTATGGCGTGGTAATATGGAGAGCGAAAAACCAAGCGCTGTGATGAGCTGGCGTTGCATTTTGAATGGAGATGGTATTCACAAGCCAGACAAAGAATGGCAAGATATGTAAACTGACCAGTTAGCTCGCTCAGTGGCATGTTTGTACCTTGAGTTGTACGATTCCATATTCCAGCCCATACAAGTCACAGAAGCCAAACCCTTGCCGTCTCCATTCAGGGTTAAAACAGGCTGTAGCAGTACCGAATATAAGGTTCTTAAGGGCCTGAAATACAAATAAATAAGAGGTATTTGGCTGGGTCAAATCAATACAACATTTGATTCTAGTTCATTCAACAATGGGCATTTTTAGCTGGCTTTAAAGAGGGGGGGGGGGGGGGGGGGTTGAGGGCAGGGGAGCGGACAGGGGGGGAGGGGGATACTACCCTACCCTTCCCCTAAGAGTTGCTACACACTCTACACTCTGAAATATAAGTAGTACAATTAAATAAAGCACGTATTTTCCTACCATGGCCTGTTCGAGGGAGATCGGTTTGCTTTCAAAATCCGCGCTGATTGCCTTTGCCGGACCTATATGAAACACGTGTAAAACATCATTGTGGACAATTTTACATTAGTTATCGCCGTCAAGTTTGTTGATTTTTCATGTTTATAGAAGAGGTGGTGACATTTTTGATGATGACGATGACGTTTAAACAATTATCATAATGATGAATAATTATCATAACGGTAAGATGAGCATAGTTATCATAATTATCATAATTAGTATATATAATAGGACTCCATGCTGTCCAATTAAGAAAAAATTGGATGATTCAGAGGAACTCCAAAATTGGACGAGGCCGCAGGCCGAGTCCAATTTGGAGTTCCGAGGAATCATCCATTTTTTCTTAATTGGACAAGCATGGAGTCCTGTTATTTATTAATTATATAACATCAATGTTCAAACCCAAACTGTCCAATTTTAGCGCGAACTGTCCAATTAGAGCGCGCGCGATCCAATTAAAAAATAATTGGACGATTCAAGAAAAATCGATCTGCCGGCACAATGGGATTTCGAGCTGGCTATATAATTATGAAAATAATTATCATACCGATTAAGATTAAAATTATCATCATAATGGCTAATTATCATAATGAGAAGATGGACATAATGATCATAATTATGAAAATAATTATACCGATTAACATTGAAATAATCATCATAATGATGGATAATTACCGTATTTACCCGTATATAAGACGCACCTGTATATAAGACGCACCTTGAATTTTGAGGTCATTCTGGCAAAAAAATCAATTTCTAAAGATTTTCAATTTGTATTTCGTGCAACAGCACTTCCATAAAGAAATAGCATGAGAAATAGACTGGCAGTAAATGGAAAATGGCAAATGTTTACGCCACAAACAGATGAGTAAAATATTCCAACTGTTTCTTCATTTTATTTTGTTTGTTTGTTTTGAGATAAATCTTGTGCTACACACGATTTCACGCAAAATTTAAATAGTTGTGCTAATATTTCTATACATTATAGCCTTCTAGCAGGCGTTAACAGGCTGGTTTTATCGCAAAAATCCCGGAGTTTGTAGTCGCGAGTGCCGACGAGCGCCATCTTGGATTTTTGGACGTGCGTCCTGGGCCGAGTGACAAAATCCAAAATGGCGCTCGCGACTACGAACTCCGAGATTTTTGCAATAAAAACAGCCTCCAGCGCCTGCTGGCAGGGTTCACGGATCGAAATCCTAGCTTATTATGTGCAACCAAACCACACAACCATGAATCAGCAAATTTGTAAAGGATCTTTTGTATTTGGTTGTTATGCAAATTCCCAAAAGTGATGTTCCGTGTATAAGACGCACCCCGATTTTGAAGGTCATTTTGGAGTGAAAAAAGTGCGTCTTATATACGGGTAAAAAATACGGGCATAGAAGAGTTAGTATATGTAATAGGACTCCATGCTGTCCAATTAAGAAAAAATTGGATGATTCAGAGGAACATCCGAGGAATCATCCATTTTTTTCTTAATTGGACAAGCATGAAGTCCTGTTATTTATTAATTATATAACATCCATGTTCAAAACCAAACTGTCCAATTTGAGGTGCGAACTGTCCAATTAAAGTGCGTGCGATCCAATTTAAAAATAATTGGACGATTCAAGAAAAATCGATCTGCCGGCACAATGGGATTTCGAGTTGGCTATAATTATGAAAATAATTATCATACCGATTAAGATTAAAATATTTATCATAATGAAGAAGATCAAAATAATTATCATAATGGTGAAGCTGTTGTTGCTGATAGACTGCGAGTCAGTCTCTACTTTACGCAAAAAAATCCGTAAAAAACAGCCCCTTTTTTCACGAATGTAGCGCGCGCTACTCAAGTGCCTTATTCGAATATGCACTTACCAAGGCTAAGTTGACCTAATTCTTGATCAAGATCGTCATCAACGTCTTCAAATAATAACTCATCCTGAAACATCAGAAACAGCACATCCAATTCAGCAGATTCAGTACATGTCTAAAGTAACAAATCATTTCTGCAGGGAAATTGTAATTGCTATTGACAAGTAAAGAACTGGATTTACTGCGCTTTCTACGAACACTGAAGCAGCAGTCAAACAGCCGTGTTTTACCAGTTTCGTTCTATCCCACAACTATAGCAACAACAATATATTGCAAAAGCTACCCAATTGCTTCGAGTAGATGTCTAGGGACATTTTGAAAATAATCGGTGCAGAGTTACAATATCATGAAAACTGCTGTAACTAATCTCGTGCAAGTCCACGACTCCTGTTACCTGTGTTCTGCTTGAACCAGATGACTCGGTCCTGCAAACAAAAAAGACAAAATGTTACTCCAACTCAGAAACATTTGCTTTTGCTGATATACTTCTTTGCTCTAACATTTGACCCTTATTCATAAGTGGAATTCATAAGGGAATTCTTGTATTTCTGCGAGTAATGGCGCAATAGCATGCCCAGGTGCTTAAATACTGAAAACATGTTGTGAAAAATTGCCAGTGTGGGCCCCGGAGGGGGACAGGGCCCTCTTTCGTTAGGGTTGAGCACCCCCTTAAGGCAAGCGCAGGACGCAAGCACAGGACGCAAGCGCAGGACGCAAGCGCAGGACGCAAGCGCAGGACGCAAGCGCAGGACGCAAGCGCAATGCAAGTGTGAATCGTAGCGACGTAAGGGCAAGCCTAATAATGCTTAGTTGCTTGCGCTTGTGTTCACTTGATTCACACTAGACGCAAGCGCAAGCGAACGCAATGTCTCGATTTCCTTGCGTTTGCGTCTGCGATTGCGTTCTAGTGTGAACCACAAAAAAGTGGAATGTATGAGTTTGATATCCTTGCGCTTGCGTTTTCGCTTACGTTCCAGTGAGAAACAGTCTTTACCCCGGAATATGGGCGTATCCCCGGGCTATGGGTACAATGAGCGAGCATTGCGCTGTAAGGCTGTAAGTTGGTTGTTGACTTGAATGATCTATTTATCACACAGAGCGCTTTTCGTATGACTTTGTGAATAATTGGTAATCACTTTGTTATCATTCCTGTAGGTTTTATTCAGACTTGGTATAATCACTTTACGATTGGCTTCACTAGAGTCATCTGAAATCCACTCTATGATCTGAATTAGGCGGCAACAGGGAGGTAAAAGTGACATTAGCCTGCGCGCCGGCTCTCCAGTGGGTTTTTCGGATATTGATTTTTTGGGCGCACGGGATTCCTGTTTCGCAGAAAGGAGACACAGGAATCCCGAGCGCTAAAAAAAGTAAAATAAAATTGACCAAATACGTGTAACTGTACCTATTGATTCTCTCCTTCGATGGTCTTTTTGCAGACGAAGACAACGCCAACCTGTGAAAGTCATGTTAAAGAGCCCGTGTCAGCCACTCCTTTGTTATTGTTAGGAATTACATGTAGAAATCTTAAAATAAATATCTATAAAAACAAAGTTTCAGACTTGATTTACCAAATTCAATCGAGAACATTGCTCTGTAACCTCTAAATCAGCCGATGGAAATGGATGCTTTCTCCATCTTGGTATGTTGCTATGCTGTCGAAATGGCGGATGACACAGGAGAGTTTTAAATGTGGCCATAAATTGTTCAGTACATAGCGAGTACATATTCACGCGTTGAATGCAATGAGACGTGGTATCAGGTTGTTGCCCACAACTCCGTAAGAATGAAAGATCATTTTAATAATCTTTCGTTTGAAAATCATCATTTATAGAACTGACAGAACCGGATAAAATAAGCTTACTGAAAGGAACTTGAGTTCTCAGGATCTTCGTTAGGCAGTCTGTCTGCTTTGACCTATAAAAATAAAGTTCCATACAATGAATCGTTACATTTTCAGGGACGTACAGTGCATATAAATGTTTGCCTACATACTGGTGCAAGCGCAAGGGAATGTAACGCCTCGAATTTATTGTGCTTGCGTCTGCGCTTGCGTTCTAGTGTGAACCAGAACAGGGAAATGTATGAGTTTGATATTCTTGCGCTTGCGCCCCAGTGAGAACCAGCCTTAAAACTGCCACCCAGGTCTGGGAAAGGGGGCAATGGTCTCCTTTCCCTCCTTCCACATGGTACAGTCTGGCGCGGGTCGTTCAAAGGTGGATTAAATGTAAACCAGGTTTAGTTCTGAACAAAACCATCGAGTCACCATGGTAATTAATCCTGGATTAGTGACAAACCACTCTTGAGCAACCGGACTCTGGTCTTGACAACTGAAAAATGGTGAATACAGAAGTAAAATGAAAGGAAATTCCCACAACAACTCACTCCTCTGTCGCCTGATTTTGAAGTAAAAACCCATCAGACTTGAAATCTTCAGCAGCATGCTGTGCAACATCATTAGGATAGAGATCATCGTCAAAAAGGCTTTTAGCGTCTCTTGATTCCATGTGGAAACTGTGTCCTGTGACATTCAGCTCTGATGACTGATTCCGTTTGTGTTTTAACCTCTTATCACCCAAGCCGGCAAGCCCTAAGAAGAACAAGGTATTCCCTTTTGGTAATCAAATGGATAAACTCGCGTAAAAAAACCTGCCAATTTCGCGGAGAACGGCCGATCTCCGGAAAAACGACCGATTTCGCGGGATTTTTTAGGTTCAAATTAATTGTGGAAAAAACGGCAGATTTCCGTGGGTCGAATTCGCGCGAAAAAAAAACCGGCCGATCGCGTGAGAATTTTACAAGCAAATTTCGGAGAAAATGGTCGCGTGATATATTTTAAGTTTAAGAAAAAACAAATCGCACGCATTTTTTTCACGGTCCACGGTCATTTCAGCTTTGCGAATAGGTTGAAATGCTTGCTTGCCAAACCCTAGTTGCCATTGCACAATGGCACCAACTGTTGTATTGTTAGTATTTGGTGTCACCTGGAGTTCACCCAGCTCACCTGAGCTTATCACCGGTCCTCCCAAGCCACCAGTGCTGCGAGTTCTTCCTCTCTGTGAAGATTTTGGTTTAGCATGTTCACCGGTAGATCCACCAACAAATTGTGTGTCTGAGCTAACTTTCTGGGAATGACCTGATTTATGCAAACCATGCTCTCGTAGTTTTGACATTTCAGCTCGCCTGGGTGATGCCTCTGATTTTTCTAGTCTCCTCAGTAAATCACCATAGTCTTGTGTTTCTGAGACTTGCTCTGTGGTTTCTGCTGGGGTCTCTGTTTTTCGTGGTCTCTCTCTAGAGGATTTTCTCTCCCTAAAGAATCAGCAATTTGAGGACTGTCAAACAGGAGAATGTTGTATCTTCTACAGAACAGGAATGTTAAATTATGCTGGAGGAATTAATTCAGAAATTATTCTAATTGTCCACATCATTTCTCTCCTAAAACCAGGAGAAGAGCACCAGTCTGTAAATTGACACAAGACTTAACCAATTCTACTCGTCAAGACTCAAACTGCAAAGCCCAGTGGCCACAACCTGGCTGCTGCAGGACGAGTGCATTCCTCAGAATGCCTGCAAATGTGGCCTGCCACAGAATCAGAGCATTTTCAGAGCTTGAGGAGCACAATCAGATGTCTCCAGAGTCCCCGTCATGAACAGCGACAAAACCAAATTATCCACAGATATTATGCTCCCAAATTTCTAAGATTTAGTACACAATTTTAATTTTCCCCACACCATATCACACCATGTCTATGAAGACTTAAAGGGGCACTGTCACAGTTGTTTCAACAAAATATTATAAAAAAAGGCCAGTGATCTAACATAAAGAACTCAGAATCCCATGTATCCTGTTATTAGGTCCTAGAAAGATTAAAAAGGAACTGAAACTTGCATTATATAGGCATTCTTACAGTACATAAGATTTAATAGCTTTTGCTATCAAATTTTCAAGTTTGAAAACTGTTCAGCCTGATACGAAATAAAAAATGTAATTTTACAATCCAATTCCATCCGCACAATAACACACGGAAATACTCTAAATATGTACTCATCTTGTAGCTGAAAGGTTATTTAACAAACCTAGACGATTATTTTGTTCAATTCTTGTGAATCTGACTGCATTTAAGAGACCTAAGTTAACCCTAAAATCGTGTAAAATGGTGACAGTGCCCCTTTAAAGGTGACTGGCCTGTCTGTAGCCTTGGCGGCGGACCGGGGTGCTTTGAGGAGGGCTGTGCAACATCATACCATGCAACGTCATACCTGCACACTAGTAGATAAATGACGCTAAAGGATAGTGAGTAGTGATATCAGATGTAGGGCACCAAAGCATGTGTGTAACTGCTAATGGTACTTTACACTGTAGAGCCCGGTGCACACTAGCGACATAACAACATAAGGACGTTATGTTGCAACAAAAAAAGCATGGGAAAATAATTGAAATAATCAGTATTTTCCATGGATCATCATTAGATTGCTTCACCAAAGCAATCTTATGTTATTTTTTGTGGACTTCAACGTTTTGAAGCCATAAAAATTTGGTTCGCGTGATATTTTTCTTATGTCATTATGTAGCAAGTGTGCACCAGGCTTAAATGACCCTACCCGTACATGTACATACCTGGTTTGGGGCCTCTGTATTTCAGTCTCAGCTTCACTAGATGATGGTTGTGTAGATCTACCACTCATGGGAGCTGCTATGGAGCTTCCTTTGTCCATCAAGTACTGCGCTATCACCTCAAGCATGGTACGATGGGTGGTTGCTTGCTCCTGAACATGAAACCAACATGATTTTACAACAATTTGGTGGCACAACAGCTTTATACTCTGAATTCCCGAATAATTGTACTTAGTATACACTTGAGTAATTATACTAAAAACAATTAGTCGCCTCAGGCTCTGTAACTATCGGCGAATAGTCACCTCGACTTCGTCTCAGTGACTATTTGCCAATATTTACGTCGCCTTCGGCGGCTAATTGTTAAATGTCATGTACATGTCATGTATGTTTTATTTTTTTAGAACATTTTCCACACTATGTGCAATATAATATATTCCAACATTTCTAGTCCAAATTCTAAAATGAATGAACAAATAGTTAATGTCTGAAATTGAATGTCCAAACCTGAATTTTTTTTGCAAGTAATGTACCATTATTAAAGGGGCTGTGTCATGATTTTAGCACACATTTGTTGGTAGAAAACACACCGTACAAATAACTGATGGATAGCCAAAATATTAGTCTAGGTTTATTACATAGCCCTTTAACTACAAATCAATCAAGATTGCAGGATTCATGGACCTTGTAGGTATTACAGAGCGGATGCAAACGGATTGCAACAATGCATTTTTGAAATCTTGTCAGGATGACAAGTTTTCAAAGTTTGAATTTACATCAAAACTTGCTTGTAAATCAGCAGTCTTGTCGCTACAACTGATCTACATTGCTTAATTCTGGCTAATACCAAGTGATATAAGTGATTTGGGGATGATTACATACAAAGTTAGAGCTGTATTTACATATTATTCAAATGACTGTGACACAGCCCCTAAATACCACAGAGCTGAACAATGTATATATGGTACCTTGTTCTTCTTCATGAGCTTTTCAATGTGTACTTCCTTAGCAAGCTGTGCTCTGTTACTGATGCTGCAAAAAAACATGATATTAAAATGTTTACAGAGGTATCACTTCAGTGAAGAACAATTTAATATGTACCTGTCATCTGTTCTTGGCATCTCCTGGTCCATTACCTTGAGGGTATTTTTAAGACCCTTATATAAAAACAAACCAAAAAATTTAACCCTCACACATCCCAATAGACCATTATCATGTTAACATAATTTAATAATAGAGCTGATTTTGTTTGACTGTGAAAAGTGTTAGAACAATGTTGTGTCACATCGTGACCCGCCATGCTGCAAGAAAGTGCTAATCATTGGCTCTTGTTCTAAGGACCATAATTTTCTACCACGATCATGCAATTTGATTGGCTGTCGTTGATTTGCAGTGCCTTGCTGCAATTGTGACCACAAGTACTTACAAGCCGCAACAATGCAATCTGAAAAGAAGGCCGTACTCTGTATCTACAGAATACACAGCAGGTCTGGTTCTGTGCTGAACCCTAACCGTGGCTGTGCCATGCTGTGATAGCGGCACTTTTGACAGTCATACAAGATCAACTCTATACAATTCCTCAAAGGTGAGATTAATAGTGGTGGATTAATAGTGGATGGATTGGACATCTACTGATTTGGAAAATATACTAATATCTGATAGTTATGATGAAGCAGAGTCCATCATTAACTTCAGCACATCTTTATTAGAACAATTGCAAAGTTTGGTGAAGATTGTTTGAATTTTGCCCAGGATATAGTTTTTACAAATTGATCATTTTAATGCATGCTGGTTGAGCATCAACGCTACCGCAATTACTTACAACAGCCATTTGAAGTCTGCTGTATAAATAGTAAAACTGATAAAGGAGCCCAGGAACTTAAAACAAAACCTTGACGTGTTACACTAAGGTTAAAGTAACTTGGTTAAGTCTTACAGTAAAGTTAAACGGTGGAGATTTCCATTTCCGAGCACTAAATGGGCTTGAATCCGAATCGTTTTTGGTAAACACAACCAACGCCGGCCACATCGATGATATATTGATAACGATAAACAAACCTACCTTCCGGCTCAAGTATTCTCGAACAAGAGATGCCGTTAGTGAGCAAACATCCGCCATCTTGAGTTGAAAAGTTGTGTCTGCTACCAAGACAACTTGTCTATATTTGCCTCCATTTCAATAAGTTCCGCACACGACAAATTGAAATCCCTCTTCAAATTTCACATCACCAATATGTTGACAATGTTGTTAGCGCATTTCGTACGGATTGAAAGCAATGATGGCTTAAAAAACAGTACAATTTTACAGACGAGTTCTTTCCAGTAGACTTTCTTACTTTTCTGAAATGTTGTTGGTTGCCTAATGGGAGTTTCCGCTGAAAATCATCGAGGCCCACAATACCACAGGCAGACCGGCGCTCTAGACCGTTTAGAGTTATGAGTACTTTATGTGAAAGTTTGTTAAACTCTAATTACTCGGGGTAATAGACTCCTAATGAAAATTAGATAAATGATTATAATAATAACAACTAAATTTAAGTCTTTGGCGGCGATGTTTGCTCTGATTTCCACAGATAAAAAAAACACCTTCATCTCCTTTTTAAAAGCCACACGAAAGAAAAATGAAATAAAACAATGCCTTTATGGAATATGGCACTTTGACACTGACAAACAAAACGTATTTTTTGGCAAAAAAATTTAAACAAAATTTGCCCGTCCCTCCCCTCCCCCGACTGGAATGACTAAGCTTCCATTACTGGCGGTATTCCTGTGGTTAGACTAACGGATCCAAGATGGCGGTCGCGGGGAAATCAAGTCGTTTGTTTACTATGAATTTCACTTGACTACTGGTAAATGCAGGATATATTCCCTCGTTTGAACACCGCAGTAAGATAGGTGGTAGACTTGAAGAGAACATGCCGTCGTCCGTTGTTTGAATGAGATTGAAAATATGGAAGAACCAGAACTCCAAGAACCGCCTGTCCCAAGCACCAAAGTAAGCCTCAAGTCGAAATTTGTGAATTTTTACACTGAATCCCCCTAAATGCTACACATGGAAGAGATTTGAATGCACAAACAGTGGTTTTATGTTGTGCAAGATGTTTTCTTTCTGTTGAACATCGCTGATTGCCCATCACGTTAATTCTAACGCTATCGATTGCTTGTGTTGTTGTGGAATTCGTAAAGTTATGAGAAGCGACAAACCAGTCCTACTACATTTATAGAAGTGTGGTGGAAAGCTAATTCTTAAATCAGCCAATACGTTAATCAGTTTAATTAGCTAGTATCACGAAGGGGTGCGAGCTCGTAATAAGCTGAGGTGTTAAATATCACCAGTAACATTTTGCAAGACCAAATATGTATAGGTTGAAAAAGTTGAAAGATATTTACAGGCGCTCAGTTAATGCCTCATGTTTTTGGCTAGAATTATATTGTTCTCTTTTCCTTAATGAATTAATACCATTCTCCTTTCCATGGGGAATTAACATTTTCCCAGGCAAGGGTATGCCTTGGTTACAATGAATGCCTACTGGTACATCCTTTTTTTTTTACAACCTTTTTTGTGTATACTGTAAAAATATCATAATTACTTCTTCATTACTAATATTTTTTACTGGTAGCTCAAATTAACACTTTCTGCCTAGCTCACAATTGTTACACATATTGGTTAAAAAACTGACCAGAATTTTTGAGATCATATTTGACCAACTCTGATATGTTAATTTCTTTATATAGGACTGGCTTCAACAGACAAACCAGTCTCTGTCCAAACTTAAGAGCATCAAGAAGACATCATACCAGCTTGGTGGAGGACCAAGGGAGCGAGAGGTGAATTGTCCATGTAACTACAGAAGCAAGAGCAAGACAAGCTTCTTGAGCTTAGAGGCAGACCCTCCACAGCTCTCACAGTTTAGCCAGGAAACAGCCAGGTACAGTACATAGGGATATTGTTTTTAAATCCCCATGTGGAAATAACGAATTGCGGTCGTTTCGCCGACACGCCGGTTCGCCGACACGCGCGTTCGCCGACACAAGAGTCGGTTCGCCGACACATGGCTCAGTGCGTACTTTCAAATCTACTGCTGTGTGACTATAAACGCCTATAAACATGAAACAAATTTCAACCACCACATTTATATTTTCAATATTTTTATTTGTCTTTTTTTTCAAAATGATTGATATTTACATGTGTTTCTAAGCGAAATCTATATGGAAAGCTAACCTATTTACATGTTTATTTTTAACAGAGCGGACCTCACTTGATTGTAGATAAATTTTAGTCGAAAGTCAGTCGTTTTTGAAGTAAAAATGGATCTGAAATTGAAATTCTATAATTGCTTACGCAGAAAAACATCATGTGAAATCCGCTCTAAAAAAAACTAGTGCCGTCTGTCTACGGGACCGTTGAGGCGAGAGCACGCTACCAAGAGGTGCATCGCACTTCGATTGTGGGCCTCGTAATCCTCCCAAACAGAAAAAATTCGAGCCTGTAAGTTTCTGTACTTCTTTCTTTGGATTCTGTTCAGCTTCTGGTCACAAACAAGGCGGATCTGTAGTGAGACAAGCTGTGCTTCGCGGTGCAGGAGGGCGAGGAGGCTGTACAGAGGCAGGTGCACGCGGCTGCCGGCTCGCCGATTCAAAGCGTTATGCCAGCCCTCGATGTCGTTGTTGGTACGGATGGGCTGGCCGTAATGCTCCAGTCTTTCGGAGGGAAGGCTGGATTCTCGATCCACTGGCGGCGGATGTATGCCATTAAACGGACTAGTGGTTCGGCAACGGCTTGAACGGACAGTCTGTTAAAGATGCGCGGGATCATGTGATGGGGCAGAAAGGGCAGGGCCATCACGCGGCGGAGGAACTTGTGTGTGGCATCGTCTTCCATGTAGTCGGTCTGTAAACCTAGTTCTTGAATCTGTCAACAAAAATTGAAAGGTTATTAATCATTGAACAATTTTATCTGTACGATTGTCTGTATTCTTACGTATGAGCGCTGCGCGTTTATTCGAGGAAATACGTATTTTCCGTTTATATTACCTTCCGCCAAACAGCTTGGTTCCAGTGGAAGGCACACCCCTGTAGCTGAACCAAGGGAAGAACGGACTTCAGGGCCTCCCACAAAGGCAGCTCAAAATCCAATGTGGCTTGACAGACAGCCGGAGGCGATGGCAGCAGTTCAAGGATTTTCTGGAGCACCTGGAATTTTTTTTAAGAAAATCGTTAGCGGGCGACAGTGCTTCCGGGCGACAGTGGAGAAGGCGGCGTGATCTGTGTCCCTAAAAGCAGAAGCAAGAAGATCCAGGGTTAGTTTTCATGAAAAAAGTGGAAATTATCGGCGGCATTTTTTTCCCATTATTCGCAAATGATATACTTACCGAATGTCTCTTCTTCTGTTAGCCTAGTGCTCTCGGCACCTGGGACCAGTTGCGACAGATCAACAGAGAGATCCGACATATGCGGGTCGGGTTGAGTGCAGTACTGACACCGCCACTCAATCTCTCTCTCGCCGTTAACTGCTTCGCGGTAGATAGCACGACTGATTCCCGTGTCGCATGTTCGGTGCTGCCACAACTCGCAGCCTTCACATTGTAGGGCGTCTTGCCTGGGACGGACGACCTCACCGCACTTGATACAGTTATCGTTAGACATGATAAAATTAAAATGAGAAATGAGAGTTTGAGTTTGGATGTGTTCACAGATTTCGCTGGATCGAATGACTCACAGTAAACTTTATTCAGCATTTATAGTCGAACTCCCAACCTCAACGGAAACATGCTTGATCCGGATTCCTTGATCCTTTGGCGGTATTTCGATCCGCGTCTCTTGAAGCTGGTTCAGTGAACACGGATCAAAATGCCGCCGATGACAGAGCTAATTACGAATCAACAAACTTTCGCATCGCTCGCGCTGTGATTATATTTCGCTGAAAACACACTACGTTCTTAAGAATCTATGGATTATAAGCTTTCATTTCATATAAGTTTCGTGTGTCTGGTGCTCGGAACAAAGATTTGAGAGTAATTATTCTACTCAGATTGAGCAAGTCTTTTGCTTCTCTTTGACTCACAAAGAAAGCTCAAGCGAAACTAACAAAACTTTCGCATCGCTCGCGCTGTGATTATATTTCACTGAAAACACACTACGTTCTTAAGAATCTATGGATTATAAGCTTTCATTTCATATAAGTTTCGTGTGTCTGGTGCTCGGAACAAAGATTTGAGAGTAATTATTCTACTCAGATTGAGCAAGTCTTTTGCTTCTCTTTGACTCACAAAGAAAGCTCAAGCGAAACTAACAAAACTTTCGCATCGCTCGCGCTGTGATTATATTTCACTGAAAACACACTACGTTCTTAAGAATCTATGGATTATAAGCTTTCATTTCATATAAGTTTCGTGTGTCTGGTGCTCGGAACAAAGATTTGAGAGTAATTATTCTACTCAGATTGAGCAAGTCTTTTGCTTCTCTTTGACTCACAAGAAAGCTCAAGCGAAACTAACAAAACTTTCGCATCGCTCGCGCTGTGATTATATTTCACTGAAAACACACTACGTTCTTAAGAATCTATGGATTATAAGCTTTCATTTCATATAAGTTTCGTGTGTCTGGTGCTCGGAACAAAGATTTGAGAGTAATTATTCTACTCAGATTGAGCAAGTCTTTTGCTTCTCTTTGACTCACAAAGAAAGCTCAAGCGAAACTAACAAAACTTTCGCATCGCTCGCGCTGTGATTATATTTCACTGAAAACACACTACGTTCTTAAGAATCTATGGACTATAAGCTTTCATTTCATATAAGTTTCGTGTGTCTGGTGCTTATTATTCTACTCAGATTGAGTAAATCTTTTGCTTATTCTTCTATAGTATGCTTAAGTCTTTTGCTTCTTTAACAGTTAAGTGAAACTAACAGAACTTTCGCATAATCAATTAACTTCGCGTCAGAGAATCCGCGCAAGATGTTCGAGATAATCGAGAAATCAGCTTGAGTTCGAGTGATGAATTATAAATATCAATGTTGATGATAAGTTTTATTGAGTTTTATTACACACAAGGCTTATTATTAATATAGAGATCATGTGTCGGCGAACCGACTCCTGTGTCGGCGAACGAGTTTGTCGGCGAACGAGTGTGTCGGCGAAACAACCGGATTCCGAAATAACACATAATCATAGATCTAGGAGGAAAAAAGCATAATGAAAAACAAAACACATTCCCCTGACATGGTGACTGTGAGGACAGAGCTTTTTCCTCCTTTAATTAAAGCCCATGAATAGTTCTTGAGAGAAAAAACATTCATGGGTTTGAAGTGGAAAAAGCTTGTAACGTAAAAAGCAGACAAAACAGGAGCCAAGAGATGCCAATGTTTAGGATTTTACTTTCAATCCTTCATCAGGGTGGAAAAAGCTTGATAACCTATGTCAGGAGAATGTTTGATACTCTCAACATGTTGCTGTGGAGTGTCACTTTTTGAATATGTGACTAAAATGATAAACGAAACGAGTAGGCAGAGTATGATGTGGTGAATTTCACGGCAGAGCATGTTTGAGTGAAATGCTGCACAGGAAAATGTTTCGTACAACAAGTTGTTGGAAGTTGTCCCATTTTTTTTTCTTATCCTGCAGTAACTCCAATATGTCTGTACCAGAGCTACTGAAACACTATCATGAGCACAGATCCCCAGGCCACAGGAAACCCAAGCGAAGGCCATACTCTGCAACAATTTGCTCCACTAGAGATGCCCCAAGGCAGAAACATGAGGAGAAGAAGGAAAGGGATTACAATCATAATCCATTTATAGCAGGTCAGTCTGTTGTCGACTCTTCCTCTATCAACATGAAAGGGCTTCTTCTCACACATTCTGATAACCAGAACTTCCCAGATCAACACCTTGTGAAGAAATCAATGCCAAGGGAAATACATATAATAATATTTTCTAATTCTGCATCTTATTTTTCTGCATTTTATTGCTTGTGATTTTTCGAATATCTTGATGTTTAATTGTTTATTTTAGTCAATCCTGGTTATTATTTGTAACATGCAGTAAATCAACTCTCTGTTACTTATCTTGAATGAACCTTCTATCTAAATCAATGCGCATTATGTATGCATCAGAACTTGTGTTTAGCTTCAGCAACCAGTTTTGAATTCTACCTTCTACAGTGAAAGGGTCTACAGTCAGTCCCAAGCCCCGTCCATCAAGTGGCATCTCTACTGGCTCAGCTGATGGGCATCCAAACACATTCAAAGGTACAGCTAGGGTATTGGACTGCAATACATATGACTTAAGGAGGCTGCATACAGTTTTTTCTTGCGCTTGTCATCTTGCTTTTCACCGACCACAAGCCCAACATTTAGTAGGTAGTTGTGGATTTGAAATTTCGACTACTTGCAGGAAAAAAATCAAATTTGGAATTATGTTTAATTATTTACTGTCACTATATCAGGGTTCCAATAGCAACAAAACATTGGGTTGCTATGTGGAGTTGGCCAGAATTTTGGCACATGCTAATATCCAGGGCTTCTGGAAACACTGGGAAAAAATACTGAAATTACGCGGGATTCGAGGGCGGTAAATAACGCGGGATTGCGTAATCATTTTTTGGGAGATGACTTTATCAACATACAATACTGATTTTATCTCTTATAGGGACTTGTCTGTTTCATCTAGACCCGACCACGTTGATGAGGTACAGCGGGCAACCGCAGAAGGCATGCGTAAGTACTCTGCGTTTGGTCAAGACGTAGAGAGCTCGAGCCCGGTTCCTCCTCCGCCGAGGCCTCCCCAGAGCCTCCGATGCAATCTCCCCAACAAGGCTCGGAAGTAGACGAATTTCGCGACGAAAGTGTCATTTCAAACGAAGATGAATCATATAGCGAGGATGAAGAGAGTCTTGATTCATTTGATTCTCCGCAACAGCCCGACATGAAACCACTTGTGTTTGAGATTCCAACTGCAGATGTCGAGTATGGAAGTGATGAAGAGGAGTCCCACAAGGCTCTATATTCGGCCCCACGGGCTTCTGAACAGTTCGCTTCAGAAGATAGGGCTCTATCAACAGTAGATTATGTTGCTAAGAGCGAAGCCTTCCTTGATGAACTCGAAAATAAGCAAACTCAAGAAGCAGAGGAGCTGTCTGAAATGTTCAAAGATATGCAAAGCGCGAAAGATCGGGTCCGGGATATTGATTTGCGGAGCCTCGTCAGCTCTCCTATGACACCAGGTCGACGAACCACCACTCCCTCGGGAGCTGCCAATGTATCCTCACAGGACCCAAGTGGGTTACGCGTTGTCACTGTTGGTCTGGGTTCCGAGGTTGACCTTCCACCAGAAGGAAGTAATTATGAAGCTTTGTGGGTTGAAGAACCTTATCAGCCTAGAGTAAGCAATTATTATGTACAACCAGAACGGATTCATCGGCCCTTAAGGCGCGTGCAGTCTGCTAAAACATCCAGAAGCGCCGGGGAAAACGAATTCGTTCTTCAAGGAAAAACCTTTGAGCTACTTGACTCTCACGATTTGGCCGTTAGAGAGCGGCTCAGTGCTAATCCTTCGCGAAGATCCAGCGACAGTGGACATCCTTGTCAAACTCCTCTCGAGTCATCTCCGGTAGCTACTCGAGCTGTTAAAAGCCGGACTTCGGATTTGACTAAAGTCCCACTGCCAAGGAAAAGGTAATAAAACGATCGAGTATCCATAATTTGCTAAGCTGAAGTTTCTGTTATGCAAGAAAAATAGAAACAGAGGCGGAATCACAGCGCTTTTAAGGTGCGATCCTGCAAGGTGATCATCTTTCACCTTTTGCAACAATGCAATGTGTACCTTCATGAGGTGGTCACTGACCGATTTTTGTCTTCCGATATAATCCTGTATACATCCCAGTCGGCCCGTCATGGCGGCTGCTTCAAAATGATCGCGTGGTCAGCTTTTATGAATCACATGCGTTGTCCTACCTGCCTCGTATCCAGGCGTCTCAGGTGTGTCAAAAAGGGTAAAAACACGAGGCGATCCGTGAGAGGCAATACCTCGGGGCGCGCAATGCACCATGGAAGGCTCGGCCTCGCCCTTTCCATGATGCCTTTCACACAAGCTCGCTCCCAGTCGCTCTCGCCTCGAAAATCGCTAGAACGCGCCAGGTATAGTACGAGGTATAGTTTAATGTCACACGGCTTACTTGTAACCAGTATTTCTAGATTTTTAACTGAATGGAAGTTACCGTGTATAGATAAAAAAGGTATTGTACAACTTGATTAATATTTGTGGGCGTTAACTTCATTTGAGAGCAACAACACAATGGATGCTCGATGTTAGCGCCCTAAAGTATTGATCACGTAGTACATAACAACGCATCGTGGTACGTGAAAGCGGTCACGCAATTTGAAGCAGCCGCTGTGGGTCGAAAAAACAGATTCTAAAAAAACGTTTCCTGCAGGTTGTTGGGAAACCGCCACGACCGTCATCCAGCAAAAAAAGACATTCTAAAGAGAAAACAAACAAGCACGCATCGGAGGACATGACAAGTTCTCCGCACCCTTCCCCTGCTAGGAAATCATCTCTCCGGAAGTCCTTTTCACAAGGTGACGTCAGGTGCTTGTCACCGGAGGTGATTTCGACGGTAAAGAAAACAGTTTCATTCAGCGAGGAAGTTCTAGAGCAACACACGCGGCCTCTCAAAGGGCCTCAAAGAAAGGCCGCAGATGGCCCGGATACCTCCACCGATTCCGAGACACTGGGAAATAAGGAACCCGGACTGGAACGCGCGGAACTTGTCGATAGCGTTGAACACAAGAGTGAAGAGGGTGAAGAAGATGTGTCTCAAGATAAGGCCCCTATTCCCGGGGTCATTATTCAGAACGGTCTTGAAGTTAATGAGCCTAATGTTGCGCTTCAGCAGAGCCCCTCGGATTTGGGACCCGCAGGGCCTACTAAATCCAAGAAAGAAAGCGCTCGTTCTAGTCTCATCGCTAAAGTAAAGGAGCAACGCGTTGTTCTTGTCACGTTGAAGGGTGTCATTGTCGCGATATTACGAGGCCGACGCGGAGAGTGCTGTGTCAAGCGAAGGCTGTACGCGAGAAGGCTGAACACGCGGAAAAGGCTGCAGGCAGCCCCAAGGAGAAGCTGTTGGTGAGTAGATAGACCTTATCACGGTTTTGTGCGCCATTTTCACGTGTTGGCAAGCCGTGCACAACTCCACATAAACACTCAAAACGCGAAATGAAATCGTTGCTGTTTGCGCTCAGAAACATATAACTTATATAACCGAGCGCGAAGTCTGTACTGATAAATCTCAGCTCGAGGTCTTTAGTACAGACCGAGTCGCAAGCGAGAGGTTTGTGCAAAAGACCAAGCGCTGAGATATTATCAGTACAGACCGAGCACGGGAGGTAAATAATAGTTTTTAAATTATTATATTGCATTTTCATTTACATGTAAACATTCCCTGAGTCCAGCTATTTATGACGGTGCGCAAGGCTGTGGTTTCACAGTTTTCCCGCCAAACGTTCTGGGACGCGCGCCGGCGTTGTTCAGTTTTAAGTCTTTCATAACTCACAAAACGGAAAACGCCATTAGACCTCAATAATTCAACGAGAAAATCCTCTCTTTACTTGCCAAATTCCGTTGAATTCTTTGACCAAGACTGACAGAGGTAGTTGGTGGAAACAAAATCGAAGTTTATAGTTTATGTTATTGCGTTGTCTCAGCAGTTTGTACAAGTAACGCTCTTCCTTTTTTCCTTCAGAAGCATCGCCCCACTCGACCCAGCTCAGCGCCCATCAGACGAGCCTCTGTGGAGAGACCCCACTCTCCTCCTAGTCCTTCTCGGTCTAGAGTCACCACAGGACAAGTAAGACTGTTTTTACTTTGTATTACCATTAGAAAGAAAAAGGATCTTAAAAAAGCTCAATTTCCCGTGGGCTCTCGAAAAGCACCCACAGACCTGTAGGTAGATGTTCTTATTTCCTAAAGACCCTTTGTCCCAAGGGTGTGACAATGTTATGATTGATTTGTTGTGTTTATCTAATACGGTAACTTTCAAAATAACATCACTTGTTTGTTGTTCTATGACTTCGTATCACGTACATCAGTTTTAGACCAAAGGATGGATCGAAATTCCACGAGATTTAAACGGATTGAGCTCACTACTTTTACCGTTAACTCATTAGCATATAATTTTATGGCTGCGAAACTATTCATCACGCCCATCGGACACATGGTCTTTAAGAGACTGAGGAAAGTTTCCATTCAAGATTCCACTTAGCCTGCGAAAGCCGACACCACTTATCGCTCGTCTCTTTCGGCGAGCGATAAGTGGCGTCGGCTTTCGCAGGCTAGATTCAACTTAGACCCCGGCACTCCTTCGCCATCTTGGATTTTGTCTCCAAATGCGACACTGAAACAAACACTTCGGCTCGGCTGCCCTTTTGTGATAATGTTCAGTACCTTGGCTGGGTTTCAAAGGCAACGTTTTGTCACAGGGTCACCCGCCTTCCCCTGTTCAAGTTCTCTCCACATAACCAGGTCCTGAGGTTAATTGTTTTCTCTTAACATTTAAAGCACAGACAAAGTGGATCAGAAGTTAGGCGTCGATCAAGACCTGTGTCGGCCCACATCAAGCGACCAAGTAAGTGATCTGATTGGCCGACTCCCCAGCTCAATTCACTGTCAGATTGTTTATTACTACGATCCTACGTCGATTACTACGACTTCATTGGGCTCATAACAATACGTCACGCCCATTTGACATAGTGTCGTTCCAGAAACGGACTGTCGACCATCACAAATAGAGTGGGATGGGGGGGGGGGGGGGGCGCTCTGGTGACAGCCCTGATGCATGCGCGAGATTTAATACAGCTAGCCGCTGAGAGAAAGACCTTTCAGCGCATGCTGCAACGCTGAAAATCCACCAATCAGCGATGGCCCTCAAATGGATATCCCAAGAGCCTTCCCTGCGAGCAACGAGCTGGGGAGCTCTGGGTGCGAGAATGCTGTCACCAAAGCCTTCCAGAATTGAACTCTCCACCCAATTTATTAATTTATGTTTGCTGATTTTTTTTTTCTTCAAGTGTTAAAGACTCGACCAGAAATCGTGCTGCTGCGCGCACCTTGAAAGAAAGATTCCGTCCTTCACCACCCTTCCCCCCAGGTGAGCGTTTTGTCATAGCCTATGGGCGCTTGGTATATGACACAGGGAACCCACAGAGAGTAAGTCCTGTACTCCGGAATATACTAATTAAAATAGTAATAACTAGAGAACTTTTTTTATTGATGGTATCATCGCTTCTCTATCTTGGAGTCGAGATATACTTACTAAAATAGCAAATGACTAGAGTTTCATAAACCCGTGAATTACACTAAAAGACCCTGTGACCGATGGGCGTGACGAATCGTTTCGTAGCCCAAAAAGATATATGCTAATGAGGTAACAGTAAAAGTAGTGAACTCAATCCATTAAAATCTCGTGGAATTTCGATCCATCCTTTGGTCTAAACTTGATTTATGTGATGCGAAGTCGTAGAACAGCAAACTAATGGTGTTATTTTGAAAGTTTCTTACCGTATTAGATAAACACAACAAACCAATCATAACATTGTCACACAATCGGACACATGGTCTTTAAGTACTATATACACTTTAATTTCTTTGTTCTGTTTTGTGCTGGCTTGACTACCATTTGACTATTTCACTTTGTCTCACAGGTTTATAAGAACCCCTCTATCTTGAAAATAGATGCGCCACAATTGTACTAGTTGTACTTACGAGTTCGAGTTTTCTATGAGTCAATAGATAGTTAACGAGGCGCGTAGCGCACAGTTGACTATTTGACTCATAGAATACGAGAACGAGTAATCTAATTGTTTTATTAAAAACCACTAGCATACTACCTTCGATTTGTTGCTGAACGTATTAATTTTCGAGTGGTTTTGGAGAGTTTTACGCTAGCGATTTCGCTACTCACTATCTATTACGCGATAGATAGTGAGTAGCGGAGCCAATCAGATTGCAGGATTCGTGATAGTATGCGAGTTGGCTTTTCACTAATTGTTAATTATAATACAACGCTGCATTTCGGCGCATTACGTTTTTTAAAACATAATGGACGCATAGACTTGAAGAGCGTCGGAAGCGACTCGGATATCTGAGTTTTTAAGATCTATAATCTTGGTAATAAAATTTAAAATGTCGACTATGTCAAGCAAACTTCCTGTTTCTCTGTTAACAATTAAGACAGCTGCAGCGAAGTCAAATCAATTAGCAATAATCGAAAATTCAAGGGCACCGCTTTGAGCCTCCGGCGCGGAGAGCTCCGCTCTAAAGTTTTACCATCTTTTAATTAAGAGTGTTGACTCTCCTTAGCTCTTCTTTTTGTTTAATATTGGCCATGAATCGCTAATATTCTCCAGTTTGCTCAGCTCGCATAATCTACTTCTAGCGTCTCCGTTCTTGGATGGACTGAGCTGTTTCTTAGCCGTTAAGTTTGTATTTGGCGGGCTTTCTGTTTGTAACGTGCTGCATTTACACAGGACTGAAATCAAAGCTCGCTTAAACTCGTGCATCCTACTGGCATATATGAACGTGTTTATGAGAGAATTACTGTAGTGAAGTAGCTTAATGGAATGCTGTGTTCTATCAGTGAACTTAATACTTGAGTAGTAATGAATACCATTCAGCACAACAAAGGGTACCCAAGCCAAGAGTGAGGCCATAGTGACTATAAATAAGTTATCGCGAGTCTGTTTTCGCGGTAGATGGTCTTATTCGTGTGGCCTAGTTTACTTTGACGATTACTGCTTCGCTTGAAGCTAGCAAACACTACAGAATAGGACGTCAGAATTATACACAGTGAAAATAACAGGATTGAGACTGAGATCCACGCCGCGTAGATGTCGTACTCAAAGTGATAGATCTTGATGTAAATCGCTAAACCCGCGATGGAAGATGATGAGAGCCATATCATAGCAATAACACCGCTGTACATATTGTTCGTGGTCGAGCGATGACGTAATGGCCATGTCGTTGCGCGCATGCGCTCTAAGGAAATACACGCAAGGGTTACAATGGAAGTCAAACCCAAGAAAATATCTAAGTATGTGTACACGTGCGTAAGAAGCTGGTGCAATGGAAGTGCGGTTTTCGGCCATAAACCGGAAGTAGATCCGACGAAGTAGACGTAGAGAGGGACTGGGATTAAGCCCACGAGTAGATCCGCCACGCTGAGGTTTATTAGCAAAAACACACTGCGCTTGCGCAAATGCTTGTGAAGTAGAAATGTCAAAACTGTCACAACATTGCTGACAAGAATCAGTACTCCTTCCAGCGAAAACGCCACACTCCAAAGCGGACTTGTGGTTGTGTTAGTAGAAACATTCATTGTATGAAATTATCCGTGGTTTTTTCGTTTGACGTCTCTTTTAATGCTAAATACACAGCGCTTAATGAACTGTAGAGAACGCAGTAATCACTACTAAAAAACGCACGTATTTATCATTAGGAGGAAATTAATTGAGGCATCTATTGTTTGGTCCGGCGACTTGGGTTTTCAATGGCGATTTTCTCGTTCCCGGCGAATTACTTACTCTTTTCAACTTGTTAGTTTTACTTTTGCTTTTTCATTTCGTTCTCCTTTAAAATAAAATTAATTAAGGCGTCTCCTGTATAGCACGGCCTTTAGCTTACCGCAAAACCTTTTTTCTTGTTCGTTTTGTGTTTTTTTTTGTCTGCACCGTCGTCGTTTCCAACGCCTATTTCTTCTCCTGTTGCCTTTCACGAATAACAGCTGATGTTTTTTGTCGTGAATGCACTTTCTTTGGTACCTTTTCTGCTTCACAATCTTGGAAATCGCCCGGCAACTCCTTTGCGCAATAGAACTTTCTCCACACAACTCCTTCACGTTAAAAAATACATATTAACAAACACGGGAAGTAGAAGGTCTACAAAATTTAGATTACACGCCGGTGATTCAGGATGTTGTTCAACTGAGAGTAAATCCACAAAACCTGTTTTCCTTACAAGCCCTGCATGTGACCCAACGAACTCGGCAATAGTAGAGCTTCCCGCAATTTTTTCCTCAAAGTTTACGCATATTGATCAGGTGGTTGTAGGTAATATCCGGTGAACTGCTTTGTGAAAAGAAACTCTCTGTGATGTTGTCAATTATGTTTAATAATATCTAAAGCAACCTTTTCATCCAAGCAAGATACGGTGTGGAAGCACTTACAAGCTTTCATTCAGTCGTCTTCTTTTGTAGAATTAATTATCCCACACATTTTTTTAGCGTGCAGTACCAATGATTCTGAAGCAAAATCAAATCGGCGTAGAGTTTCTATGAATCGAGTAAATGTAGTTTCGAGTAGTTTATGTTTCCATGGAATTTTTCCCTCCTAGTTCCCACTTCCACTTCCAAGTCGCTTTGTAGAATTAATACACAGCTCTTCGTTAACACTGTATTTCCCCCAAAAAACAGTGCGAATAACAGTGATGCACAGCGCTAAGAGTTCTTCTCAGTAGGCTCTTTGATATTTGCGAATCTAACTTGTAACCACTCTCTTTACACTTTCCGCATTCGCCATTGACTCTCTTCCAGAACTTGGCCTTTTCTCTCGGTTCCTCTTTCGCTTAGCTTTCGTTGTATATCTGATTAGAAAGATAAACCGCAAATGCGATATTGGTCGGTGTGCACCGCTCTAAGTAGAAACACCAATATAAAAAACCGAATCCGAATAAACATTTATCCAGTCGGCTTCGGTCTGTGATACGAAACACGCCAATCAAGGGGAGCTCGTTAGCAAATGCAAGCGTACTGTTTCGGAGATCTTTAGGTTTTTGTTTCGGCCGGCGTTCTTAAACTCGCTAATTTTTTAAAATCTTCCAGAATCTGTAGTAATAAGTGATTGCTAGTCCAGACTTGTTGGCACCGAGCGAATGTCAGCCGAGAAAAGTTTGTCTTGTTGTGCTTCGCCTCTTTCTTTTCAAAAACTTGACAGAACATTTAACACTCCAAAACAATTCTTGACATGTGCGTACAGAACGCAGGAACTCGTCCAGTCTGCTCACAGGGAGTTTTCAGTATGGATCACAGCGAATCAAACTGATAAAAGTGACAGAATCTCTTCGTTAGTTTATCGTAAAATCAGCCCATTTCCCCACCACATGAAACTCCACTTCTTGGTTTGGGTAAAAATTCCACCTCATTATTCCAATTGCGTTTTCTACTATTTAGGAACTTTAGGAAAACCATCGTTATTCTGATTTCTTATTTTTCTATATAAATAAAGAAACATTTCATTCCTATATACTTTGTCATTTACTTATCATCAATTCCACATGCTCTTGAAAACGTTTTTTTCTTTTCTACTTGAATTTACAGTGAATTTCCATTCAAGTGTGAAACTTTTATTTTACCTTCTTAGTCTTTTTTTTCGCTGAATATAGACCAATTTTGCAGAAGTCACTTCCAAACGCCGCGCCTTACCGGTTTGTTAATATTCTCGATTAAGTCGATTTTGATGGATTTAAATATTAGTAAGGACGATGAAACGGTATCTAGAAATCACTCTGTTTCCTTTCGTTTTTAGCCCGCAAAGGCAGATTTCATCCATTTCGTTGGCAGACCTCACACGAGCGCCAAACTGTTGAGAAACAATAATTCTATCCGTAGTTGCCAGGCGAAGCTCCTATGAGAATAAGGTTTTCTTTCCCTTTGTTCAATGACTTAAAGTAATGATCTATCCGTATAATACCCAGATTATTTTTGACAATGCATAAAGTCAAACTAATTTTTAAATCAGTTGTTATTTCTTCCGAAACGCCGTCTGCCGTCGACTTTTTACTAACATAATTCACCTATTGTGCTAAGCGTTCGGCCTTTTAGAAATCCTGACAGAAAAATATTAACTTGGCCTTCAAAAGGCTTGGAAAGAGAATATTAGTTTAGGTTTTTTACGTTAAAAAATATCGGTATATTTTGAATGTTTTTTTGAATGTTTTTTGTTCCTTTTCGTAAAATACCGATGATATGACAGAGAGTGAACAAAACGCGTGAGATAAGTAAACAAAGAAATAATTTAAAACGACCCGAGAAATAAGGCTTTGTGTAAGCGTGTAAGCGTGCCAATTTGGTTATAAGAGATCACATTGAGTGATTATAAAGAAATACTGTAAAAGCAAACAGCTAAGCAACTAAAAACACTCGAGCAAACAATGACCAGCCAATTCCATGGTAATACAACCTTCGTTTTTATGAGCATAATTCTTGACCATCGTGCATTACTGTTAAGACCGTTTATAAGTTCTTTTGAGAGAGTTGTCTAAGCCTCTCTTAGATAATAAAACTCTCCTCAGCTTCTGAAAGGTTTCAAGTATATAACGAGCGTTGTTCTTAGTTTTATCTGGAAGGATAAGACGTTTTACTTAGAAGGGGTTTTCGAGAAAAAGTCCATTAGTTCTTCATGTGTCAGCAATGAGTCAAGCCATGAGTGATATATAGGTGAGCGCGACGTGACGTCATGTAAAATTTTGAACTTCGCACACTTGGAAAACCTAGCTAAAACCACTGGATTCAAGCGCGATCTAGAATTTGTGATTCTCCCAAATTTAGAGTCAATACATAAACAATTGGCAAATATATACATAAACAGAAAGTTAAAAGCTGGCTATCTGAAATCTGTCGACACCATTGGAAAGAGCGCCAAAAAAAAAACAAGTTAAAACGCCAGCGAAGATATAGATCTGCATATATTCTATTCGACCCACTTTTTCAAAAACATCAAATTATGTTTGATTTTTTACTTTGCTGTTCCGCAAAGTCAACTGTCTGAGCCAATGTAACTCTTGCCCTGTTTCGCCTAGTGCAGTCAACTGGCTTCCCTCTAACTAAAACCAGACAACGTCGCGACGGAAAGCCAGGCGACTGCACTAGGTGTAACAGGAATCTGATTGGCTCATAAGATTTGACTTTCGCCGAATTTTGCCCTTTATATCATAAATAAGTAATTTTGGAAACAATTGAAAACACTTGTGAAATTATCCCAATTTTACTTGGCTCCATGTGATTACCTAGATGTATTGGTGCTTTTCACTTGTCACGTGACTAAAATTATTCCCTAAATTGCCATCTGAACACTAAATACGCTAAGGACCGTGAAGAGAACATAAAATATGTTTCTTGTGAAAATTTGAGATTGATTAGGTGCTTTCCGGCCTAAATATAATCGAATGAATGCCCGCCATTTTGTTCAGTAATTGTATTGGACACCAACATGGCGGCCAAATTACCAGTTGTCTTAAAGGCTATTTCTACGGACTCTATCGATAAAAATCTTATTGGATCGGTAGGATATCAACCATTATGTCATGCTGGCTTGCAAAAATTGCAAGCACTGAACAAATTGAGCGAAATACGGCACGATCAAAATACGTGACTGGTGTTGCGTGACATAAATCACCTCGGCGATATCTCCGTGACCATTTGTTAGAAAGTGTTGAAATTTCATTTGCAGACTCCCTCGGTAGAGTTGTAATAAAGTATGAAAGTGTATATTCGTAGACCGTTTAGTTTAGAAGTTTAGCATTTTGATGACGTTACGTGAAACTCGTTTTGCCTTCGTAGGTTTGAGGGATAAAAAAGAAAAGCACTTTAAAAGCAATGGGAAGTGTTGCCGACATGGGTTTTCGTGTGGGGCGCGGTAAGTACAGTTCTAATTGCCAGATTCCATAGGTGATGGAAGTGACGATGGCTGATTGCATTTTTAAACCGCA